>JAQFVV010006219.1:1235604-1835604 GCA_028023455.1 Epiperipatus broadwayi | reverse complement strand
ATGCACTTAGTTACCAATGTCACTAGCATGCCTTCATTTAGTCCATTTAGGCTATATTTTCTGCATACACTTTGTTCCTCTTGACTGTTACTCATCAACTCTCTAAAACAGTTCTTTTTATAGCTCATTTGGATAGTAATTGTTCAGAATTTTAATTACATGTTTCTAGAGTGAATTATTTCTGAGAGGAAACTGTCTAAACTGCCAGCACTAATTACACAAATAAAAGTAGTATTTTATTTACAATATTGGTGTTGGTCAGTGCAAAATAAATTCCATACATAGTTATAAATTTAAAAAAAAAATTTTTTTCAGTTTATTTTAAAAAACTACAAATTTCTCATTTTAATTCTATAAATTAATTCACCAATTTATTCCTCAATTTTAGACTTGTACATTTTGATGACTATTCCTTATCCTTCTGTTTTAATGTTCATTCATTCCAAAGAGAATATTTTTCTGAACACTAGTTTTTTTCCACATTATATTATAAAAATAATTACTTTTACCTTTTAAATTAGCTTAAGATGTATAGATTGAACTGTATTAAAAATTAGAAATCTAGAGCAAACTACAATCATCAATGAATAGTATTTTTATGTCCTAATCATATGCATGATACAAAATGAAAATTACATTCTGTATATTTAATTTGTTAAATCAAAATGTATCTTTAAAATATTACAAAAATCAATATAATGACAATTTAACATGGTTTTCCATCTCTTATAAAAATTATAGCATTAATTTATAAAAATAATATTAAAAAGCAAAAAAGATATTTCTGACATCTATTATGACTATTTAAGCAATGGAAAATATTTGAAGTCTTTTTCCATTCATAATATTGAAATTTTTAACTTTTGAATTATAAATGAAAAGCTTATACATTTATTATAATTAAATAAATCATACAATATAATAGAAATTAAAATCTTTATATAACAGCAATAATTATGGTATTTAATAAAAATAATAATATACTAAAGTGTTTTTTGGCAAATATTTATTTTGCCCTTTTCAACCAAATGGATTTTAAAACTTCCAATTTCCATTGCATACACAGCAACATCTTTTTTTATATATAAAATTATAACAATAATACCATATAATTTTCCATTCTATTTTTCATTATCAATTATTAATTAAATTGACTGATGTTTTATAATTAATATAATTTGCTTCATATATTTTCCTCCTATTAGGTTAAGATTTTTTATATTTTTTATGCAATCTATTTTGTTTGTATTTTAAATGAATGTATAATAGATTTATCACCTTTTCTATTAGTTGCATTAATAAGTTCTTTTGTTCTTTATAACAAATCATAATGCAATTTTCACAATTAATTTTATATACAATTCCTTTTTTTATATCTCTTAATTTATAATTACGTATTAATTTGTCTAAATTTTTACTATTTGATCATTTTATGTTGATGTATTTGTCTATATAATTTTTATTTTTTAGTAAATGTATTATAAATTTTAGAGAAATATGAAAATCCACTTTTTATTAGAGCTGCTATTATTATTTATAATATTATTGAAATCAAGTGATTTACAATTAAAAAGTACGTTTTTAACATTAATACTCTTAATATTAATACTCTTACGAGTTATATCAATAATTTTTGGAATGATTGAATAAACTGTTCCTTTTGTAAAGTAGTGATATTTTTATTATCTGTATTATATCTCATTTTTGTTTCAATTTTTTTTTCTTCCATATATATATTGTATTAACTTATAATTAATTCTAGTTAATTTTAAATGCTTTTATATTAACTTGTCCCTTGTTTCTATCAGAATATCCACATTTTTTAATTTTTAACAAAAAAACTCTGGTCTCTGATTAGAATTTGAACTCATAACTTCACTTTTCCCAGGAAACACTCTTATCAACTAAGCCAACTAATATTACATTTGGTTAATATTAATTTAGTTAATTAATTAAAAGTAAATATTTAATAATTAATATTTAAATAATGAATATTTCATAAATATCTTGTAAAAAAAATAATAAATGTGTAATAAAGATTAGAGAAACATTTCTTTTTTTTTCATTTCTAAATTCAAATTGAATACAACTGTAATGTTATTATGCACTGTGGCTTCTTTTTCGGAGTCAGGAATCTCTCAATCACTATGCCCAGAGAAACCTGTTAATCACCTAATGTTCCCTTTACATTCTCCATCCTAAGTTTTTTCATATTCTTCTCTATCCTGCTCTAGCCCATTTCCACAACATAATCTTTGTCAATTCGATGGCCTTTACATCTAAATCCCCCTTATCTTTTCCCAAACCCAGCATAAAAACCAAGAACCCACTTACTGTGTAATCATTTTTATATTTATTCTCCCAAAAGTTCATTATTTGTACCCTTTCTGCTTGCAGGCATTAACATTCAATTAACAAATGCCCAATATTTTCTATACCTTCCTTATCCAACTTACAGACTAAATCACCCACATTTTCCATTAATGTGCATATAATTGCTAATGATCCTGTTCAAGCCTTAAACAGTAAACTATTTTCCTTGCTATTATTATCAATTAACTCACACCCAATATTGTTTACTTCTATAAATATTACTATTTCTTCATCTCCCTATTTTTTATTAATGCATCTATTCTTCTATCTCACTCCTTGCCTCTATAACATTCAACAATTCTAACACAATCATCCCATCTTTTTTTATAAGTATACTGACAAATTCTTTATTCAAATCTGCATATCCTACTATCTTGTCTCACCCATCATGTTGTCTGTACTTTATTAATAACCCAATTAAATACTATTTTGGTTAATCTCTTATTATCCATAAATTGTAATCTACTGAACATTTTCATTTTGCATTTCTCATATAAAAATTTGACTATCCCATTTCTCCTCTTCTCTTTCCCCGGTATTTATCATCATTACTTTTGATTTTTCTTTACTAAATTTAATCCCCATCTCTTTACTCACCCTTACGCGCATGTCTTCAGCATAACTTCCATATCTTCTCTACTTTTTGTGCACAAGATGATATCATCTTGTGGAAACCAAGAAACACAAAAAAAAAAAATCATGAAGAAAATTATTTTATTTAAATTATGTTTATTTATAACTAAAAAATACAATATTTAAAAAGTTTTTTTTAAAATAGTGCTTTTATGTAAATTGCCTAATAAAAAACAAAAAATAAAGTAATAATTCATTTCATAGAAGTATTTGAGACTCAAATAAATCATAAAAAGCTTCCAATGCTTTTATGAAATGGAATTATTTTTTTTTACTTTTTAGTGGGCTATTTTACTTAAAAGCATTATTTTAAAAAAAAAATTTTTTTTAAATATTATTTTATATATAAAAAAGGACACTGTTTGCAATGTAAATTGAGACTGAAAATGGCAAAAATGAATATTTGCTGAAAAAAGCTTTCCTATATTATTTTTATTATAGATATATATAATTATTGCTGTTATAAAAAGACATTTTAATGTATATATATATTATGATTTATTTTAAGTATATGAAAAGCAGCATAATGGATTAAATTTCTTTCCATTTTTGATAATCATTATAATATTGTGACTTGGTTTAATATAACAAGTATAAATGATACAGAAAAACAAATTTACTATACTATGTCTCTTTCCATTTTTGATAATCATTATAATATGTGACTTGGTTTAATATAACAAGTATAAATGATACATAAAAACAAATTTACTATACTATGTCTTACTATGTGAAAATGCAGAAAACATTTGAGATTTTCTGAAAAGAACCCACATCAATAGTTGGTACCAAAATTGGGGGAAGGGGCAGTCAAAATGCAAAATGTAACAATTTATTATTGACAAATATTAGATATATATGTGAGACTGTGGCCTGGATGAGCAGGAAATACATCTTGGAGGCCAGTTATCGTTATAGAATCTTTATTCATGTTTCAAGAATGTAGGGTGAAGTGAAAAGTTATTAAGTAATATCTATAAAATATATTGCACATGGTGAAAAGAAATGAAATTGAATTACTCCATTTGTGTGTATTTAAATAATAACAGATATATTAATCTTTAGCTGAATTTTTAAGTACATATCTGGGCTTGGGATAATCTTTAGTTGAATATATGATTATTGATAATCATTAATGTATTTATTTAAAATGTATCATGTCAAAAGTTGGGGTAGATTAACTGCGATTTGTAAATCAAAACGTAACAATTTACTATTGATAAATATTGAACATAAGGTACATTTATTTGAGATTATGACTTCAGCCAAATGATGAATGCTGGTTCAGTACACAATAAATCTTGTGGGGGTCACTTTTTTTTTTATCATGTCTTTATTCATATATTTCAAGAATGTGCAGTGAAATCAAAGCTACTGTAAAAAATAAGGATGACTATTGATTACATTGCTAAATCACATTAACATACAAACTGAGCTGGAAAAAGGGTTTCATAGTTTTCCTTAAAAAAATTTCATAAGTAAAGATGTTTTAAGCCAATAAACATCACATGACCTCCATCTCTTATGCTTGTGTATAACTGTTGTTAAAACAGGCAAAACTCACTATACGTATGCCACACACAGCAAGCTAGAGTAATCAATGGATGCCAGAAGGCTTGTGCATAAAATCCCCATCTAGTGCCTACTCATCCAATATCCCCAGACTAGTTTCTGGCTTGTAGCCTTCGTCAGTGAGGAGCCTTGGATCTGAGAGCACTGCATCTAGATCTTAGGATCTAATGCAACCCTCAAGCAACCACCTTTTATCTCCATTTAACTACAAAACTATGAGTCTTAAACTGAAAACACCTTAATGTTTCCAATTCAAGCCCATCAGTTTATATAGTTACATGGGTTGCATTAGATCCTAAGATCTAGATGCAGTGCTCTCAGATCCAAGGCCCCTCACTGACGAAGGCCACAAGCCAGAAACTAGTCTGGGGATATTGGATGAGTAGGCACTAGTTGGGGATTTTATGCACAAGCCTTCTGGCATCCATTGATTACTCTAGCTTGCTGTGTGTAGCATACGTATAGTGAGTTTTACCTGTTTTAAGTAAAGATGTTTATCCATAGTATTTCTGTAGCGTAATTTTTACTACACCAATCTCATGCAAGGTGGGGACTCAAACCAGTCCCTATCTTAAGTGGGAGTAGTGTAGTGAAAATTACACTACAAAAATATTATTAATTATTGGATACTCTCTAGTCTAATGAGTGACTAATAAAAAGTATTAATAAACATTTATGCATTTTTATTATGAATAACTGTTTATAAAATAGTTTGTAAAAAGATTAATTTATATCCTAAGTCAGGGGTTTCCAATCATTTGATATCTCTGGGCTATTAGAAAAAGAAAAGTTGTTTCAGACCACACATTAAATACACAAATATTATTGAAGCTGATAAGCAAAAAAAAAGATCCATGCATAAACCGCCACTTCAAATTAGCAAAAAGTCCTCACATAATAATCCTAATTATGCAGTCACCCGTTCAGAGTCCTTTAAAATCATCGAGCAGGTCACAAGTTTGTGATCATTAATATAGAAAATTTAAACATCTAAGTAATAAAATAAAATTGATATTTTTTTATATATTATAAAAGTAAAAAACAGGGCAACATAAAATTAGTATGATATTTGACATTGTATTTGAAAATATATCTGTTTATTTTAGTCACATTTCTATTTGTAATAACAATAAAATTTTCATGTTTTATGTAAGTTTATAATTTTGTGTTGACCTGCATTCATAGCCATCCTAAGCCTGGACTGAACGCCTATGTTCTAGCAAAAAAGAGAAAAATCTATAAATAAAATTAATTTTATAATATTTAAATTACAATTTCTGAAAATAAAAATAATCGAGAGTATTCTTTACTTAAAAATATTTCTTTCTGTATTTCCCTAATGCACTATTATTATATGCTGTATTTTAATGTGTGATGTAGAATTTATTAATATTAACAGTACAGTTCTAAAATTGAAAAACTAAAATAAATTGTGTTAAAAGAATGTTAAGTGATAGCAAACTACCAATAATAATAATAATTTAGGTTTATCACTTAGACATAATATAATTTTGCCTGCTTCATTAATTTCTGTAAGTTTGATAAGTTTCATAAAAAATTGTTTCTATATCCTGCACTCTATACAACTTTGTATTAAATTATGCTGTCAAAAATATCCTGCATATTATTAAGATGTACTTTAAATTTATCAAAAATTTAAATTTACAATTACAATAAACACAACTATTGAATTCAATAGGATTAAATTTTATTTTTCTGAGTATATTAATATAAAAAAATATATTAAACAATAAAGTTATTCCAATAGTTAACACACAGACACCCTGCAATTCATGGACAATTATGGTTACACTATGATTTCTATTTTATTATATTACATAATTTAAGATTTTAAATAAAGCTTTTGAAGTGACAAGCACTTGTGTTATGGTAGCAAAAATTTATAAAAATTATTAATAGTATAATTAAATCAGATATTGAGCCATTAAAACTTCAAAAAATTAAAAAAAAAAAAATGTAAAGCCTCATTCATGCAAGAACAAGATCTAAAAATGTTTTAATATTATTAAAATATCTTAATATCAAAATCATTTTAAGATTTCTTAAGAGCACTAGTTTTAACTTTAATAGAAATAAGAAACTGTTGAGAAACTTATTGTAGATTTTTAAGCTAGAAAATTATTATATATATTTGATTATTTAACTAGGACTTATTCCAATATCATTTTCATTTTATTTGACTATTTTAAATTGTATTAAAATAATAGATTTTTTTAAAAAACTTTATATATATTTTGCTTACTTAAGAATTAAATATATTTTTAGCAAAGACCATGCCTATAAAAATTATAACACATTTATAAACACAAGCTTAATATTTTATAATCATATAAATGATCAATGTTACAACACATATGCAAAAAAAAAAAGTTAAAAAATAAAAACATTTTTAATTTAAATATTCTGTGACTACTTGTATAAAACTCTTATGGTAAAAAATATTTAAATACTAATATAATGAAATAGTTACAAATTTCAATTTTAAGTTTATAATTTACACATTGAAGAAAATTTCTGGAAATGATATAATCAGTTATGGTAAAACTTTATACTTCAAGAAATGTAACGAATGTAATACTGTAAGGAAAAATAGTACAATAATTAAAGCATGAACAGCTGTAAAAATTATAAAACTATTGTCCCAATTACAATTTGAGCAAAATCTTAGCAAACAAATGAAAAATTAAGAGCCTAAATAGAATATCTTATGGCAGATAAATAAGTATACTTAACAAAAATCACTCATCTCAAAAAGAAAGTGACATATATCTATGTTTTGTTAACATTCAGAAAATTTTGACAGCATTTAGCAAAAGGTAATTTGGATAATGAATCACATAAAATAAATAACAAATTGCCCTGCATAGTTTAATGCAATGGTAGAGTGTCAGATACTGAAGTAAAGATCTTTAGATTGATCTCAGTGCTTAAACTGCTTATGAACTTTCTAGAAATAAAGTCTGTCGATTATTTTTTAATAACAAACTTATTATCCTTCTAATAATTCAAAAAACATTTGTAAAATGTGTGGAAAAATTGAGAATTGCTTTGGAATTGAAAAGACACAAAAAAAAAAGAGGATCCAGCCTTTACAAAGTATGATACATCTATAAAAAAATAAATAAGATAAAACTACTAAAGACAATGGAAAGAATCATTTAAATTATGTAAATTATATATTAATCATTGAACAAGATTTATAAAAAAAATACAAAATCCATATTAGATATTAAATGAGGAAGCAACAAAATATAATTCACATAAAAACATGGCCAATATATAACAATTAAGTGAAAAATTAAAATAGAACTGCACTAAACAATGAAAAATATTTTATATAAGTTTAAACGAATATCATTAGTGTTCTTAATATTCAAAAGAATATAAAAATTAAGCAAAGATATTCTGTTACAAACCAAGTTTGATGAACTGGAGACATGCACATTCAATAGTGCATTAAATAATTGTGAAACATGGTTATGGTAAAGCATTCAACAAGAGAAATCTTAGAATTTGAAATACATTAAATTTTGCATAAAGAATGGGGGACAAGGTTGAAAATTACTGAAAAAATTGTTTGATCACATATAGAATGACAGAAAACTAAAAATCCTAATTTTTAATACATTCTACTACTTTTTAAAAATAAATTATTCTTGTAATAATTCAAAATGAACCGTACAATATAGAAAAGTTGAAACTTTTGGAATTGAAAAGGCACAAAAAAAAAAAAATCCCAATTTACCAAGTATAAGACATCTGGGAGTGAAATAGAATTAAAAAACAGATTAAATAAAAATGAAAAACTCCACTAATTGTAGATAAATGATGATAAAAAAAGTAGTTAGGAACTAATTTCCTCTGGATTTTTATTTATATTTTGTAAAAATATATACTTTCACGACTTCTGATGATGACGACTTCACATATTTTGTAAAATATATACTTGCACGACTTCTGATGACGATGACTTTATATATATTTGACAACAAATCAACAAAATGATTTGTGGAAATTCTCTAATTGTTTTTGATTCCATATGAAAAATTTACATTATATAGAGTAAATTTGTTATTTTTAAAATATATAAAATAAACCAAAAACCAAATGTAGTTAATAATTATGTGTTAAAAACATAAAAAAAGTATACACTAAAAAACCAATTGCCCATTTTTGCCCTTTTGAATATGGTAAATTGTTTGTAAGTATTACAATAATTATTATTGATAATATACAATAAATAAATTTACAAAAATCTAAGCAACAAGATAATTATAGACGTAGCCTCACTATCGCAAACGTAGTCTCATGGCATGAACAATATCAACGGCGATTAAAAGGTCATAATTTTTTAATTTAAAAATGAATTTCTGTAATTCTAAATTAATATTAAAACCGATGCACTAATTAAACAAAATATTTCACATTAAACACACATTTTTAGATGCGATTAAATAAAAACTTTCCAACAACTTTAGAAAACCGAGTAGAGGATACCTCGATTTGATTTAGAAATGGCTACCGGAAATATACGAGTCATTTAGAAGTTTCCTTTGTTCCTGTCTTGAGCTCATAGAGTTGGCATTTCAATACTGAGTAGGATGTAAACAATGAGCTCGCTTTGGCGTAAAATTTCAATCTCCTTTGAGATTTCAATAAAATTATAATCAAATCGTTTATGAATTTTTTAAAGGAAAACATTTTAAAAAAAAAATAAAGATAGCAAGGAAGAATTAAGTTTTTTTTTTTTTTTTATGTACTAAATAAAAACTTTTTTTTTTATTAAAAAAGAAAACTGAAAAATAATTTATCAAGTACATTTTTATACAATATTTACAAACTTAAATATAACTGTTTAAATAAAATTTAGATAAGAAAACCGTATATTTTGTTAAGAGTAAAATGGAATATATTTTTCAACAAAAATTTTTAACATTCGCGCAAGGTTACAGAACACAGAATCAGAGAAATATTTCACATTTTTATCTAGACCTATCAATACAAATGTTATCTAATTCACGCAATCTTTTGCAACATAATCTGAAAGAATATATAAGTAAAATTGTATAATACCTGGTGGTCCAGAAATAAGTACATGCCTCGACGCTTTAGCACTACCTGCACTAGCCATGATGATTCAAAAATATAAAGCTTTTTTTTATTCCTTACAACGATTTTTTCTT
Organism: Epiperipatus broadwayi; assembly: GCA_028023455.1. Lineage (NCBI taxonomy): Eukaryota > Metazoa > Onychophora > Udeonychophora > Euonychophora > Peripatidae > Epiperipatus > Epiperipatus broadwayi. The sequence continues at coordinate 1,825,822 of JAQFVV010006219.1, read as the reverse complement.
CCTATCAACCGGATCTAGTTAAATAACATTACTATTTAACATGAAACTATATCGTTTTAATGATATTAGAGTAATTTGCGTTTGAGTATTTCTGTGGCTCAAACCCACATGTAATAATCTCGCGCGCTGCCTTTGGAAGGTACCAGCACCAACAGATGTACTCAGACAAATAGTTGACTAGCTAGTGGGAAAAAATGAAATCCACGTTCACGAACTGCTAGATCGAAAACAAACAAATCGTATTCTCTCAAATTTCTTGAAAAATTAACTTAATAAATGTTAATGTAAAATGTTTCTATTTCGTTCTTTCTCTCTTTTTTAATGTAATTAATTCATATATTTAATAATGACAATATTCTTTTTTAGAATTAATATTAATGACGTCATTAGTTTTTTTTTTAATAAAAAAAAAAAAAACTGAAAGAAAGGAAAGTAAACCTAAATAAACTACAGAATATTCTTTCTTGCTTAATAATTTTGAAGATAATTTTTTTTTTACCCTCAACTAATCTTTTATTGCTTAACTAAAGCGAGGGGGGAGGGTATCTTCAAATTATCTTCAAACGCGCAATGTGAATGAATTTAAAAGACTTAACACAAATTGAAAAACAAAAAATTGAAACAGTAGAAGGTTAATAAATATATATTTTGTAATGTTAATTCAATATAATAGAATTTTGTTAGAAGAAATTTACATGTATTTAAAATACTGCATGCAACAAAATTCAATGATTTATATAAAGTTCAAACGTTATTCTGTTAAGTCTTTTCCTTATATAAAGAATTTATAAAAATATATATATAATGGTAACAAATATATTTATAATTAAATTTATTCCAAATAATAAAGTGTGAGAAAAATGTATTCGGATGTTTTGAGTAAATAGCAAACAACCCACCTGTTTTTATGCAATAATGTATATTAACAAATATTTTAAAAATATGTATATTTTGAACAGTCAGTATTTTTTCCTTTAAAATTTCTTAATATTTTATATTAACCAAATAAAAATTTTTGAAGGTGTGTTACAAATTAGTATTTTTAATTAGCATAATTGAGATGTAAGCTTTCATAATTGTTTAACATAAAATATATTCTAAAGACATTCAGAAAATTCAAGGCATAGTAATTAATAATGTATACAATTAACTGAATTATCTTTATAAAATGAACAGCAATAATAACACTCACTTTTTAAAAAAATTAGATAAATTTATCAATTTAACAAAACACAATTTTCATAAAAAGAAAAAAAAATAATTCCATTAATTAAGAATACATGCAATGATGAAAAAATTATTGCACATATTGAAAAGAAATATAATATTCTGATGCTAGATAAGAATTAATGAAGATCCAATCCAATTGATACAATAAAAATAAAATATATTATCATTTTCAACCATTATTGATCCACTGCAAGAATGAAGATCTCTCAAAGTTCAATCCATTCCCGATCTCTAGCCTCTCTTCTCCACATCACTCCAGCATACCTTATTTCATTCATCCATCCATCTCACATGTGGTCTCTTTCTAGATCTTTACAATTTCTTGGACTCCAGTTTAAGATTTCAACTATCTATTTATTACCAACTCTTCTACCAATATGTCCAGCCCAATTCCATTCAATCTTTTTAATTCTTTCAATGATGTCAGTAACACCCGTTTGTTCTCTCACTCATGTATTTTGTTTTCTATCTCTTCTTGTTATTCCTAACATGCATCTCTCCATAATTCGCTGAGTGGTCTGAAGTCTCTATTGCTTTTCTGTTAAATGTCCAAGTCTCAAATCCATAAATAAAAATTGGTAGAACACATTTATTAAAAGCCTTTCTTTTCAAACCCATAGACATATTTCCTTTTAATATCAAGTTATTTCTACCAAAAGTACTCCATGATTAATTTCATCCATCCTGTTTCTGTCTGTAGCAATAATCTCACCAAGATATTTGTAATTGGTATCTTCTAACTCATTATTATCAATGTTTATTTTCTTTTGAGAAAATCTATTGAACATTACTTTAGTCTTTTTTAATATTTACTTTTAATCCTACTTTTATCTGATAAACTCTTGCAACATTTCATGAAGCTCTAAACCATTATTTGCAAAAACAACTATATTGTCTGCAAAATCTAGATAACTTAAATAATCCCAATTTACTTTTATTACATTAGTAGTTTTCCCTTTTAATCCACAAAATAATTAATTACATTGTCTGCAAAAGCTAGATAACTTAAATAATCCCCATTTATTTTTATTATCATAGTAGTTTTCCCTTTTAATCCACAAAATAATTCTTGCAAAACTGCTGTAAAAAGTTTTAGATATACAGTCACCCTGCCATATATCTTTCTCAATGGTACACATATATCTTTCTCAATGGTAATCTTTTTAGTATCATTACGTAATCTAATTGTTGCTGTTGCATTTTTATAAATATTCTTACATAATAAGGTAATATCTTAGGTCTATACTTTGATGATCCAATGCTTTAATCACTGAAGAAATTTATAGAACCAAATGCCTTTTCATAATCTACAAATCCAAAATATAATGGCAATTCATATCCACTGATCCTTTCTACAATTTCTCTCAAAACTTGAATATGATCCACTGTACTAAAACCACTTTTAATTCTAGATTTTCTACCAATGCCAAGATATTGTTTTGCACTCTTGAGACATTCTCTTCTATAGCTTTCTTGCTAATTCACAATTACACTTTCTTATATAATTGTTATGTTATAAAATATATAACTTTCAATATATATATATATGACTTCACATTTTCACAGTAATTAAATTATTGAAATACGATCAAGGGGAGACAATAAAAATACAAATTAGGAATATTGCTAAAAAAGGAAAAGCAATGAAGAATATGTATATATCAATTATAGAAACTTCCAAGCTCATTAATTAGGAATGTAAAAGTAAATGAAATTATTTTATATAAGGAAATTAAAGATGCTGGAAGAATACACAGAAAATCTATACATCTGCTAAAAATTACTTTCAGAAAAAAGACTTCCTTACAAATCACTAATATCAGAAAATAAAAGTAAGAAACTGGGGGGAGGGGGAGATAAAAATTATATAGGCTATTTCTAGGCTAAGTCAATAAGTCTAAATAAAAATATATTGGCCCTAAAGATTAGAAGTTATTGATCTTTATTCCCACTTAAAAATAGTTAAAGTGTGGAATAGATTGAAGATTGTCCATTAAAGTATGAAGATTGGCTATCTTAATATATAACTGAGCACTTATAGCATATATGTGTGGAGATGGTAATCTGGACCAACTGATGATTGCTAGTTTAGCATGAAATATTGATTATTTATCTTTTGACATATGTGTTCGAGTGTATCAGTGTTATGAGATAGAGTGGAGAGTGGTGGGTTGTGTGAAAGTCTGTGCTCATATACCCTATATATTAAAAACAGATATCTTAAATATTGTTTCAATTACAGAATAATTAATCTAATTAGATTCAGCTGAGAATGAAATTCTACATGATGAAAAAATTGTTTTTCAAGAAAGAGCAGAGATATATTGTAAAAAGAGCATTATTGTAAAATAGTAACAGCAAAAGAATAACAGAAAAAGACTTTTGATCATATTGACCATTTCAAATTTTGGAAATATCACAATATACTAGACATTTAGATCACTCCATTATTCTTATTAAGGGCCTCTGATTATCAAGAAGTAATAATAAAATTAGAAGTTATTAGCAAAATCTCTTTTCATGTCAGAAAGTGTTCATACTAGTTATATTGTTACTTTATATAGTGAATATACTTTTTTATATAGATATGGATATAACAGTGATTGGCATCAGCATAAGAATGGAAAGATCAATTTAAAATATGTTAATTACATTAAACTAGTAGATAAAAGTATATACTCATAAAATAAAAGAATTTCAAATAATAAACAAAAAAATCAAATATGAGATAATCTTGTTTTTTTCCGAGCCTAAAACTTCTATCAGTAGTAATTTTAAAAACCTATCATAAAATTTTGATGATTAAGATATATTTGGCCATTTAATTCCAATTATCATAGTAAAAAAAACGATGATGTATAAAAAAAAAAACTATGTATAAAAAAAAAATTGTGGTGCTGGTAAAGACTTTAGAATTCTCAGATAACAAAAAAAAAATTCAATAAATTAATTATCAAACAAATTATATTCACTGAAAACCAAAATTATTAAGCAAGCATAAGTCATATGAACATTTAGTGAGAATTGAATAAAATGACAGCTAAAGAAAACAAACATATCTATTTACAAGATAAAATATTAAGAGGCCATGAAAATAAACCTGCAATAGCTTTAGCATTTTATGAAAAAGAGAGAAAAGAATGGAAAGCCTTTACACATTACTACCAGAAATTGACAATTACTCGATAAAACATAATATTCTAATACATCTAAATTGAAATAAGAAGTAAAGTAAAAGAATATGATAACAATATAAATTTTAAAAATCTTATGAAAGGTGTTTTGTTTATAGTTACTGTCAATTTCTGGTAGTAATGTATAAAGACTTTCCATTCTTTTCTCTCTTTTTCATAAAATTCTGAAGCTATTGCAGGTTTATTTTCAATCATATAGTTTTACTTAGTTAAATATTTTTAGAAAAATTCAAACTTTTATTTCAACTTTTCAAATACATTTAACAGTTTGTAATAAAATTCAAGTTAATATGTAACACAAGGTATTAGACTGGATTATTCTCCTCCTTCCGATATTGTTACTGATCTCTAGCAAGTGTCAGAGATTCAAATCAGTGACCTTTAGATTTGTAAAATATTGAATTTAAAATAATATTCTAACGAATTAAACTATTCTCTCAAGACAAAAATTTATATACTTATCTATGAGAGTTTTTCTGATTGCTCTATTTTTATTTTTTGAAAGGTAAGATTAATGAGTAGTTCCTTTCTGTCTCTACATACTTTTCTTTTCCTAATCAAACATATGAATCATTATTATATGCAGGATTTGCTACTTTAGATACATATATTTTTTCCTCTTTAATTATTTTATGATCTTTTAGCAGTTTTTCAATGTGTGGTTGATTTTAGCAATATATGTGTCCTTCCACATTTTAATGGTATTACATAAATACAGTTTTTGTTTTTCAGCATTTCAAATTTAAATTGTATAGCAGTAGGACTCCTCTCAATGTTTAATGGCTATAGAAAGTTGTCTTGATGTTATATTAATTGCAGATTTTCTTTAGTTTGCTATCAATAAAAACAATCACTTTATTGATAAACAACTAAAATAGCAACATAAAATAATGATTAGAAAAGTAAATGAAATATGTTAAGGAGCAGAACATGTACCTATCAATTAGTCCAACTAAGAAAAGACAATATTAAACACAGACAAATAAATAAAAAGAAAAAAAATTAAAGCTGCTGCCCTAATTTTGAAAATAACGTATTGTTATCCTTAAGAAAAAAGTGAAAAAATCAGGATACTCATAGATGTAGAAAATTTCTACTGATGATTGCTTTTGACATAATAAGTTAATTGATTAAAGCATCTCCTTTAATTTATAAATTTTAAGATCAGCAATTTGACTCTCATGCTAGTACTATCACTTGTTATGCCAATAACACCTGAAACATTGTGTTATACTAATCTGTGAATATATTTGACAAATTTAAATAAAATTGGAATGTTTCTTAAAACATTTATCAAATAAAACTAGATGAAATACTTCAACATATAAATACAGTCAAATGTCATTATTATAAACATTCAAACAGGATGATTTATTATTTATATATAGCTATATTTAATAAAATATTGAGTATTGCTTTATAAATAAGATTAAATTATGGGATCAAATTTTCTCTTCATAAATAAAATAGAACATCTATAATTAACTATAATTTTTTTTATAAAGAACAAATTCTTCACTGCTATAGACATAGACATTTTCCTGTTTGATAATAATAGAATATAATTTTAACTAAATTAATTCTATTAAATTTTCAACTATATTTAAATAAAATAAATATTTAATTAGTCATTAAAATCCATAATGATAAAATAAAATAGTTAATATCACATATTTTATTCAAGATTTAATTTTAAAAAGATAATAAACATTATTTTCATAGAAACTTAATCACACAAAAAAGCTGCATTAAAAATTTTTTCAATTATAAAAATTTGGTATTAATGTAAAGTATTTATAAAATTATAATATATAAATAAAATTTGATATGACTTTCATACTTTGTAGGGCCAGTAAATCTTTATATATTCCACAATTGTCAAGTGCTTTGCTTAAGCTATTAGTGAGCTTCAGAGATATCAGACAATGGAATGGCCTTGAGTTATGAAGACAACTTGAATAAGAGTACCTCTTGTTATATTTTAGAATAGCATGTTGATTCAACAAAAATTAAGTCTGTTTTCAATGCAATTTTTTCTGTTCTCCCTCTTTTCCTTCTTTAGTGACTTAAGTTACTATGTCATGAGCCCATCTCATGCCATCGCTCATCTTTCTATACTAATTGTGACTAACTGATTATTTATGTAACCACATTTCAATCCTTTAATTACATGCCTAGCATTTTTGATCCTTTTTTCATTTTTTTTTTTTTTTTAGATCAAGCCATTGAAAATTAAGATAGCAATGGTGGTAATAGGTTTAGTGCACTGGTGGACCTTAATTGTGATCTTCTCTCAAAGGAGTATAATCACTATTGAGTCAATTTGAAATTGGATTTGAGAGGCGTTTCAGCTGAACAAAGATTATACATTTAGGTAGATTTATTTATAGATCCCATATTTCTCACAGAAAAAGGGCATAGAAAAAGTGGTCTAAAAAATGGCATCTCTCAATCTGGCTAAGTCGTTAAGCCTGGGCATATTATTTGTCATAATAATAGAAATAATTGTATTATTATTAGTGGTAAATAGGTGGTGGCATAATATTAAAATATTACGTTTAGTTCTTTTCTACACATTGTAATGGTATGTACAAAATATATAGCAGAATGATCATCATCACAAACATAAATGAAATGATTATCATCCACTAAATACAAAAATGAGTATGTAAATTCAATATAGGTAACAATACGCAACATATGTGATAAACATAGTATCACCAGCATTAATCATTAATATTTGATTGGCACATATGTAAGTGCTAAAAATATCTACAATAATATTAAAAAATGTTGGGAACATATTAATCAACATTCTGGACTATCATGGACAATGAGTATACTATCCATCAATAAATTAATTATCTACAGAGTAAAATGAAATATATAGATCTTAAAGATGATCTTTACCTTTGCATCATCCAATTCTACATACGTATCTATTATAAATATTGTTATACCTAAACTAACTTTGGGATCACAATGATCTTAGGGACTACGAACAAGAGAAAATATATAAAATTCGTTCTATTATTAAATAATTTCACTAGAATAATTTACAATTCCCTTAAAGCATAACTCTAATGAAATCAAGGAGCATAAAAAAAAATAATTTCAGAAAATTATTTAACATTGTTAATTAATAAACAAGAGAATAAAAAAGTTAGAAAATGATGTGACAAACCTCATAGTAAACATAACATCAACCCTAGCCATATAATATATAAATTTCATTTAACCCATATTATTCCCTTACAATAATCAAATCCTAAAAAAATATTGCACAATAAAGGATACTTAACTTTAACTTAAGACTTCTTCCCCTTTTTCTTTTGAAAATGAGGATGTCCCCATACAATTTTAAACTAGTAAAAGAAAAAAATTTTCATCAAAAACAGCTAAAAAAATTATTTACTATTTTCAATTATTACTTTTTTCATAAAGTAAAAGAAAAAAATTTTCATCAAAAACAGCTAAAAAAATTATTTACTATTTTCAATTATTACTTTTTTCATAAAGTAACGTTTATAAATATATTAGGTGTTTATAAATATATTAGGTGTATGAACACAAAATCTCATTTTATTATGGATTTTTTTTTTTTTTCAATCTTTTTGCAGTCTAATACTAAATTATAAAAAAATAATAACAAAAATATATATAATATATAAAGCCTTTTTCAGCACAATTTTATACTCTTATCAAATGGTACACATAGAGCAATAACTGCTTAAAAATGAATGGAAAATTATACAATAAGGTAGTATATATAAAAAATTGTATAAATCATGTTTTTATTTATTTTGAGTATTATATAGTTAAATTGTTTAATTTTTTAATAAATTTCTAATAATCTAGATTGCTGTATCATAATTTTATTTTGTTTCATTCATATTTTATTTTATTATTGTTATAGTTATTAAATTTTCTTCTATTGTAAAACTATAGAGCTCTGTGTGCAGTAGGTTGATGCTTAAAATAAATATTCAACATTTGGTAAGCTCATAAGATCATATACTTAAAAATGTTTTTTATGTATAATTATTAATATATATATATATTGTATCAGTCACTTCTATCTTCTTTTGATCACTGAGAAGGCCACTATGTCCTAACAACAGAAAATTTAATTTATGGTGATCAAGAGTTAATGATGATGAATACTATCAGCTAGACCCAGGGAGAAAAAGAGATCTTTAAGATTGTTCAGACAATTGTGAAAAAACAACAAACATCAGCTAAAATAATTTTAAGTACTTTATAATTTATTAAATTAAGAAAAAAAAAAAATTTAAAGCAAACGAAAGTATAAGGTTTGACTTAGATTTTTACAGCGTATTTATCAGAGTGTACAAGAGTATCGAAAACATTAAATACTCTGGCCGATAAGTTCATTTTCTCACCTATGATTTAAAAAGAGAGATTTATAATAGCTTTCTGCCAGCGGTTTATAAAACCAATTCCAGTTTCCTATTTAGAGATTTCAAAATAAAACGAGTCTTGTAGGAAGTACAAAGAAACAGCGCAGGCAAGCTTTCCTTGGCCCGGAATAAAGCATCGGGACCAAGGATATCATATGTCTGCAGAACAGCTCATGATTAACCACATTCAAGGCGATTCAAGGTTGACCCAATACAAGATTATGAAATTAGAACAAGATTACGATTTTATGTAATCTTAAAGAGAAGAAAATAAAATCAATCTAGAAAAAACAGAACAATATACTTGATAAACTGCCAGTCAAAAGATTTACGGTCTGTGGGAAAATACAAGCCTAACTTAACTAAACTAATTATAACAAAAAGGGACAGGTGAGTTAAAAGAAAATTGCTACTATCTGCTCAAGTATTTATCAAGGGTTAATAATATCAAAAGAGCACATGAAGCATATAAAAATAGAAACTCGCAATACATTCTCGCATAAATAAATAAAAATATGGAATCTTAAAACTACAAGTCCAGCACATACTATAACTAAAATACATAAATGCTTAAAAATGGTTAAATTAAATATGAAAAATGTATTATAAAGCAAGGTTTCTTCTGACTTTAATAAGAGATCTAAACCTGGTTACAAAATGAAAATGTTTTACCTCGAGGCATAATGCTAGGTCAGGCTGATGACTTTCAGCAATGTAGTTTATTTCATGTTCCTATGGAGATATTGGTCTCTATTTATATTTCAGGAGGCTGGAGGCAATCTTAGGGATCAGTTTTTATTCAGGCTTTTACGACATATTGAAGGAATAACTTGGGATCTGGGGTTCATCTTTGGATTGGTTTAACACAGCATATAGATATGATTCATCATGGCATGTAGTTTTGGCATTCTGCAGAGACTATCTTATTTAGAAATTGGAAGACAGTAATATAATTTCAGCAGAATTTCCTAATGGTAAACTGTAAAAGATACTATTAGCAACAGTGATCTCAGACGCAGACAAATCTTTTTAGAATCAGGCAGCATGGCAATTCGAATCAGGATCACAAATAGCATACAAAGTTGAACCAATACGCGTCACAAGTAGAATAAAAGTGAATAGCTGAATAATAATCAGTCTGAAATCTGAGGCTATTTATGTGAGCCATTATCTCCCCCATCATCTTTAATGGCAATTTTTGACCAGGGCAAATCTCTATCTCGATCTAATCTTAATTAAAATTTTAACCAGGGGCTCTTATCTTATTCATAATCAATTAAAAAAATAAATGTAAAAACAAGTCTCAGCTTTTTTTCTTTGAAACAAATTAAAATAGATTACAATCAAAAAATCAAGAATGCAATTTAAAAAAAGAAACTTTCCAAAATTAAAATGATTTGTTGAAAAAGGATTAAAACTTTTCATTTTTAAATTAGTCTTTTATGACTTGATTAAAAAAAAAAAAAGGGGGGGGGGGATTAAAGTAAAATCTATTGAAGACAAAATTAAAATCACAGAATTTTAAAATATAGCTGTGTATGTGTGCTATAACATATAAAACATTTAAATAACTTTATAAAAATAAGTTAGTATTAATTTCACGATGATGAAGCGGATAAAATATATGGTTCAATATTTTTTTTTATATAACTGTTTTATATGATATTTTTGTTATTTTTTATAATTTATATGAAAAAAAAAAAAAATAGCATAATGGATTTCATTTATTTCTATTTTTGATCTAGTCTAATACTGTAAAATGCATTTAAAAATAATTCAAATAAAAATATATAAACATAAATAATATAGTTCAATGAATATTTATTTCTTCATCATATAAAAAAAAAATGGTTGATTAAAAAAAAAATTAGTATGGTTAAATAATAAAAAACTTAATTGTAAACAATTCCAGATTAATTAAGAAGATATAACTAATAATAAAAATAACTACATATAAAATTATTTTTAGATTTTGCAATATATTTTTAATAGATGATCAAAAAAAAAAAATTATAATATTCAAGAATCACATTCATATCGGCTTTTTCAAACCAAATTGTGCAAACACTTTTTACGAGTGTTAAATAATAAATGAATACCCTCTGACCCATACAAGATATAGAATTTATGCAGCAATAAAAGGAATCCTCTTATTACTACGACTCAAATATTTATATATGAGCAAATCTGAAGTACTGGCACAGAAGGTGTGACTATAGAACAGTCACGCTATAAAAAATAAATGCTGATTTATGAATATTCAAGAATGTAATTATGCTATCAAGACAAAAATATCAAATCCAGTCAATTTATTTATATATTTTCTTATAATGACAAAACAAAAAAAATCAAAACATATGAGCAAGTTCTTTTCTTAAAGCAGGTTGAGTTAACTATGTGATAGAGTACTACAAGAAAGTGATGCTATTCATGATCAATGTCAACGGTAGTTTGTTATTGGTTACCAACTTTTTAATTTATTACAGAATCTCAAGTTTAGAGTTATATCATACAAAACATCGATTTTATTGAAAATATCTTATCCTTAAAAAAATTTATGAAAAAGAACTATACAACAATTAATATAGATCCTTGAACATAATCCCCACTTCCACCACTATTACTACTATTTACATAAATATAATTTTTTTAAAAAATGGATGATTGATAAACAATATTAAATTTTTTATATATAGTTTGAATGCAATTTATATAATTATACTAGGAAGAACTAAAGAGATATGAGCAGCAAATAAGAGATGATAGGCATTCCTCATTGGAATTATCCATGTATATATATATAATTCCTTAATAAATGATATTTTTAAATGTGAAATAAAACAAAAATTAAGATGTCTTTTATTCCATTTCTTTTATTAGCTAAATAATAACAGTAAAATATGCAAACAAAGATTTGTCAAGAATGGAAAGATTGGCAACATCCAGGATAAGAACTAAATGACGAAATATATATATATTTAGTATTTGGCACAATGTATTTAATTTCATCTTTTCTATTTTTTATATTTGTTTTCCTATGTTTATTATATAAATTATTATAAGGAACTCTCAGCACAAACAATATGTGGGATCACACTCTTTGAATAGACAACCATCCAAATTATTAATATATTATCTTGGAATTCTACGATATCAAGCAAAAAAAAAGATTTAATAGATAAATTATTATACTTGGAAACTATGTACTTGTCGCAGTAAATTAATGTAGACAAAACATAAAAATGTTTACCTAAATAATACAAAAAATAATTTTAAAAAGCCCTTCAATAATGTTATTAATCTATAATCAATTTATCTTAAAGATAAAATGATCCCTATATTAGAAATACCTATGAGTTTAAAGTGAGACAACATAATAACACTGATCCACAAAATAAAAAGCATTGTTAATATTTATTAGAGATATTATTCTCAGCATTACATCCATGATATTTGGCAGCAATTTTCCCACTGCAAATGCCATAACACAATTAATACATCCATACATCAATGCCTCAAAGTCATTTGCCTCTCTAGAAAATGAAAACATGCTACGGTGTTTCCTGAAAATAAGACCCGATTTTATATTAATTTTTGCTGCAAATATCAGCATAGGGCTTATTTTCAGGAAATGTCATATTTTTTCATGTACTTTTACTCACTTATTTTTTTCCCTTTACAAAAAACTGTAACATTCTTACATTGGGAGCCCCTCGATTCTTTTCTTATACTCATCACAACAGCTCTTTCTTTTTGCACTTATTTTTCCATTTAAATTTACCATTAAATCAAGCATTAATTGAGGATTGCAAGATAGCAGTGGTAACAAAAATGATTACAATTAAGAATGATTTGTCCATACAAAAGCAACAATAAATTCAGAGAATGTTTTTGCACTCTTTTCAAAAACTTTTCTTTAGAAGAAAAATTGATTATTAATATCACTTCCTTTATTTATAATCTTTTAGGAGAAAAAAAAATGTTTAAGAAATCAAATTAATCTTTCTTTATTTAAAAGCTATCATGAAACTCTAAAACTAAATCAAGCATTCTAAATCTAAGTATTAAATATAAATAAGTACCTAAAAATATATAAATGAAATTACAGTATAAATTATCCAATATATTGACTTATGTGGATAAATTGTTTCTCTATTTGTCAAAAATGATTGACGGAAAATACACAAGAACCATATAATTTATATATTCATTACTTTATAATTCAAAACGTTTGACAACCTTAACTAGGGTTTATATTTGGAGTAGGACTTATTTTAGAAGCATTCTGAAAATCATGATAAGGCTTATTTTCTAGTTGGGTTTTATTTTTAGAGAAACATGGTAGAATAAATAAAATTCAATCATACACTGAACATAATAATAATCACAATGAAAAACAATATGAGGATGACATATCAAATAATTCAACAATAATGACTATAATACATAAATAATCAAGGGTTTGCCATAACTTCCAACAAATACAAATAGTAATCCCAGAAAACCTGGATGGCCATAACAAAGAAATATGGAATGAAAAAGCAAAATACAATGAAAATAATTCATTAAAAAAATATATTAAAAAAACTATCTGAATCATGGACAGTGATGAATTTGGAGATGTTTCAGAAGATGGCATAGTGGACAAAAGGATAGTAAATATAGCTCACAGATAATATGTTAATGATTTTGTAGGTCAAACAGTCATTTAATAGCAATGATCTATCACATATCAACAACATAGCATATACTAGCACATGAAACATTAGCAAAACAATCACAAGGTTTCTACATTAATATTAAAGTTAAATTGAAGGTATATATTAAGCAAGTATAAGTATGCTTAGCATAAATTCAATCTCTAATAACTTCCAACTAATGAAATAGTTAGACATTATACAACCACAAATATTTGGATAGAAACAAAAATTTACAATGAACCTCAATCCCTCTGCCTACCTCAATAGAATGGGTATCACAATTTTCAGCAAGTAAAGGAATTATTATTGAGGTCCTGCCTACTTAACTCATTTAAATATTATCCGTCGATGATCATTCTCTAAAACTGATAATATAGCATAAGAAACAAACTTAAATTTAGTATATATATCCCTCCAAAAACAAACTAATAAATAGAATAATTCGAATTATAAATTTATTATTCATAATTTCCTCTTCTGCTGATAAAAGGTTTTAACATGACATTCTGTATTTGGATCTAAATATTTATACTTCCATTAATATTCTACTAATGAATGGTACAACAATTATAGATCTAGTTTTCTATTCACCATTACAACATCACATTTAAAATCCAATTAATTCCTGTTCCTTTCTCAGGCCATTCAGCAATACTGGTCATTCTTTATCTAACTAATACTACAAAATTCCTATTCTCAGTAAGACAAAGTATTTCATTGTACAAAAATGGATATTGTCGTACATAATTACACACATCATAAACTATATCCTACAATTTTTAATCTTAAAACAGACAAAACTCTCCACACAGTAGTGCCACTCAGTACAAGCATATGAAATGCTGATCATGAACTGTTTAGTGGTCTAACTCTTAACCTTCATGAACTACACAAAAAAATCATACAGTACATCAATAACAGATAATAATCAACATAAAATTAAAAAAAACTTACAAATCCACAAGTGACCTATTGAAAAAATATATTACTACAAAAATAAATACTTTGTTACACAATTGCATACTTGGTCAAGATAATACATCCAATGGCTAATAGTATGCTTATTTTGATTTTTACCCTTTTAATGATATATTACAGAAAAAAGCAGTATTCAAATCCTGTTATAATTATTTTGGAGTTTCAGATGATCAAATAATATTCAAACCCCAATTTTTTTTTATAGAATTTAAAGTGGAAATGATATAAAAAATTTAAATGGAGCCATATTTTTTATCACTGATGTTACAGTCACAAGTTTTATTCAAGACAATCATTGATGCTATATGAAATGCAATGAAATGTGGTCCAATGGCAGTACAGTTTGATATAAAAACAATTTTTGATTCAGTACTAATTCATATTCACATACAACAATAATAAATGTAAAGAATAAGAGGATAGATATCTTCCAACAAATAATATCCATTATGGAAGGCAGGGAATCTTTCATCATTCTTTTCACAAATAATCAAATAAAACAGTGGTATAAACTTTAATATATAAATAAATGTTTAAGTAACATTTTTTTAAAAAAATAAGTTATCAGATTTCCTTTTGGAAAATGTCCAAGTGTTTCAGCTTAGAGATCAAATTTAAAGCAAAAAGTCTATAAATAAATGTTAATCTCAAGAAACTGTGTAGGAAAGCAAACAGCAAATTTAATTAAGCTATACTTTTAATAATTTCTTCATACAAAGATATTGTTTGTTTTTTTTATTTCACATTACGATGTATTCCACACAAACTCTTTTTTTATTTTTAGCATTTTGATATATACTAAATTTCATGCTCCCTTCATAATACATTAGTTTCATTCTATTGTTTAAAAATTGTATACAATATCTGAAAAAATATATGATACTTGGGAGTTTTCAAGTAAATCAAGATGGCAACCTATATTTTTGATAAATCTAGTTTTAGGGCCCCAAAAAATGTTTACAAATAAAAATGCCTGTAGGAAATCATATTTAATAATTACCTTTTATTTTTTATTATTTAAAAAAAAAAAAATCATTGTGGAAAAATTACTTACAATATTTATAGTTTATTTTCTTTTTTGGGGGGTGGGGGAGATCAACTTATTAATAGAAAATATATAAATACAATATTTACACTTTATTTATGTCGGCGGATGTGCAATATCGTGATCATTAACATACATTATTCGGGAGGGCAGGATCCCATATCTTTGGAAATAGTCCACTGCATCACGTTTTGTGAATTAACCAAAAAAACTTCTGACAAAAAGAAACACGCTGAACTGAACCAAAGTATAACAATGTTAAAAATGTCTGGTCGCTTCCCATGTTAAATAGATATAAAAAAAAATTAAATTAAAGCTTCTTAATGAAATTTATCAGAATTTATTCTCTTTTTTTATATTTAATAATTAATTTATTAATTTTGTTTTAATTTAACAATTAGCACATCTTCAGTAGATTATAGGCCCTCAAAACAATACATTTATCAAAAATATGGAGTGCCATCTTGGTTTATTTGAAAATTCACAAGTACCATATATATATATATTACACTGTAGAATTTATTTAATGAAATTGATAAAATATAATGAGGAATTAACAAAATGATTTATTTTTCCATTTTATTTCTCTTAGGTCATTGTAACAGAAATTATTATTCTTATAAATTATTTTGCTCCCCTCCCCCCCAACTTTTAGAACAAAGCGACTAAATTAACTTTTCAAGATTAGATCTGCAGATAGGTAAATTTTAAAAACAAAAAATAGATCTAAAACCTTCATTTTAGATCTGTTTTATTCCTCCACCAAATCTAATAAATAAATTTTATTAATTAGATTAGATAAAATAATATATATTATTATTAATCATAGTATGATTAAAATAATTTTATTAAAATATTGCTTTATTTATTATACATACATATGGAATATTTTTAAATAGTTATTTTTCAACATTGTATGTAATTTCCAATTTTGACAACAGAATATTGTTAATTCATTTATCACTATCTCTGTCTTTGCTAATGCAAAATGACCATTGTTAGATTTTCTACTTCTATCTATATATGAGGCTACAAATATAAATGATACATTTGCTTGATAGTCTAGCAGGAATGGAGATGATAAAAAAAAAATTAGGAGGATTCTCTTAAAATATCAAAACTGGAAATTATATGTACATATATATTTAAATATAAAACAATGTAAATAAAAAATAATAACACATAGTCATTCCTCTTTTACATTTTTTTTAAATGTAAAAAAGAAAAAGATATTATGCTGTTACATAACCTTAAGTTCCTTACATTACAAATTATTTTCCTTTATCAATTTCAAACAAAAATGCATTTCATCTTTCTTCATTTAATATTGTTTATGATCATACCAATAATTTTTTGAATTTTACATATATTAATAATTTCAATAGAAGTAATTTAATTTAGAAATCCTAATCAACATCTAAAATTTGTATAACTTTTCTTATATATATATTTTTCTATACCAAACTTTCTTTACTAAATCCTGTTCTGTATCAATTTTAATGCCGAGTCCATCCCACTCTTCACACTTTTCTTCTGTTCTTAATTTAATGTTTGCATCACTATCAGACTAAAGATATTATGATTATTTTACAATATCCTTGCATATAATTTTTAAAAAAGGTAGCTATTTGGCTCCCCAAATTTAGTATTGTATTTCCCTTGTTATCTTCTTATTTTTTAGACATAAATGTTCCACCTACAATGTTATTTCGCTAATTTGATTTCTATAGTCCAATTAAGAGAAAGCTTCAATTGAAGCTCAGCTTAGTTCTTAGTCTTTAATATTTTTCTTTGTTTTCATTATTCATCTTAATAATGTGGAGCTCATGAGTTTATTATATGGATCTCTAAAATAGTTTTCTTTTCAAATAAGATACATTAACGGAATGTAAGGTAGGATAAATGTTGATTTCCAGTTTTATTTTATTTTATAATTGTTAAAAATAGAACTAACATTGTGGTAAGAGTTCAATAAATAATCTGTTTATACAGTAACATAGGCAGAAAGCGAATATTAATGCTTTTAAACTCTTAAAGAATAGTGAAAAAAAAAAACCCCAGAAATATCAATAAAGTGACGTTTAACAAGAAAAAAAAGATTTTATTTTATATACTATATAACATGAAATTAAAACATTCTATTAAAGATTTATCAGAAAGATATCTTCCTATCAAACACAGAGTCCTGATAGCAATAGTGGCAGATTCAAAACTAAAGATCTATGGATCAAATTCAAGTTGAAGAATATTAAAAAATTCTATTTGAGCAATTAATAAAAGAATTTTTGTGCTCAAACTTCATTTGACCTCCCAAGCAATTAAATACATAATAAATAATTTTGGACATTAAAAACAAGTATTTTGAGAAAAATATATTTAAAAACTATTATATAAAATTTCTTAATATCTTTTTTTATTTTTTAAGAGACAAAGGAACTTAATTTGACATACTTAGATCAATATACACTATATTAGAATTCAGTGAAACTGAAATTAAAATAAAAACATGGCAGCGAATTTAAAAAGGCATCATAAATGTTTGAAGAATAAATAATTATATTTTGTAAAAAATGGTCTAGACTGATGTGCTAGACTCTTCATTAGTAGGATGTCTAACATGATCATAACATAAAAATAAGCTTTGTGCCAGATTCTATTACCAGTTATTATTCACTTGGTAAATGTTAATTTGTTTTACAATACTAATTAACATTATCTGCAAATGAGTCAATATTGAATATATGGGTGCTTGTCTTATAGCTAAAGATGCCGTTGGATGGCGCCGTTTTCACGCTAAAACTATAAAATATGAACATTCACAGGCTGTTGATTTTAATAATTTTTCTGTGCTTTTTTGTAATGCGAAAATAAAAACAAAACAAAATCATCTTTTTTAAATATTATTTTTTATTAACGTATACAATTTAAATGATAATAATAAATGTAAAATAAAATCAACAAATTACAATTTGATTCGTGTTTTTTATATCGTATACTTTTTAAATTGTGTTACGGCTTTTTTTTATCAATTTTCTATCGGATATTTTTTTACTTGTGTTACGGCTTTTTTTTTATCAATTTTCTATCGGATATTTTTTTACTTGTGTTACGACTTTTTTTGTTGTTGTTTAACTAAAAAATAATAATCGTAATAAAAGTAAAAGTTGTTACGGTTAGATTTAGGGTTAGTTTTAGGGTTAGGGTTAGGGTTAGTGTTCTGTTGTTTGTAATGCTAAAATAAAAAAATTCAAAATCGTAACCGTACTCGGACAAAAGAAACTCAAACTTTTTTAAACAACAACAAACACATACAAATGTCTTCTTTACTTATTAAACATGTTTATAATATTTGCTTTTTATGAAATTTACAAAAAAACCTGTATATTTGGACTTTTCTTACTGGATATTTTTTTCGTACCGCTCTTTTTTACTTCAAAAATATACAGACGGTAGAATCTTCTTTGTCTCGTGGAATGTTACTAACAGTATGTTACTTGACACGTTACCTAATTGCAACTCAATAAAAACATAGATATTTAACATTTTCCCAAATAAAAGTTCAATACAGTACGTTGTAAAAAGTCTTATAATTATTGCTTTAAAAAATCTGAACATTTCAATAGTTTAAAATAAAAAAAAATCCAATGAAAACAACATTTCAATACAATTCAAATACAAACTCTCTCATCAAGCCGTAATTATTTTATAAATTGTGCAAATTCGGAAAATGTATTTGCTGCTATGCGACATACATGCTGTACTGCGACGCGACATAGCGGCCTGCATTCTGTAGCACAACAAAAAAGTTGTATTATAGAAAACATGGGTTCGAACGTGTCAGCTGCGGAAACAGCATTTTTATGTGTTTTGGCGTGAAAACCGCGCCAAAGAGCGGCATCTTTAGCTAAAAGATGAGTACCAATATATGTCTGGAGAGGGAAAATGATTCCCTAATGATTGTTACAAATAGAACTTGGCATTAGATAAATAACACATTATATATATTTAATATTGCATCTAATATGGATGTGCAGTAAATTGTAAAAACTTCGCAAAACATAGTGAACAGAGTTAAAAGCGATTAATCACAACCTTCACACTCTCATTTCTAATGTTTAAGATTCACCTACAATACATAAATTTAGATAAAAAAGATAAGGTGGATTTATCCTATCTTTTCAAAGACTTTCATACAGCGCAGGTGTCGGGGGGGGGGGGTGATTCCGTAATGACTATTACAAATAAAACATGGCTCAAGATAAATAACTTGTTATATATATTTCATATATGATATATTTATTTATAATATTAAAATGTACTTCATATTTTAATCAACTTTTTTTTTTTGTTAATGCAAATGATTTGTGATATGTAATTAAATCTTAGCTTCTCTATTCACTGTGTATTTCATAAGTTGATGGCATTTTTGTTAAATGAAAACATAAATCATATACTTAAAGAATCATGATTTTCTTCCCTAACCTTTATCAACTTTAAATTTTTTATATATGTTAATTCCACAACTCATATTATAATTCAATCTTTTATTTGGCATTGGTCATCAGGTATAAAGAAGATTGAACTACCCATATCTTTAAACCTATTTTTACAAAGACATTCTATTCCACATTCTTTTTTTTTTAAAAATCATCCACTTCTTCGTACTTTAACTATTAATTTATCACAGTATTTTCTATAACTGCTCTTACAACTTTCAGTAACATAACAATATAGTAGTTGTTTTTTTTTTAATTTTCTCAACAAAAATTTTTCTTACTATACTGCATTTCATATTTAATATTTTAGGACTTCAAATATTTGTTTGTTTATTCTCTTTTTATTATCCACATTTCAAAAAATATCACTTATCTGTTTCTAATTATTCATATATCTTTCCCATAAACTATTGCATTCCCAATAAAACATATTTTTGTTCTTCAACTCATTAATAAAAAACCAAAAACAATTTTTCCATTCAATCAATTCAATCCTTGCTAATTTACTTTTGTGATGATTGTTTATATTATTGGTCTTAGCCCTTATTTAAGTTTGTTCCAGCTTCATTAGTCCTTTAATGTTCAAAAATGAGTTTATTAACATTTAAATTTTGCTGAATACAGGTTAATAAAATAAATCATTAGTAAAGGTAAATTATTAACTACATACTTATACATATAAGATACATCTTTTATCAGTGGTAAAGGCTGCATCACTTTACAATTATGTTTTGTTTACTAATCAATACTTATGTTCCCAATCCATAATATCTTGGAACCTTTATCTATCTATTAATAGTTGAATACTTCTATTTATTAACCAACACTGAATGATTAGATAAGTTGACTATAAACCTATCATCTAAAAAAAAATCTACACTTGCTTAAAAATATTTTCAGCAGTTTAAAAAAAAAAATTCTTTCCTTCACCATGATCAGGCACTAACCCTATACCAAAAGGAATTTCTAAAATTCATTGCTCCCCCTCCCCTTCCAAAACAGAATCAAATCCTCATGTGACAAACAGGACTATTTTCCATTACATTTTAATTAATTCATTCGTAGAATCTGCATGATTTAGTACTGCGGTAATATAGCAACTTCATGGATTGCAGCTCAACTGTCACTTCTGGTGTTTGAACATCAAGTAGCAACAAATAAGATTATTACTACTATACTGACAGAATAAAAAATATTCATTAATGAATACTAAATATAGATTGTCTAAAAAATAAATTTCTATCTTTGCAAAGCTACTTTTAGCTTTGTTTAAGCTATTATAAATATTTGGTTGGAAAACTGTTTAAATCCTTATGAATTAACTTCCAATAAAAATTTTAATTTCTGAAGTTTAAGCTGGTGTCATAAAAAAAGTATTTAACAATCTGTTAATTGAGAGAGCACATAATGTTGTACAAATTAAGTGACAGAGCCAAGCATGAACATTTACCCATTTCTCTAAACCATGCAAAATAATATTTTGTTGCTTGGAAGTTCATATGAAGCTTGAATATGATAGAACTGAACTGTGATCGATGAACATCACTCCAGAAGTCACCACTCTATCATTAAAATAAACTATACATGGGCATGATGATATCATGTTATGGTCTTATGATAGTTTATTTAAAATTGCCCTTGAATATATATTATTGGATAAAATTGCTGTTTATGCAGTGTTTCCATAAAGAACAGCAATCTTTGAATTAGCATACTACTTTCCTGACAATATTAAAATAAAACTTTTGGTGTCTTCATTGTGGCAAATAGCTTCTCTGCTTGCATAATAGTTTTATTAAAATATAGAAAGATATTTTGTCAATTGTTTAAATTTTTTTCTAAAACTTTAACAATAATATTTAAGAACTACAACAATTTTTTTGATTTTCTTCAAATTAATTTCATAGAATTATAGAGTTACTAAAACAATGTTAAAATAGCAACATTCATGTAATAATATAATTTTCCAATTCTCTTTTGATTGCAATATGATTCAGATTATCTAAAAAAAACAAATCTTTAATTATTTAGATGTATTCATAAAAATTTATAAATTTTTATTCTTAAAAAAAAAAAACCCATTTAATAATGAATTAATTCTCTGTTAATGCACCTTACAAGTTCCCGACGTAGAGAGGATTTAAATCTAGCTTATTTTAATATTCAATTTTAACTGCTAAGCCTGGATTTTCCCGACATTAAAATAAATTTATTAAAGTTATTTGCGCATCAATTTATAAATTACATTTTTTTTTTTACATTTAATTAATTAGTTTATATATATATAACCGGTTTCATTATAATTTACTAATAATGAGAAAATAAATCAATAAAAAATATTAAATAAATCTATAGAAGTAAAATCGTTCATAAAAATACTCTAATCAAAGAAAGGTGCATAAAAATTGTATATATTTTTTTAAAAATAAAAATATTCATAATCAACTTAGGATTTTTAATTATCTGCTTGACATTATTTCAACTGCACTCTCCATTTTGCTACCGTAACCTTTGTAAAAGCAATAAAGCAAATTTAATTGATACCAGCCTTAATTAATTTCATTCTCTTTTCAAATTTGGATTTATATATTTATGTTAGATTTTTTTCGTCAGGTTAAGTAGTAGATAAATCCACCATTCTATTAATAAACTTATTATAATTGATAATCAATAAATAATAATTTTATGCAATATAACTACGTCATCAAAAATAATAAAATCAGTGGCTATAAATTAAATGGCAGTTCTCAACATATCCAAAAACTAATGACGACAAAGAAACTATCAAGATCTTAGATTATTATTGTTATCCATATATTTAACTAAATAAACCTACGTTAATTTACAATAACTCTAGTATAAAATCAGACACCCTACTTTTGACAACGGGAAATAGAATTTCTCAAGTTTTAAAAAAATATACAAGCAGACTTGTTTTAAGAGTTGGAATTAATTTACCATTACAAAAATATATATATATTACATAAATGCGAATTTTGTTTTTATTTCAGATATTTATAACTGATTATTATAATAATAATAATAAAAAAGCCATTTTATAAAATCACATCTATTTCCTATGAAAGTAAACATGGTTATGGCACACGTCGAACATATATACTTTTTTCTCCCTAAATAATTTGTCCAGCATAATTCACATACATAACTATATATTTATCCATATTTTCTTATTAGTGTGATCATGTAAACAGATTCATATGCATAAAGCTATAAGCATAAAGATACAGTCGCTCACGTTATCTTCATCTAATGGTTGTCCAATAAAAAGGTCACTTGAAGGCAGGTCGGTTTTTGCAAACTAATTACCACTGGCAGATTTTCTAACTTAATTGCTAATATGAGAAGCATTTCAATATTAAATAACGACTTACGAGTAAGTCACATATATTTATAAACAATACGTTAATCAAATGCTGTACATTACTTTGTTAAAAATATAATTAAATGTTTAAAAAAAAGAAGTTAATTATTAACGTAAATTCGTACCTCTATTAGTGAAACAGATTCATCCCTCCTTTCCCGCTTTAATGACCCTAGCGGTATGTGACGTCATTGAAAAAAGTATAAATCGCAATAAGTTCTATTGATTGAGCATTTGTCGTCAGATTTCAAAATTTTCATAAATTAGTTATAAAATATATTGAGGTTGCACTAATTTCCTAAAAAAAGAGAACAAGAAATTGATCTATCCTTTCGTTTTAAGGATGTAATTAATTAAAAAGTTTTTTTATTATAAAAATATTAGAGTTTAAAAAAAATGCTAGTGATTTATATAATTCAAAAATAGAATTCTTTAATCAAGTCAAATAAATAAGGGATTTTTTCTTCCAATCATTCCAAAAATAAAAAAATCAGTATGTCACTAAATCCACTTTTTACAGGAATTAAAGTCAATTTAGCCATTTCCATCTTTAATTTTTTTACTTAAAAGATCTTCTTTACGCCTTTTTTTTTTTTAAAAAAAAAACTACATTACATTCTTCTGATTTTTTTATACATTATTTTTGTTTTCTTTTAACTAAAGTAAATTGGGTTATTCTATTTAAAGTTTACAAAAAACAACAACAATATTTTAACATTTTCAAGCTCATAAATAAATC
This sequence comes from Epiperipatus broadwayi, assembly GCA_028023455.1. Lineage (NCBI taxonomy): Eukaryota > Metazoa > Onychophora > Udeonychophora > Euonychophora > Peripatidae > Epiperipatus > Epiperipatus broadwayi. The sequence continues at coordinate 1,801,637 of JAQFVV010006219.1, read as the reverse complement.
ATCTCCAAAAAGTTACTTATTACAAAAAAAAAAATTAACAATAAAAATTTATTATGTATTTAATCAGAAATAATGATCCTATATGGTCTTATTTAGATTAACTTAGCAAAAAAAAAAAAAAATTAGAAAAAAACGGATTTGATAGTTGTAATTTAATTTATCTCAATAAAAATTAAAATAATGAATTTTCAAATCATATTGTGCTAATCATTTTTTAAAAACTTGAATATCTTTCTGCATTTTGACAGCAAATATTTTCATGCGCTGAGTGATACTACTGTACTACTTTACGAAGATAGTCGCTACTATTTCATGATATTATCTGTAGTAGGATGCAGAATCTTGCAGGCCAAAGAAGTATTTAGATATTCTGCAAAGAATTATTAGTACACACACAAAAAAAAGAAAAGTAATGCCAAAACACTCCCAATAAGAATGTTTATGGGGAAACTGTATGAGCATTAAATCAAACAATAATAGATATTCATTCATAATTCATATAAGACTTTACTATATCATTTTGAAACAAACATAAACTCATACTTTAGGAGTTTAAACCTTTAAAATTAATTATTATTATTATTATTATTAGCAGCTGTAGCAGTAACAGTAATTGTGGTAGTAGTAATAGTAGTAGTAGTAACATTTCCTGCATGTGATAAAATTAAAGTGAAACAACTTTTTATAGTGATACATTGAGAATATTTTTCATATTAATTTTTAAATTCACAATTGAAGTTTACAAACATTGTGAATTTCAGAAATGGACAAGAGTTCAAAAATAAGATATTTGGCTTTGCAAACCACTTTTCAACAATAATATTTTATAACATAAGACAGTAATCAGCACATATGACTGTAATGCTCGTGGTCTTGATTTTAATGAAAATTGATTGAACTTAATGGAAATTTTTTTACTTATAAGAGGACTTTTCTTTAAGGCAATCAGCCCATAGTCAACCCAGCTAGTTATCCTGGATTGGTAAGTAAATGAATATATAGCTAATAATATATAGAGAGAATAAAATCTCAAGTCAATCTGGATTGATCAGATAATTGATAAATAAAGAATACAATGATAATATAATGCTGCCTTTTGAAATTGATGGGAAAATAATATGTGCCTATAAGAATTAAGGCCATAGTTTATCTTTTATATCTTATATTCTAAGAAATATCACTATAGCATTAAATCAGACTAACTTAGTGCTGTGTCTTATGACCAGCAAGTAAACAAATGGACAAAGGCAGAATTGAGATGGTAAGATTATACTTTAATACGAATAATTTTAACTATATACATTGCCTATTATAAGGCGTAATAAAATAATAAAAGGTCATGGTGACCTGCATAAAAATACCCTAGTCCTGCTTTTGGACTCTGACTAAATTAAAACTCAGAACATACTCAGGACAATTAGATCAGGTTATGGGGGTTTATATACCCCTCAAGACTTCTGGAATCTTTTACATTCCTAACCATATATGGTGTTTTTACATACATTTTCACATACACGCAGTATTTTCACATTTCTCACCATATATGGTATTTTATAGTTTTCTGACCCTATAAGGTCAGCTGGGCTTTCTATTATTATACAACTTTCTAAGATTTAACAACATTGCAATTTTACATAATCGTTATACTTAATTACTATACAGTTATTTTACATATTTATTATACATTACAGTTATTACTTTTATTCTACATTTATACAATTATTATTATTGTTTTACATATTCGTTATATTTATACAATTATTATTATTTACATATTCATTATACATTATATATGTTTATACCTTGACCTTGAATACTGCACTTAGGCTTTGGAATTGATATTAAAATATTTCTAATTGTTTGCTGGAGATTAAAATTTTATACTGTTTTTTTTTTGTAAATTTGTTAAGATATTTAAGCTATATTTGGATCCTATCAGTTTAGTATAAGATTTATGATAATGAAGAATGAACCTTTCAAAATCAGTTGATTAAAAGTTTTAAGAGTGAAAGTAAAATCTCAAATTATTTTAGTCAATGATAAGTTATCAATGCAGAACTTATGCAAAAATGATAACTGTTTAACAGTATTTAAGTGAAGTTTTATAATTAATTTTTATTCCAACTATCACTATATGAAGTCCATAATTACCAAAAAAGGTAAATAAGAATTAGACATTTTCATTAAAAAAAAAACAAATTTAATAATTTCAAATATTACATTATATGATCAATGCTTCTGCCTGACATGTTTATAACATGACATTCAATTTAAGTAAAAAAAAATTTCAAGTAACTAATGATTCTCAGGCAGTTGTATTATTTTTCTTTGAAGTTTTCAGACCATAATTAGTGAAATGCCTATCCAATTATAGTTTGGTGAATAGATATTGTAAATATCGATAAATCTATCTATATTTTAAAAATCATTTGTTGTTATTAAAAAAATCTCTTTGATTTGATGTTTATATATGAAGTATTATTATTGTTTATGGTTATTAGTTATAGTTATTGTTTGGAGTTATTATTTTATTTATTTGTTGATGGTACATCGTTGTGAATATTTAACTATTGTTATTATTCTTAATGGTGAGATGTTTAATAGTAATACTTATATGTTCTAATTATTATAAATAAATAAAGACATATAAATTGTTGATTATAAAAAAGATTATTTATTTGTGGTGATTATTAAAAAAATGTAATGTTATTATTTATGTCTATATATATATTAAAAGCTGTCAAATAAATTTTCGATTTAATATTTTTTTTATATGGTTAATATTTTTTTTTTTTGAATGTTAATTATTTAAAAGAAAACATATGTAACAATGGTTTTCAAAACAGCATTTGCTAGCACGTGGAACAACAGCAACAACAAAAGAAGCCATTATTATTAGGAGAGTGATTAAACAAACTGAAGGATAAAAATTTGTTGTACTTTGTTTCTTTGAAATTGCCATTCTTAAGAATAGTGGAATAAGATAAATTTCTGTAATAAAAATATAAACCATGACTGGCTAATATATATATATATATCACAGCCAGGGAGCTGCACCATTTCCTTTCATTTATTCCAAAGCAGTTTAAAAAGAAAAACTAAGCAAATTTCAACACATGAATCTCACCGCGTCTGAAGCCGAAATTTGATATAGCTATCTGGAATCTATAATGGTCAATCTAATAACAATCTGGAAGTAACTAAAATTAATTAATATATTGAATTCAACATGGCAATTTTTTTTTTTTTTTCAAAGAGAGAAATTAAAAAAAAATGAAGTATATATGTGCATTTGGAAACCAATTTTTTTTTTTTTTTAACGTGGTATTTCTTCAATTTAACTTTAGATAGAATGCATTCTAATATTAAACAAATAAAGGAATAAAACAACGAAACAAGTTGACTTTTGAAAAGAAAAATAAACAAGTAAAACTTTGAAAGGTAGTAAATAATTTTATTAATATAAATTATATATATATATTTGAGATCGATATTTTTTTTTTAGTTTTATTTTAATTATAAAAATAAAACATTTTTATAAATATCATTCTATTCAATTCAAGTGTCTTATTTTCTAAAAACAACAAACGTTTAATGAATGTTAAAGTTAATTCTTAGGTAATTTAAAATTTTAAAATATGGTGTATAGGTTTGGGTTGCATATGAGTTGTTATATATATATTAATAAATGAAATTTATATTCATAAATTTTATTAGAAAAATTTTTTTATATTTATTTATCTATTTTCTTTTTTTTTTTTTAACTTCATATAATAATTCTTATGCAGACCTAAACAATAATTTTTATATTTGCTGGATATAATTTTTTTTTTTTTAATTTTGAATATTTGAAAAATATAAATGTGGATTTGTGTTTATATTAATGCATACTTGTTAAGCCCAAATATGTCTTTATCTATTTAATATATATACTTATTGCAAGTATATATGTATATTTTTTTTTGTATTTGGGTTTGTATTTAAAACATTGATACTAAACAAAGGCAAAACTCCCCATACAGTAGTGCCTCCCTGTGCCAAACAGAGTAATCAATGGATGCCACAAGGCTTGTGCATAAAATCCCTATCTAGTGCCTACTCATCCAATATCCCCAGACTAGTTTCTGGCTTGTGAACATCATCAGTGAGGAGCCTTGGATCTGAGAGCACTGCACCTAGATCTTAGATCTAATGCAATCCTCCAGCAGCCACCTTTTAACTCTACTTTACTACAAAACCATGAGAATGAAATTGAAAACATTGTTAATATCTTCAATCTAAGCTCAATAGCTTATATAGTCATATGGGTCTGAACTCAATTCAGCACCCATACATTTTGGTGTCTTTGGCTCTTAAACAACCATAGCCACCACTATCCTATTAGGCAGGATTGGTGTTAAACCATCAAACATCACATGATCACCATCTCTATACTAGCACATAATTTGTTGTAAACAAAGGCAAAACTCCCCATACTAGTGCCACCCTGTGCCAAACAGAGTAATCAATGGATGCCAGAAGGCTAGTGCCTACTCATCCAATATCCCCAGACTAGTTTCTGGCTTGTGGCCATCATCAGTGAGGAGCCTTGGATCTGAGAGCACGGCACCTAGATCTTAGGATCTAATGCAACCCTCCAGCAGCCACCTTTTAACTCTACTTTACTTTGAAGATATTAACAATGTTTTCAATTTCATTCTCATGGTTTTGTAGTAAAGTAGAGTTAAAAGGTGGCTGCTGGAGGGTTGCATTAGATCCTAAGATCTAGGTGCAGTGCTCTCAGATCCAAGGCTCCTCACTGATGATGGCCACAAGGCAGAAGCTAGTCTGGGGATATTGGATGAGTAGGCACTAGATAGGGATTTTATGCACAAGCCTTCTGGCATCCATTGATTACTCTGTTTGGCACAGGGTGGCACTACTGTATGGGGAGTTTTGCCTTTGTTTAAAACAAATTATGTGCTAGTATAGAGATGGTGATCATGTGAACATTGATACTACCTAAAATTAAACCATAATATAAAAATAAAGGATGCACTATTTGTTTTACAAGTAATGCCTTTGTAATTTATTTGAAAGAGTATTAATATTTTATTTTTATTTTTCTTCTAGTGCCAGAGTCATTATGAAATTAATTGAATTCACAATTTAATAGAGGATAACTTCATATTTCACTTATTATTTAGTCTTTAAGTTACTTACACATATTATTATTCATTGATATGTTTAGATATACATAAATTTACTTATTGGATGTGTATATTGGATTTATATTGGATGTGTATATTGGATTTAATAGAATTCCCTTTGTTTCTGATATATATTTGATTAGTTAGTCATATCAATCTTGAGAATAAACTATAAGGATAGATCTCATTGCTCTGTATGATTTTAGATTTATTTCATGTATAGCTAGTTGGAAGGGCATATAAACAATTTATTTAAATATAACTGAGATAATTTTATCTTTCTTCATTTAAATTATACAATTTATTATATTAAGCTTTTTCAACAATTGGATTCATTTAGATTACATATATTCCATTACATTTATCATCCAATGTTTGAAGCATTATTTTCTTCTCATATATTGATGTTCCATTACATTTGATGCATAATATATTTATATGATATATTTTCTCTTACACTTGGCACCACAAACTGTAGGTCCCAGTTAACTGATGATTGGTATAATGGAGTAAAAGTACGTTCCATTACATTTGGATGCCACAACGTGGTCAGCATAATATGTTTGTTCAATTGTCCATTACATTTGGTGCAACAACTAGGGCCCGAAATAAGCTAATTAGGGCTTGAAATACACCACATACCTGAGAAATGTGTAGTATATATATATATATTGATGTGAGATGTATAGCTTAAAGAAAGAGAAGCATTTTTGTGTGTTTAATTTTTATATATATATATAGAAATATTTCGGCCTATGTTTAGATGGTGATGGTTACTGTTATTGCATTTGTTTTTTTTATGATGAGAGATAAATACAGTCATGAAACAGCTTAATTTCAATTTAAAAATTATATTGATGGCATTAAATTATAGAGTAATAATTTAGTCCATATTTGGAAAATTTGTGTTGTAGAAAATCTATAATTTTGAAGGTTAGATTGGATATTTGATTGTTGAAGTTTTGTTGGTTCTATTGCAAGATTTTATGATGGATGGGGAATTTTTGTCATTGTCTTGAAGGTGTGATGTATTCATGTCACTTGTGACTGATTGATCTCATTCACTGCTCCAACCCAAATTTTGATGTTTGTTACTATTTATCATGAAGCAGTTAACAGTGGTCATGCCATGATTTTATCTCTAAGACTCCAGAGAGAGTAAGGTATAGTTGTTGTTTTTTTTATATATGTATAATATTTGCCTTTAAGACTCCCAAAGATGAGCAAGGAAATATTTTATAAATAATAGCCCCTAAGACTTAGATGTAAGCAGGGCAGTGCAATAGTGTTTGCAGAAAACTATTATGAGTTGTAGTAGCTTAGGGAGACTGAAATGTGATGATCATCTGAGTGTTCATGGAACATTGTATGCTTTAAGAGCAGTGATTGAATTCTTTTATCTATCTCAAAATTTGTGAAATGCTAATTATTCTTTTGGCTGTCAGTATCTGTCAGATCTTTAGAGGAATAGATGAGTATATAACCTAAATATATATAGCACCAAACTTAGGGGCTTGATTAATTGATTATTCTTGGTGACAAATAATCTATTACATTGGTTATCAACTAGGGTTTGAAAACAAATATATCAATGTTTTATTTTCCATTATAAGTGACTTTTAAACATAAAAGTTCAATTAGTGAATATTTGTTGATGATAAACTGCATTAGTACAATTTTAGTAAAATGTTTCAGGCACAAAAGTTAATAATTAGTGAAGTTGATTTTTTTTTTTATGTATATGAAATGGTATTAAGTTTTAAGGTCCAGTAAATTTATAGGCATCAATTTAATCATTTTATATCTAACTACCATTATCTTGAGTGAGAAAGTTGTCTCACAATATTATTGAATTAGTTATTTTTAAGGCATGTGAACATTTTATTGTATTTTAAATATTTCGAGGTTATATTGAATTTGATATGAAATTTCCACATTTCAATATTATATAAGTGTAGAATATTTATTATCATTAAATATAAATAAATGTTAGCTAGTGATCTCAGTTGTTACTCTCTCTATATATATTTTTTAGAGAAATTTGTTGAAGTTATGGTGATAAATGAGATTTTTTTATATATATAAAAACCAAGAAGTTCATGAGTTCAAACAACTGAAATTTAGATTGTTGGATAGCTATTATATATATCAAAATTAAAAGGCTTGTACTTTGCTTAGTTGAGTAATTGCTTGTTGGGATAATGATTGGAGATGGTGAGCCCTTGATCTGTGGTAATTACTATATAGAAATATATAACAGTAGTGAAATGCCAGTTAGTGGTGATTTTGATTTAAGAGATTTTATGGAAAAATTTAGAGCGGAATTAAAAGATCTTAGAGCTGAGATGAAAACCAATTATAATGAACTTTCCCAGAGATTAGAGTCTAGATTAAAAACAAATTCTGATGAATTTTCCGAGAAACTAGAGTCTAGATTAAATACCAATTATGATGAACTTTTATCTAGATTAAAAACAAATTCTGATGAACTTTCCTCTAGATTAAAAACAAATTCTGATGAACTTTCCCAGAAATTAGAGACTAGTTTAAAAACTAACTCTGATGAACTAAAAGAGGAACTTAGAACTGAGATGAAAGTCAATTCTAATGAACTTTGTAGGAAATTAAAAGATGAATTAAAAGCTCTGGTAGATAATAGTGTTAGGAGAGTAGAAATAAAATCTGATGAAAAGATGGAAAAATACAGAAAAGAGACCATGGTTGAAGCTAATTCTTTGAAAGCAAAATTCGAAGAAATAAGTAGTGAAATGAGGAAAGAAAATCAAGGAATTATAGCCAGATTTGAATAGTCTAAGAAAGAGCATGGGGAATTTGAGAAAAGGATTATTAATGATAGCAAAGTATTGTGAAATAAATTCCAAGCATTGAAAATTGATAATGAATCTTCATTTAAAAATATTCATACAATTATCTCTGCTGAAGTTAAAGTTGCTGTGGATGAATGGATTAATGTAGTAAGTGATGTTACTTCTAATCGTATACAGGAAATAGATGTTAAACTGGATCAAATTCAAGGAAAATTAAGACCCCTTTCAGAATATATGAGTAATAGTGGAATTGAAGCCTGTAAAAATTATGAAATAGAGGTACGAAAGGATGTTTCAGAGATAGGTGTAAAAGTTGAGCAAATAAAAACCATTATGTTAGAGAATTGTGAATGTATATCAAATTTACAAAAGCAAGGGAAAGAACATAAAGTAGAGATAGACCAAAATAAAATTAAAATGGAATTCCTTAGAGAAATCTTTAATCATAATATAAATATGAGGAAAATTAAAGTGAAATTTAAAGGGATAAGTAAGGAAGAGATTAAGATAAATTATCTTAAAAGAAGTATAGACTTTATAAAAGATATTGGAAAAGCCAAAGTTAGACTTAAAGTTATAGATGGAATGATAAATAATATTGATTTTCTTAGAGAGAAGATTGACAAGGAAAGAGATGTAGGTAAAGTAAAGGTATAATTTAAAAGAATGATAAAAAAGATATTTGATCTGAATCTTGGTAGAAGGATGATTGATGAGGAAAAAAAATGGCAAAGCTAAAATTAAACTTAAAATAAGAAAAGATGATGTGATTAGTAAAGATTTTCTTCGATAAAATATAGTTAAGGAAAGAGATTTAAATAAACCTAAAATCAAACTGAAAAGAATTAATATAGGACAGGATAATATTAATGTTGTAAAACAAAATGATTTTCAAGAATTTTTTAATGTTGAAATTGTATCATATCAATCTGATTTGCAATTTTTAAAGGATTTTTTAGAAAATTTGAATGAATACCATTCAAAATTGCCCAAAGTATTGTTTTTAATTGAACATAGAACAAGTGAAGTAAATCAAAGACTTACTCAAGTTGATGATGTTTATCAGGATAGTCAAATGAAAGGTAATAGATTACCTGATAAAATAGCAACTGTTATTGATGAAATTAAGAATTATGTTAGTGCTTATGATCAAGTTAGTCTGTACATAAAGGATATAGAGGCAGAATCTAAGAAGATCATATCAAAATCTTTAGATGTTGATCCCAAAATTATTCAAAAGCAATTGAATTATATCAAAATGTTATATAAAAAATCTTGTAAATCAAAGCAAACTTCTTCACAGAATTCAACAAACTGGAAATTCTTTTCAAGAAGAATTAAAAAGGCACTTAAGGCACTTTTGATTATTATTTTTTTAAAAGAAAACTTGGACAAAGGTCTAGATGATCTGAAAGATAGATATGAACAAATGAATATGGTAATATTTTTCAAACGATGTTAGTCCTCAGAAAGATTACAAATTTGAGAAGTTTTTCAATATCTCATAATTAATTAGTTATTTGCAAAGACATTTTTTTTAGGTGGATTAGGGGGTATTGTAAATATCGATAAATCTATCTACATTTTAAAAATCATTTGTTGTTATTAAAAAAATCTCTTTGATTTGATGTTTATATATGAAGTATTATTATTGTTTATGGTTATTAGTTGTAGTTATTGTTTGGAATTATTATTTTATTTATTTGTTGATGGTACATCGTTGTGAATATTTAACTATTATTATTATTCTTATTCTTAATGGTGAGATGTCTAATAGTAATACTTATATGTTCTAATTATTATAAATAAATAAAGACATATAAATTGTTGATTATAAAAAAGATTATTTATTTGTGATTATTAAAAAAATGTAATGTTATTATTTATGTCTATATATATATTAAAAGCTGTCAAATAAATTTTCGATTTAATATTTTTTTATATGATTAATATTTTTTTTGAATGTTAATTATTTAAAAGAAAACATATGTAACAATGGTTTTCAAAACAGCATTTGCTAGCATGTGGAACAACAGCAACAACAAAAGAAGCCATTATTATTAGGAGAGTGATTAAACAAACTGAAGGATAAAAATTTGTTGTACTTTGTTTCTTTGAAATTGCCATTCTTAAGAATAGTGGAATAAGATAAATTTCTGTAATAAAAATATAAACCATGACTGGCTAATATATATATATATATTGCAGCCAGGGAGCTGTGCCGTTTCCTTTCATTTATTCCAAAGCAGTTTAAAAAGAAAAACTAAGCAAATTTCAACACATGAATCTCACCGCGTCTGAAGCCGAAATTTGATATAGCTATCTGGAATCTATAATGGTCAATCTAATAATAATCTGGAAGTAACTAAAATTAATTAATATATTGGATTCAACATGGCAATTTTTTTTTTTCAAGGAGAGAAATTTAAAAAAAATGAAGTATATATATGCATTTGGAAAACAATTCTTTTTTTTAACATGGTATTTCTTCAATTTAACTTTAGATAGAATGCATTCTAATATTAAACAAATAAAGGAATAAAACGACGAAACAAGTTGACTTTTGAAAAGAAAAATAAACAAGTAAAACTTTGAAAGGTAGTAAATAATTTTATTAATATAAATGATATATATATTTTTTTGAGATCGATATTTTTTTTTAGTTTTATTCAAGCGTCGTATTTTCTAAAAACAACGAATGTTAAAGTTAATTCTTAGGTAATTTAAAATTTTAAAATATGGCGTATAGGTTTGGGTTGCATATGAGTTGTTATATATATATTAATAAATAAAATTTATATTCGTAAATTTTATTAGAAATTTTTTTTTATATTTATTTATCTATTTTCTTTTTTTTTTTTTAACTTCATATAATAATTCTTATGCAGACCTAAACAATAATTTTTATATTTTCTGGATATAATTTTTTTTTTTTTAATTTTGAATATTTGAAAAATATAAATATGGATTTGTGTTTATATTAATGCATACTTGTTAAGCACAAATATGTCTTTATCTATTTAATATATATACTTATTGCAAGTACATATATATATATATATTGTATTTGGGTTTGTATTTAACACATTGATACTACCTAAAATTAAACCATAATATAAAAATAAAGGATGTACTATTTGTTTTATAAGTAATGCCTTTGTAATTTATTTGAAAGAGTATTAATATTTTATTCTTATTTTTCTTTTAGTGCCAGAGTCATTATGAAATTAATTGAATTCACAATTTAATAGAGGATAACTTTGTATTTCACTTATTATTTAGTCTTTAAGTTACTTACACATATTATTATTCATTGATATGTTTAGATATACATAAATTTACTTATTGGATGTGTATATTGGATTTAATAGAATTCCCTTTGTTTTTGATATATATTTGATTAGTTAGTCATATCAATCTTGAGAATAAATTATAAGGATAGATCTCATTGCTCTGTATGATTTTAGATTTATTTCATGTATAGCTAGTTGGAAAGGCATATAAACAATTTATTTAAATATAATTGGGATAATTTTATCTTTCTTCATTTACATTATACAATTTATTATATTAAGCTTTTTCAACAATTGGATTCATTTTGATTACATATATTCCATTACATTTATAACCCAATGTTTGAAGCATTATTTTCTTCTCATATATTGATGTTCCATTACATTTGATGCATAATATATTTATATAATATATTTTCCCTTACATTTGGCACCACAAACTGTAGGTCCCAGTTAACTGATGATTGGTGTAATGGAGTAAAAGTATGTTCCATTACAATATCTAATTATTATTGATTAATATTGATTTTTCCCTTCATTTGTTTTCGTAATTTAAATTTGCATACATTTGTTTGTCTGCATAATGAAGTGATTTCTTTTTTCTTTATAGGCTAAAGCTGAGTGCACTTTCAATAAAATTCACCATTATGATTATGGCAAACTTCACCAAAAGTGCATTCAGCCTTAGGTTATAAAAAGGAAATAAATTACTTCATTATGCAGATGAACAAATGTATGCAAATTTGAATTACTATTGACTAAAATCTCCAATGAATATTGGTAATAATTAGCCTAAACATTAAATAAAAGTTTTACAATAATTTTATAAAACAATCCATCAAACACAAATACATCCATATTTATCTCTTTCTGATTTTTTTATATGACATCAGGTGATATTTTATCTTTTAATCTTTTTTTGCAATATTTTTTTCCTGAAATATTTCAATAACTTGTCTATTATATCTTTTCATGTTTATCTTTAAATATACTGTATTCTTCAATTTAAAATAATTGTTCACTTTTTTACAGTATCTTTGAAATATTCAATAAAGACCATGCTCAAATTTATCAATAAATATATTTTTACAAAGTCATTATTCTACATCCCTTTAATATACCAATACAATCATGATGAGCTTTACAAGCTCTCCAAATAGCAGTGACACCCAATGCAAGTCTTAGTAATCGATAGATGCAAGAAGCTTTATGCATAAAATCCCTATCTAATGCCTACTCATCCAATATCCCCAGATTAGTTTCTGGTTTGAGGTTTTTATCATAGCCTTAGATCTGAGCACACTGCACCTAGATCTTAGGTTCTAATGCAATCATCCAGCAAACACCTTTTACCTATTATTTAACTATGGATCCCAAGATGAAAACAATAATATTTTCAATCTAAAATCATTCACTTGTATACTCATACATATCTGAACTCAATTCAGTATCTATACATTTTGGTATTTGGTTTTGTAAAAACAACAGTCACCATTATCTTGTAGATAGAATTGATATAAAACCATTATAACATCACATGATTACCATTTTCTATGCTTACACAAGCTGTTAATACAGTATCAAATTCTCCATACAGTATTTCCAACCAGTGCAAGCAAATAAGTGTATGACCTAGGATTGAAAACATTATTGCTTTCATCTTGGGATCATAGCTTTATAGTTACTTAGGTAAAAGGTGGCTGCTGGAGAGTTACATTAGATTGTAAGATCTAGGTGCAGTGTTCTCAGATCCAAGACTCCATGCAGCTAGAAACTAGTCTGGGGATGTTGGACGAGTAAGCATTGGATAGGAATTTTATGCACAAACCTTCTTGCATCCATTGATTACTAAGGCTTGCACTGGTGGCACTACTATATGGAGTTTGCTACTGTATTAACAACTAGTGTAAGCATAGGAAATGGTGATCATGTGATAATGTAGCTTTAAAATAAAAAATTTACAATTATTGCATCCACCAAATTAAAAAATATACCAATTATTCATATAGTTTTGCCAATGTAGAATATTGTGAAATATTATCATATGAAAAAATTTCAATCTCTTTATATTATATTGATTGGGGTAATGCATGTTTCATTTTCATCCAGTTGAAATAGTTATATTAATATGATAAAATAACATCTCTTTTAATTTGTTTATTGCAACATTTTAGCATTAAAGTTTGTATAATATCTCACTAATTGAGTTTGCCTTTCTGATAATAATCTAAGCCAGAAATTGCTAAAAAAAAGTTTCAGCCATTTAATGATAAAGTATGTGAGTTTTATTGAATGTTAATTCCAAAACCAAATTGTTTATAGGTTGAGCTCATTAAAAAAAAAAAAAAAGATCACTTTTGAATTGGAAAAATTAGCCCAATATCCAGCCAAGTGTAAATCAAGAAACCTAAGAGATCAAATTAAAACCCTATCACTAATCTATATTACATCTTGATACCTGCTTCACAAAGTCATTTACAAACTGTTTCAAAGACTACTATCATACAAAAATCAGAAAAAATTCACATTCCTAATAAACATTAATTTTTATATCAAATGTCTTAGATTTTACAATATTTGTAATAACACTTTCCTACCATTGTGAATTATTTAAAGTTTAATGTAAAAACAATTAATTTGATCATTTCTAAAAATCATCAATTAACTAATCAAGTGGCAGATTTGATTAAATTACTAAAAGCTATACATACAATATATATTTCAAAATATATTTATCTGACAATAAAAGTACTAACTTATTGGAATGGCAGCCATTAGCAATAATATTTCATCTGCAGTTGTTTAAATCCCCATTGTTTTTATAATCATAGGACTTCTAGCATCTCTAAAATCAGATAGCACAACTTCATATATTATCTCATAATAATATATCAATAAAGTTATTAACAGTTAGAAATGTAATGGTTAAATAGGCTTTTATTAAAGGAGAAAAATGGTTTGTGGCCCACAAAGTAAAAATTAATAAGAAGGTTTGTTAAATGTTTTATCTGTAATGCTTTTTGTTTGGAATATATCTTCATATAGAACAAAGATTTGGAAAATTTAAAAAGGAAAGAATAATGGACACTTTTGAATGAAATATTGAAAAATAAAAAAAAATTGAAAGGATAGATTTAAAAATAGTGAAATGTTATGAAAGATAATTTATTGAGTAATATAAGAAGAAAGAGAAAATGGATTGGGAAATATAGAAATGGAAAAATATGTAAGTAATCTTATATAGAGATAAGAAAAATTGGGCAAAATTGAAAAAAAAATCTATCTAATTAAAAAAATCTTATATGTAATACAGAGAGCATACCAATAGCTCAAACAAGCTCTTAATTAATAAGTGAATAATGTCACAACATATATGACTTGTTTTTTTATTGATAATTAAATCTTATATGAATTGAGGTTGAGAACAGAGCAATAAAAAAAATGGAGAAGGTGATCAAGTTACTGTGAAGAATATTTTTTTCACAGAAAATTGATTGCCATAAAGTAAAAAATGAAAATAATTTCTAAGCAATAATTGATTAGCTAAATCACTTTTTCTTTTTTTTTGTTCTGTATTATTAACTTGCTAAACTAATCTATTAAAAATATTTGCTTTAAATATTTGCAAAGTCTGTATTTGAGTTCATCATAAAGAATTCTGGTATTTTTCAACTCCAATTTATATATATACAGTATAAAATACACTGAGATTAATATTCTTACTACAGGTTTATTAAATAATGAAAAACTCAATCTAAAGCACAATACAAAACTTTTTAGAGAAAAGAACAGACAGCCTTCTCACTTTACTTCAATTTTTTTTCCCATATGTCATAGCATCGGCTGGGAGGCGAACCCACTACTTGCTTGCAAGGTCGCTGCGATGACCTCTTGGCTAACAACGCTTGACAACTTCAATTTCTTTTATAGAGCTTATCTGAAGCACTTTGGAAAGAAAGCATAAATATTTTTAAATCAATTATATTACTTTTAAAGCTTTATTTTAAATTGCTTTGTGTTATTTTAATTGACATTTGTGAAATTTTTCAATTTACATTTTGTCAATATTGACTCAAATAATGAAAGATGTAAATATAAACATTCTCAGCAATCAATATTATGTAATACACCAAGATTAATATTTGTCTTGTGCTTTGGATTGAGAGTATTTCATTTACTTAATAAAACACTAGTTAGAATACTAATCTTAATGTATGATGTAATATTAATTGCTGGAAATGTTTATATTTACATATTTCATTATTTGAGTCAGTATTGATAAGGTGTAAATTAAAAAATTTCACAAATATCAATTAAAATAATATATAAAGCGATTTAAAATAGTACTTTTAACAGTAATATTATCAATTTAAAAATATTCATACATTCTTTCCAAAATGCTTCAGCTAAGCCTCGATAAAAGCAATTGAAGTTTATAAAGAGAGAAGATGGTCCATTCTTTTCTCTAAAAAGTTTTGCCTTGTGCTTTGGTTTGAAAGTATTTTATTTACTTAATAAATCAGTAATAAGAATATTAAGCTGAATTTATTACATAATATTAATTGCTGAGAATGTTATAAGTTATCCTTTTTTTCCTGTTACATTTTCAGGACTTTTGTTGATGATATTATTTAAGTCTGTTTTACCTAGTTTGTGTTCCATGGAGGTTCTATCAGTAATAATTGGGAATTCACAATAGAATTAAGTTTTGAACACTCATTAGTAGTTTAAATTTATGTTTGTAACTGTGGAAAATGAAGTCACAATACCATAATTTAAAATTCTGCTAAAATAGTATATGGTTAGGTAGACATTAGTAAAATTTAAAAAAAAAAGAAATATAAGATTATAAAGTAAAATAAATGTTTGATAAATTTAAATATTAAATGCATTATGTATACCATAGATATGGTTTTGTGCATCCATTTAATCAGAATATTTATTAAATCTTTCATCTGGGGGAAGAGGGGTAGCACCTGTTGAAAACCATTCAGTTGTATGAAAAGTAATAAGTATCATTGGGTTTTTGTAATATGTGCTCTCAAAATGTTGGTGAACTAGAAATTTAACATGGTGATCAGGGAGAAAAAAAAATAAGGTTCTTACATAGAATAAAGTTTGATTTATTTATTTATAAATTTCTTGAACGTATAACTTAAATGATTATACTGTGGGGATGAAATGATAAAATATGCAATAAATTATTTTGAAAGGAAGGGAAAAAAATTGCATTAAAAATGTAATAATCATTAAAAATGTATATACTATATTGTAAAAAGTATTATTAACACAACAAAGAAAAAAAATTTTGAAGATAGATAAATTAAAAAAAACATGTTTTAAAAAAGTGAGATGATTAATTCACATGGAAAAACAAAATCAAAAATTAAAGTGATGGAATAACATTTTGAACAGAGAAAAGATTTGCTTATAAGTTTTGATCAATAAATAGTTCATCTGTAAAAGAAAAATATTTATCAGGCAATTGTAATTAAAGTTTAGTTCCAGTGAAATTAGTTAAATTAAAATCAGAAATGAAGAAAAAATTACAGCATTGAATAACCATAAGATTAACAGTTTATCACATGATTATTCTAACATTGGACACTTATTATAATAATAGAAAGGAAATAATCTAGTACTGGGTGTATCTTTTAGTTTATTCTTTGACCAAAGCTATGATTTTACACATTGATACTGTTATGGTCTAAAGAACATATGGTAGAAGGCAACTAGAAATTCACTACCCATAATTCTTATGCTAGGTAGTTTCTTAGAAATGATAGAACACCATACTGGAAAAATATAGCAATATTCCTGAAATTATAGTCCGTAGTCTGTATGATTATTTATGTTTACCCTAAATTATAAAAAATAAAATATTAGCCTAGAAATAACTACAAAATCTAGCATTATAGTGGATTTATAAAACAACTTGCTTACAAACCAAGGAATAAGTTGAAAAAGAAGTATGGATAACCTCATTAAAGATTTGAACAATATTATAATGATTTTGGACATTTTAATACAAGAAAAGAAGTCAATCCTTCAAATATTCTATTGGCAGTTGCAATGATGAACTATTTATACATGCACAAATTAATTTAGTCATAAATATTTATATTTTAATCAAATTAATGTTGGGCATAAATTAATTATTATATTTTATGATTTACAACTTATTTATTTTATCTTATAATGAATATATATCAAAAAATACTACAAGTGCTTTTCTATAAAGGTTAATACAACTTTTTTTTTTTATCTCTCATATAAAAATTTGTAAAAAATACTTTTTTATTATTGTGGGAGAGTATATGTGCAAATGAAAGAATTTGTTATTTTTTGGTTTTTATTCTTTTCCAGAAAATGAATATATTATTTCTGTTTTAACACACATATAATGCATTTTGACACATAAATTGATATTCCTAGTTTAACATAGTAATAATGTAATGAAAAAATGTTAAAAATATAGTTAACAAATGTCTGTTCAATCTTTAATAATAATGATGATGATAAATAGTAATAATAATAATAGTAGTAGTAGTAGCAGTAGAAGAAGCAGCAGCAGCAAAAAAGATCCATTTATTCACAACCAAATCAGCTTACTCTAGTTTCTCATGCTCCAAAATTACTCAAAGTTTAAATTTGGCAAGGTAAAAACCTTATCCCAATATACCTTTTTCCATTTCTTATGAATTGGTAATTGTTTAATACTTTTATGTTATATCTTTCATTCAAAAATTTAATTAAAATCAAGTTACCCAACGATAATTTTGGAAAACAATGTGGGACAGGGTAATCACATGACCAGATGCTTACAGCCAACAGTAAGCACAGAGTTTCAAAATCCAAAGTTCAATCAAATGTAAGCAAATTTTTAATTTTATTATTGCAAAGTCCGATTTTTGTTTGAAAGTGGTCAGCACAGCAGCCTTACAAGCAGTTGCCGCGGGAAGCGGTTCGCGAGTTCGCTTCCCGGCCGATGCTTTGACACAAGGGGAAAAAAATCAGTTACAAATTTTTGGTTTTTTTTTTATGTTTAAAAAGAATTCAAAATCCTAGTCTAACACAAGATAATAATATATCATTAATCAATTGATTACTTACTTCCAACTTTGGGGTACATTTTTTTATTCAAACTTCCAATTGAAATCAAGTTACCTAACGATAATTAAAAAAAAAAGCCATCGCGTGACCAGCGTTTGCCCTTAATAACACTAGCATAGAGTTTCAAAGTCTAAAGGTCAGTCAGACATACGCTTATTTTTAATTTTTTTTTTTTTACAAAACAAAGATCAGGGCTGTCGATTTCAAGTTCCCAGCAATTAGTTTTTTGCTGTGTTAACAAACTCTGACTGTTTATGCTTATAAAGTAGTCAATACCGTAGGCTTGCAAAAAAAAAATTATAGTTTTTTTCAATTTCCAATCGGTTTGATAACTGATTTCCAATTTTGTTTTAAATTTTTCATTCAAATCTTCAACTATCATCGAGTTACTAGATAATTTCAAAAAACATAAGTCACTTCTAATAATAATGCTGACCCTAACTACCTACCTAGAGTTTGTCTGCACACTAGCGATGAATCTTACACTTAAATCATATGAAAAGCCTCATTTGGTCACCACCTCTAACATAGCCAGACACAGAGTCTGACCAATGACTGCAAACTCCAACTCAGCAATGGCAACCAGTTCAAAGATAGCTGTACCACCACCCCCCTCTGGATATTGAGACCCTCTATGCATGGATCTCATTCTCAAACTTCATCAAAAGGCTTACTCAGCTCCCACCTCTAACACACAACTAGATCCAGAGTCTGACCAGCTTACCATAAAGTCCATCTTAACAATTGCAAACAATTCTAACATTGCTGTGCCCCCCCCCCCTTGTAACACTCATCTATTCAAATGTACCAGAATATCAGCATGGCAATCCTACCAGGCCTCACACCCACAGCAACATCATCTCCAACCCCCATTGCCAATGAAACCAAGAGAAAACCTGGTCATCCAAAGAAGATATCCTAAAAAAATATAAATACTGACTTTGATCTCACATCAGGCCAGACTTTACAGATAATTGTCACACTACCATGGAAACTTTTAGTCCTCACCTATGTTACCAAGGTAACTCAACTACATATAGAATTAAACCTGGATTGCATCTATAGATACAGCAGTTCAGACCATGTAAATTTACGGAATCTTGTGTAAACCAATAAAACAACTTTTACATATGTAAAACTACAATTACAGTTTACCCATGTAATCACAACAATCTAAGCTGTGTAAAACACTTGTAACTAACCCACAGCATAAGTAGCTAAATCAACATTTGCATACATAAACCTACATCTGTGGATTGCCTATGAAATCACAGCAACCCAAGTCAGGTAAAACCCTTGTAATTAATCCACAGCATGAAATTTTTTTTGTAATTTCATGTAAATCAATATATTGTAACCATATATTTTAGCATAAAATATAATGATTGATGTAACTAGTATAAAAAAAATTTCTCTGTCTTCTTTGGTGATTTGATTGGCTTGATTCGCACTTTGAACAGATTACTCTCTTATATTATTTTAATAAATTTAAATTTGCTTCGTTCCATATACTAATGCATATCATAATGTTTAACTTTTTAAAAAACTTTGACAACACATTAGATTTGGTAAAATAGTATTAAAATATAATATTTTATTTACATTTGTTTAAAATGATCTTAAAAATTATTTCTATTGAATTAACAAAAAACCATTTGTTAAATTAAAATAAATTATTAAAAATAAATACAGTAATTACGTATGCGTCTCAATGTAAAAAAAAGAAAAGAGCGCGAATTTAAGAGCAGATCGTCTGTTAGTTTGCTTTTGGAGGAGGGAAGAAAGAAAAGAAAATGGTAAAAGGCAAATGGTGTAATTTTGATAAGCTTATTTTAAAATAGTTAACAAGTAAACGGATTACCACAAATTTTCTATAAACGTAAAATAACATTGTGGTACTTAATTATAAGATGAATTGCTAAATTTAAAAGTCTGTTCAAGTCGGCTGGCCAAGTGGATCGAATCACCGGTAATAATTTCCCAATATTACATTTAAAATGTCAGAGCTTCCCAGTTTAAAAGAATTAATTGCAAGAGTTTGGTATGTTTTAAAATGTTTATTGTTCTACAATTTGGAAAAATTAAATAAGTATTTTAATTACAGAAGTTTTATAAATATGAAAATTTGCTTTTTAAAAAAGAAGAAGTTTAAATTAAAGTAAAATGTTAAAGTTATCAACATTGTTTAATATTTCCGTTTCTAATTCTAATAAAAATATAGTATTGATTGATATTTAACTTTATAATGCCAGTAATATTTGCTAGTTAATTTGTTTGCCATTTGGATAATAAAAAGTCTTCAAATAATTAATCAAAGCTATTTTCTAATTTTATCGTCAGTTTGGAATGATTAAATAAATTGCTATAATTAGTATTCTTGGATTTAAGCGTGGATAAATAAATAGTAGCATGGATGTGATAAACTTGGAACATTTTTAATAGAGAAATGTAGAAATTAATAACTTATGAAAAACATTTTCATTTAAATTCTGCGAGTCATGTTTTTGAAATTGTTTCTAGTTTATGGAGCCACGTAAAATCGTTAATCTAATATTGCTGATAACAAATAATACAAATGGATAAAATTACATGTATGGAATTCAATTATAATTATAGCTATTACTTCGTACATTTATTGTTCGACACATCGTACATGGATTTCACGGATCATATTTGTCGTTATAAAATGCTATACAATCTAATTTGTGACACACACCTGCTAAAATTCATGTATTGAACTATAAAATGCTATACATTTAATTTATATCACACACACACCCATTAGATTTTATGTATTTGATGAATAATTCATTACTTAAATTTTATCATTATATGAACTTGCATGTGAAGTTCATAAGTTATATTTTATTAAGTTTAAGTGAATAGGGGTTGAATAAAATATTTATTCAAGAGAATAGCGCTTGCAGAAAGCTTGAAAGGTACTAAATGAATTTATGAAATGTATCAATTTTTCATGAGGTATTTTGTGAGTCTTTCCAGATTTATATTCCTATACTAATATTACTTATATTGTATTACACATGTTTTATTTTAAGTAAGATAAGTTAGTACATTAGTTGTCCTGATTAGTGTAACATTTTATTATGCAAGAACCCACATTTGCTAAAGTGTTAGTGTTTTCTGAATGATCAGAATAACTGAGGAGGATGATTTTGCACTTTAATGTGAAGTAAATAGTAATGTTGTTTTTTAATGTTGAAAGGCAATAATCTGTGCCGGTGGTTAATCCGCAGATTATTTAATTGCCATTTTTTGTATTTTACACTCATTCCAGCGCTGGTGGTTAATCCGCGGAATTGTGTAATTATACGTATTACTTTATAATGGTGTATCAATCCACAAAGCGTTTAGTATTATTTAATTCCTATGTGTAGATGAATACATCCACAGGAATATGTTTTGCTTCATAGATATAAGTTGGGCAAAGTATTTTAGTTAATCTGCTAAATCATCTTCTTCCATTCGTAAGTATAAGTTATAGGTTAGATTATTAAATTGTAGCAGGACATTCTATTCAAGTACTTCATAATAATTAACTGTTGGTTGATTATTATTTACCGGAGTGTAAGTTTAAATTTTCATTTTATTTAATGATTGCATTACAGCTAAATCCTGCAGACATAATATTATTTATTAAATTATTATAAGTTTGCGGTATGGATTTATTGAATCTGGAAATGACGTTAAATATTTCATGAGTTGATGTTGAATTTAGTATAATTTGCTCAGGATTCATTATATCAAATTGAAATAAGGTATGATTAGGTTTTTAAAACCGTACCTATGATATGTTATTGAAGAAAGTCGATGGAATTATAATTTATTTATTTTATTTGTTTATTTATGTCTTTAATTATAACATTAGAATTAATTATTTATTGTTCATAAATTTGTAAATAAACGTTGATTTATAATTAAACTTACTGTGCCGTTGCTATGTGTCATTCGTAAAATCAGAAATCATAAACCTTGGATAGAGCATACATTGAAATACATACTATCGTCAACATGATATAAGAGTTTAGTAATATTTTGAAAAAACATTTGGATGCTTTTAGTCTTTGGTAGTTTATGATGTGGGGGGGTACAATAAAATCCCATTTACCTTTTCCATCATTTTGGCTTTGCGTAGTTGATTCTAGTATACAATATAAATTAATTATTAAACTTGTAAACAGATTTACCAAATAATGACATGATTGAATATATTTACTTAACGTTTTTAAATTGTCATTTGTCAGTATAAAAAGAGTCTCAGTGATATAGTAAATTATAAAAAAAAAGAACCCAAGTATTTATGTTTATTTATTGCAAAGCTTTACCTGGACTAGCATTTGTATTAGAAATCATATAGATGGTTTCAAATTTCATAATCTTATGTAGTTCCACAAATTATGCCATCTTGTACATGGTTGGCCATCGGGTCTCATACAATAAAAATCGCAAATTAAGGTTTGTAACATAATAACATTGCACTTATAATTTGTTTACTGTATTTTATCATACTACTATGATAGGTCATCGCGGTACACCCTGGCTGCGATCAAATTAAATCATAAAAAGTTTATGTTAGATCATTGGTTTGGTCTGTGGTAAGTTGCTCTAAATGTTAGTTGTGGTCTTTGGTGCATAAAATAGATAGCATAACATGCTTTTGGATACAGCTCTTAATAGCTGACAATGTGTAGTGGGAATTGATCAGTGATCGAGGTTATGATTCTCAGTGCACTGACATTACGTAGTTGACCACACTTTAGAGGGTTACAATATCAACTTTTATATATATAAACCTATATCTATGGATTCCCCATGTGACCACAGCAATCCAAGCTATTTTAAACCATGCAACTAATCCACAGCATGTAAAAATTCCTGTAATCCTGTGTAAAACAATCAATCAACTTTTATATATGTAAACCTACAACTACAGATTGTCCATGTAAACACAGCAATCCAAGCTATGTAAACTCTTGTAACCCTTTAAGACAAATAAAACTTATCGTTGAAGCATAACAATAATAATTATATACATAAAATGTCTAATATATCTTCTAAACTATTAACTATATGCTTTATAGAGTGTGTATTTTTTTTCTATCTGCAGTGTTTCTACTTTTCCCTTTCAGCTATTATTGTGGTGCACATTATTGTGGCACTCAGCACCAAAAATACATTAAGTTGAACTGAAAACTAAAAACATTGCAGATAGAAAAAATGGTATTAATGCCGAAAAAATTATACACTTTATAAAACATATCAGCATATATATGAAAAATAATGAAGAAAGTTTAATATAATCTAATAGAGATAAAAAATGTGTATAAGGATGGTCTTTCAACCATGAAAATGGTTCTCATTTTAAAAAGTTTTTTTTTCTGTTTTTCCTATTTAAATATAAAACAATCTATTTTTTAGATGATTTTAGTTTTCCAAGCATTGAAACAGAGATAGATGATGAATCTGTAAAATGATTAGGTTCAATAAACTTACAAAAGAATTAATAACTGGTTGATCATCATCAATATTTTCTGTCTGAATAATTTTGTTAAAATATATGAAATGGGAGATCAGTGTATATGAAATATAAAATCTTCATTTAACAGACAACCTTATTCTAAATACTAAATAGTGGTCCCTTATTAGAAATTATTATTAATCACCTACTCATTTATTTATACAACTCAATTAAATAATTGGAATAATTTTCCCAAAAATGTTTTAAGCCTCTGGTGGATCTCTAATTATATAAATGTCAATGTAATTTTGAATCATATTTTAAAAATATTATGTAAGCAAATGGAATGACATATAAATATGAGTAATAGGCAATAATTATAAGACAGATTAAATAAAATAAACATAAGGTGGAAAAAATAAATTATTTATAAAACATATTAAATATAATAATAAATATAAGATAGGTTAAATAAAATAGTCAAAGTAGGGGCAAAGAAGTAGTACACAGTCAAATAAATATAGTGTAACTATATGGAAAATAGGGGTTAATAAGAGGGAATCATTGTTTTCTGATATATTCTATATATCTACTTTTCATGCTTGTTCTGATATATTGTATATATCTATTTTTATGCTTGTTCTCTGTCATTTTATATATCTATTTTTTATCCTTGTTAGCCATTTGTAACAGTACACTACATTATAGGTGAATTATGAGAAGGTGGGAAATCATCATCATCCTCAAATAAACAAAATATAAAATCATTACACAAAAGTAATAATTATTCATCATTGTGAATGATCAACAATAAAAATATATCAACAGTCAATATTGTGATTGGATTTGAAAGTAGTTCATTATAGATCAGGCTAATTATTTAGTCACTGCCAAACCTATGACAGAAATACAAACAATAATTACTAGATGCACATACTTAGTTGCTACTACATCAAATACTACAACAATCAGTCAAATGATGAAATACTAAAAACATCCTCTTCATTATCAATGCTCTGTCCACTTAGTATCATTAATATACAGGCCAACTATAAACTAAATTTCTAAAGAAATAGTAAATAATATAAGATGTATGCATGAACTTTAAAAAATATCTTTTTTGCAACAATCATCTGGATGTCCATAACACTAAACATAAACCATATAACTATTATGCACAAATCTATCTCAGGAAGTAAGAACTCTAAAAACTATTATTGTGAACAAGAGATAATTAAATAAAGGAACTTATTATAAATCATTTCAAATAATTCTTAGGTTTATCGTATTATGAGTAAATAGTTTTATTGTGATAATTTAAAAAAAATCCTAGAACACTAAATTGTCATGAAATAATCACACCCACTACAATTTATGAAACGAATTGAAAATAATAAAGATTAAAAAAATTTTAAAACAATTATTTAATAACTAATTGGTTAATAATAAACAAAAAATGACATGATAGTATGAAACTTTAAACATTCATTTTATCAAAAAATATATTTTATAAAAATTATAATCAGTCAGATGATTTCTATTCATAAATTAACTTTTAATTAATTAAGTTATTTCTTTAAAGTAACTAAGAGTTGGAAAAACATTTTCAAAATCAAAGATAATAAACTTTAACTTAGCTTAATTAACCTTTTGCCAAGTTTTTAGGAGAGAAAAATAATGTTTCACACACACACACAAAAAAAAAATTACAAAAAATTAAATTTTCTAAAAACTATTTCATAATTTTCAAGAGAAAATTGACTGGATTAAAAAAATTTTTTTTTTCACAATTTAAACTATATTAACTTAATGAAAATATTTAAAATTATTAATTCTTGCAAAAACAAAAAAATGTCTTTTTTTTTACTATATATAAAAATTTAGTGTGCATACATAAAATACCTTTAATCATGATTTGATTTTTCTGTAGAGTTCTTCCCAATTATAAGTTTCAATTTTCCAGTTGTTTTTTTTCTTGAAGGCTTCTACACATGTACATGGTTAAATCATTCTTTTCTTGGTTTGCAAAATAGCAATTCTCATCCATTTCTTTTCACTAAAACTTCCATATGAGGCTATCACAAACAGCAACACGTCTTTGGTTATAAACAAGGTTGCATATTATTTTACATGATAACTTCTCTACTATTCATTTCAATGAAGGCAGGTTACATGGAGAAAGATGATATCTAACTTTTAGCTAAACTTAGCATATGGTTTTCATTGTACAAACTGTTTTTATGACTAAACTCACAGTAAAACTTCTATTCTACTATGCAATAACTTAGTTAAGTGTCTTCTGTTTCTTTTTCTTTAGAAGTTGGATTAAAACTTGATTGCACTCTCTTCAACAACTAGGTAAGGCATATCTTATTATCAGACACTTGGGTCTTCTGACTTATTCAGTCACATTTTTTTCTAGAACAATCTTGATAAGCCAATCACAATCTATCTCTAACCTGGTAATTTTTATAACAACTGATTAGATAAATTATTATAAATATGTGTGTTTAGCTATTTCTCTTCTTAAACTTTGACATTGAAAAACAAATGAAAAACTTAAATTAATATCATAACAATTTTGACATTACTTTTTAATTTAAAAAAATTCTTGCAAAAGAAAAACAAGATAATCGGTTAATTGCATTGATTTTATTTTTTGCACTGAAGAGAGATAAAGAGAAAAAAAAAACTCTGCCTAATTAAAAATAAAATTTATCAAAAGGATTAATATCTCTTTTTTTCTTTTTAAAAATACTAATAAACTTTTATCTGAATTTTAAAGTTACAACTAATGTCTATTAAATAATTTACAAAAAAGAGAAAATTATTATTTTTCTCATAGTATATTTTCATAGTCTAAATTATAACTACTAATTAATAATAATTACTGAAGAGAGAGAGAGAGAGTTAAAATCTTGTTTAAATTCTTTTACAATTTTTTCTACCTTCTATAATCATTTCTAACTCTTATTAAAATATTTACATATTAAAATCATATTACTGTTTAAAAAATTTAATGTATTAGAACTCTCATACTATCATTTTATGACTTAAAATATTTAGTTAATTGAAGACCTATTATTATTATAAAAATATGCATAGTAAAATTAAATATTTCCCCATTAATTAAATGATTCTAGACTTAAACTTGAGTATAGCCAACTGGTTACTATACATATATAGTGAAGGTAGCTAAAAATCACTACCCAACAACAGTACCTAAGCAATCTAAAATAATGGAATTTTTTTTTAATTAGCAAGTAAGAAAGATTAATGTTTTTATATTTTTAATATTTTTTTCTAAACAGTGTAATAACTACTTACTAAATACTTAAGAATGATGGATAATTGATCGTAAAAAAACCTCAAAAAACACACATATAATAAAATTTTATTACTAAGAAAATGTCAATCTTAATTTTAAAAAAATTGTACATAGTTATATATATATATATGATCATTTGTATTGCGTTAAATTGACAATGACTTAAATAAAAAAACAATAATTATAACATTGGAAAGTAAATCAATAATTTAAATATGAGGGATAAGAGTGTAATATTGTAGATTTATTTTATAATTTTTTTAGTTATTTTCAATGAATCAATGTAAAAAAAAATATTTTAAAAGCTGAAACACAGGTTTTCAAACAATAGAAATAGCGCCAAGATAAAAAGGAAACAATTAAAAAATCGTCTGCTGCTTCTGGCTCGGCAATAGAGATATATAACAAATCTAGTTTTATCAGAAGGATTATTTTTATATTGTTCTACAAAATAGACATTTTTTTTCCTTAATTAATTCGGCATTTGGATAAAAGTAAAAGAAATGAATGGAACATTAATCTGATTTATTCAGTAGATAAGTGGAAATAATTATCAATCTAATTTTTTTTAAAAAAAGCAATCTGATTTGAGTTTAAAAGTAACTAAAAAAAAAAGGAATCAGAACAGTTGAGTTAAGCTTTATTCTGTCTATAAAAATATTTTATTATATGCAAACTGCATATAAATTTATGTAAAGTTTTATATATATAGTTAAAGCATGGAATACGTTGGCTAAAGAGTTGAATTGTCATCGGGGTGAAGCATTTCTTCCTATCAACTATGATCATATAAATATAAAGATATGACTATCTACAATTTAATTGCCTACAGAATGAAGATCTATGGGATGAGTAACACCAAACTACCTACTGCTGCTGAAGTACTTTCAGGATGCTCTATCAAATTAAACTGGAGTTCTTCAACATCTATTTAAATAATACATCAACCGTAAGAACTTTGTATAAAGGAGAAATTGTAAATTGTTTTATTTTCTGTTATATCAATTTGTATTTTTATTTATATATTTTTTTATCTCATCTTATATTTGGAAAAAGCTAATGCTAATTATACCAGGGACAATCCAATATATAAAAATATCAAGAGAGTAGGGGAGGGGGAATAGGTTGAAAAGTCTTTTTTTTTAAATAAAAGTTAGATGATTTACTTTCTACTGAGAGATGTGGGATTGAAATAAGTACAAACAATTAAGTGCTTCACTAGAATATTTAACTGTAAGAGATTTTTTTAAAATTTTTTTTAAAGTCACTGATATAAAATATGTTTACCACATGACATGACTAATTATATATGTATGTTACTAATGATATTTCTTAAGATATAGTGAATAAATGACTAACCCTTTTTTTAAAATAGTATTCTTTATTATTTTCTATCATATTCTGTGTTGTTTGATCATTATATTTTTTCATAATTAAAATTGCATATTATATCTGAGGTTGCAGTTAAATTTATTTAGGGTTAGCAATCTCATTTTTAATTAATCATTTTTTATTTCTATCATCAGAGACATAGAAACTGTAAATACATAGAGATATCCAAGTAATTTATGGGCATTTTTAAATATTTTTCTTTATTGAAATTTTTTGTCTTTTCTAAATTGTTTAAGGATTTATTTTATGTCTAAATATATCCTATTTTTGTTTGTAAATAAATATTATGAAGTTTTGTAAATTAACAAGATCTCTGTAGTTTTGTTGATCCAGCATTTACATTCAATTAAGCAATTACATTAAATTAAGCAATTACATTACATCTTATAACCAATGTTTTACACATGCACACACTCACATTATTGTTTGATAGGTATGTGAGAACATTGTTAAATAGAGGTTATTTTTTTCTAGTAGATGGGACATGTATTATTTTCATCATTGATTAATAGTTTGCATAAATACATATCTGTTAAGAAAGTCGAATGTGAAGTCTTCCTGAGTTCGAATATCTGAGGCAACGGTTTTGGAAAAGAATGGTAAGATGTGAGATGAACTGATTTGGATTGCATGTAGATTTAATGGATGATGCTTAGGCTAGTCTATTGAAGATGGATGTAATCATGAGTCAGGTATTTCATCGTTTTATCTCTAGCATTCTACATGAAGACCCTAGGTCTGACAGTAGTTAGATGCAAGCTTGCTCTCTTTCTCTTGTATACGTGGATGGACCGGACTGTTGCATTTGGCGCTATCAACTTTGGGATATGGTAGATAGGTGCACCAGCACTTTTAGATTGGATGTAAGTTGGTTATATGTTATGGACGAACCAGCTGATTGTTAAAGTTGATCTATGTGTTCAAATGTAATTGCAGACTGAAACATCCGGGTATATCAGGCCATACTGTTACACTATATATATAACTGGGTGGGGTATTAGATTGAATAGGAAAACAAAGTCTAGCATAAACTTTTACTCTTTAATAGAAAGAGAAAATTGTGACAGGCAAATTTTAAGATGCACATTGTTGACTTCTTATACATATAACATCTGATACAATTATTATTATAAAATTATACATTCCAACTCCATTGCAAATTAAGTATTGCTCCACATTGGTCCCTTAGGCAGAGAAGCAAAATACCGAGAGGGTACTATGCCAGGCATTATCAAATGGCCTTGCATAAAGTCTGTATTAAGCACAACAAATATAAAAATGTGCTAGATTAATAATGGAGGTTCGGTCTGAGCAGTAGAATACCCACACACACAAATTTAAATATTGTACACGTATAATAAACTCATGTATTTTTTTATTTTTGCTTTTCCTTTTTGTATATTTTTTATGATATGTCATTATATGTAATTGCTTTTTTTTATATTTTCCAACATACTTGTATATTTTTTTTAATTACTTTTCTAAAGATTGTAATTTTATTCCATAAGCAAGTAATGTTAATTGCTTTTGCAAAAATCTGATCAAAAGAAAAAGGTTTGATAATGCTATAATTAAACTGTTATCTCTTTAAAAAAAAATTCTTTTGAATTGATTTTGTAAGCAAGTGGTCTGGATTATTCAAGATGGATGTCAAACTTAAAATATAGAATTTAATCGGAAAAATATAAAGGAATGTTTGCAATCTAAGTGATAAGCTAAATTAAAAGGATTGGCTGATTCATTCTTCTCAGAGGGATATCTGACTTGGTTCTTATTAGTGGGATTGATAGTGCTGTGGGATTCATTCTTTCTTTGGCAGCCATTCTGGGCAAGTCATTCTTTTTTGTGTGGCTCCAGAATTCTCCAAGCAACCAGATACTTAGAGATTCATTTACGAATAGGACTATTGGTGACATTCTTAAGAACAAATCCATTATACAGTTCTTTTAAGAACTCTTGTCTTTATGGATTTGAGTAACCATTGGAGACAGCTTATGAAAATTTATTAATAATCCTAAATATTATTAGATATATATAAAAAAGAAGATATGAAGCAATATACTAGAGATTCCAGCAAAATGACCATGGGGTAGACAGCTAGCCGGTGCACCACCCTTTCTCTGTCCCAAGCTGCCAAGATGTGACCATGCCAATTCCAGCCGCCCATGATGATGACAAATGCCGCCTTGCTAAATGGATGAAATCCTCACCACACAGCCAGTTAAATTGAAGCCCACTCAGAGCCCAGAGGAGAAGAATGAAGACGCAGATATAAGTTTATTTTAAGATATTTATTAATATTGAAATAATTAACTTTGATATTTCCGATTAAATATATTATTTTTTTGTTATTATTAATCATTTAAAAAAGAGAGAGAGAGAGTCTCTCACATATGTATATGAATGAATTTACGGTTATTACGGGCATAAATGATAAAGCTTTTACTTAAATCCTTTGAGTCAATTTTTCTATTTCAAATTCTAGTATTTTTAACAAAGATTGCAATAAGATTCTTTTTTTTTTTGTTGCTATTCATTTTCCTCTTGTTGTTACTCCTGGAATTCGTCATATATGGATATACATGTATGTATATGCGTACATACACTTATAATATTCGGTAAATACGATATCTCATGCTGAATATCTAAAAATGTATTTAACCATATATCCTTTTTAAGTTTTTTTTTTTTTTTGTTACTGCTGCACCTTATGATGCGTGCAAGAAGGGATTGATCTATTATAGATTCCCTGTAAGCAAGTACTCTAATAACTTTATATTTAAAGTAATAGTAAGTGTATAATTGTGATGCGCGTATATACATGTACAGGAATTTATCTATAGCAAGAGGGAAATAGATACAGTACCTTATGGTGAGTACAATATAGTATCTGAGAAAATGCAACCTTGTTGACGTTGAAAAATATGAAATTATTGAAATATCTCATAATGCAAATATACGTATGCATAGTTTTTATTATTATTATTGCTATCAATAAAAGAGTTTTAAAGCACTGAGTAAAAGTGCATGCCTATATGACCGAAAATCTCATATCTGTATATCAAATCACACAAAGTAAAATTTATTTCTATTGGGTAAAAGGAGCCCACACCACTTCCATTACTTATAAACATTGTAAATAGCTTTAGGGATTTATTATTTTTCTTATGTAAAATTGTATTTTATCTATTTCAACGCCTCGAATATATATGGATTGGGATAATTAATTATTTAGTATTTTGTTATTATATCATCATTAGTATGAAACGGTGGTGGGGATTTGGGATTAAATAAATATTTAATCATAATATTAAACTTGTTTCATTTTCATATTATTATTTATATTGGAAATATTTAATCATAATATTAAACTTGTTTCATTTTCATATTATTATTTATATTGGTCAAAATGTATTCTTTCCTTATCAATCACGTACCGGTAATAATCATTTAACTTACCCATTTGAAGGCCTTAGATTGTAGAGTCACTGAGCTAGCCACAAAGGGATATTGCTCTACTGGGGTGTTAAATCTTGTTCTTATGCTCCGCTGAACATATGGTATTGCACATCCTTCTAGGAGGGTGAAAAATTCATTTTTTGATTCTTTTCTAGAAGTGGCGCGCAAAAGTCTATTTTGTAAATAGATTTTTCAAAGGTGTGTACCTGCCATTGTTCTAAATATTCGGGCATTCAAATAAGATATCAACTAAAGGGTGTTTTTAACTGGAAGAGTCCTGTCAATCCACTCTTTCTATCAATTTAGCTGGAAGTACCAATATACATGAATACAGACAATCGGCTAGATTGTTATCCATTTCTTTACCTGTTGAATCTTGATCACTTCATGCTCAGTGCAAGATTAGGAAAAGAATTCTGCAAGGAGTATGGACTGGTACAATACCTATGACCAAGCCAAGCTATATCATATATATATAACTGCAATCACATTTGAAGGACATAGATCTTCTCGACTGCAAAATTCAACACCTATCATTCAAGTCACTTTTTTGTTTTGGAGCAAACTCCAGGTGTTAGTTAATTACACAAAAGGTAACTAACATACCCTGAACAATGGCAAACTAATTCAGTACCTAAGAAATTCCAACTAGCTCAATTGAAAAAAATAATATAATAAACTGCTGCTTTAATTAGTGGTATGAGTAAAGAATTGACCAACAAAATATTAATTTTCAAAGATAACTTATTTTAACTAAAAGGCTTGCTAAAATTTGTAAACTAATTATAAAATTTCTTAATTAAACTATGATTTTATATATAACCACACACATTCTTAATAAATCACACAATAGAATATAACATAATATAAGGCATTAAATAAATACAAGGCATTAAAACACACACATCAATAGTTCATTTTATGCATGTTATAGAGTCCAGTTCTTTTACTGACTCTGGAGACTTCAAAGATTACAATGGCTACATTAATTGATATCAAAAATTGGAATAAGAAAAATGTTATTTATTACCTATAGGATTTTTTAAATGTGAGGCTTTTTGCTGTTTGCTGCTTCATGTGTGTTTTACAAACCAGTTGGATTTTAGGCTTCTGCTGAGGTTCTAATGATTGCTATTCCATGCTACTCTATTTTAGGCAGTTATACAATCCTGGCAGCTTCAATTTATTATACGGGCATTGCTTCTATTGGGCAGACTGCTGATGTTCTGTCAGATTGAGGCTGGAGTCCATCACATGCCCCAAACTACTTAGCACTGCATCATATGCATTGGAAAAAATCTAATAGGTGATTGACATAAGGTATGTGAATAACTCTAGATTTTTGAATAAGACTCTGACAAATTTTTGGCTCTATTTATTGTGACAGTCAGATAATGTATGTTGATTTAACCCAGTTCGAATACTAGGCAAAAGTACCTCGAGGCCACCCATATGCGAGATATTAAACCAAGAATACTATGACCTCTGCCCTATTCGTCTAGTCTCGAAGCTATCATGAACCGAACAACACTATCTGAGACACGCATAGATATTTTCTTCCCGAGCCACGAGCTTAGCATCAGCGGGAGACATGGACAGAACCACCTACAGAGCTAACATAGTTAAATGTGCAAAAATACTTAGAAATATGTGTTCTGCGTGCCTGGATCATTTAAAAGTAAAACAAAGCATTGAAAGATAACTAGCAAACTCAAGCTTTTTAGTTAAATAAATATCTTTAATAAATGACATTTGAAATATTATTAATAATTTAATGGCCTTCGCTATTCCCCGAAATTTATGAATAACTAATGAGACAATGAAAACCCGATTAATATGCTTGCGGTCTAAATTTTT
This sequence comes from Epiperipatus broadwayi, assembly GCA_028023455.1. Classification (NCBI taxonomy): domain Eukaryota; kingdom Metazoa; phylum Onychophora; class Udeonychophora; order Euonychophora; family Peripatidae; genus Epiperipatus; species Epiperipatus broadwayi. The sequence continues at coordinate 1,767,702 of JAQFVV010006219.1, read as the reverse complement.
CCTTCCCAGTTTTATTAAACATTGTCAACTCGAATCTGCTCGATAAAGTGCAATAATAAAAATCTTTCGCAAAGCAGTTTCTAATTGCTTTGCACTAAAACAGAGTTTAAAATCATTTAAGATGTATATCGCTAAATCTGACATACGTAAGAAGCTAATGGCGGACAAAAGAAGCGTTATCGAGGAGATCAAGTTGGCAAACAAAAAAAAAGGAAACTTACTCGTACTAAATTTTACAAGTATGAATAAAACTGGAAAGGGATTTTTAATGAACAATTAACTAATAAACTTAACCGCAATAGAATTAAAATATTTACATATGGGAATAATGAAGAATAGCGAAGGAAAAGGGGTTAAATATCTAGATAGATGATCACATATACATATATCTAACTAGTCTAATAAAAATAGTTACATTATAAATATCATTAAGCACACATTTCATAAATATTCAAGGAAGCAATTATAAAAAGTATGGACAAAAAGGGTAGCATAATAAATAGTTCATGAGGAGAGATATGATTACCATCCTTATTCCTTGGTCATGTTCCATCGACGGGCGTAGCTTGATCTGTCTGATGAGATGTGTTTGTCCGGACAAGGAAAGTGGAAATCGGTAGCATGGTTTCACAAAAAGTCCTCCAGACACAGCACAGAGTTCAGATGACGATTGAGTAAATACTACAGCATTTTTCTGGTATTGAGGAACCCTCAGCGGTAGACAAAGTTATTTATTTGCCTAGCCAAGCATGGTAGACTCCATCGAATTCATATAATAAAATCACAACAGGCAACAGCAAAATTTCTAAAGTTCTCCACGGAGCAATCTGACAGCCCGCAAGAATACTCTGAATGAATAATCTTTTCCAAAAGGAAAATCTGAATGACTGATCTTTTCCAAAAGGAAAATCTGAATGACTCGTTCCAAAAGGAAACTCTGATTGACTTGTTCCAAAAGGAAACTCTGATTGACTGATCTTTTTCAAAAAGGAAAATCTGAATGCCTGATCTTTTGTTCTCCCTTTTATTTATACCCTCTCTGTCAGCTACCTTCTATTGTTTGTATGACCTGAGATCTTGATAAGCCTCCCCATGCTCCTTTGTTTCAAAGTCACACCCTCTAAAAATAACTTTTACTTTTTCCTCTAAATTTCTTTCTTTAAACTTTGGGATTTTATTAATTAAAAAAAAGAAAGAGAAGGCCATCTTTAATTTGACTTGAATGGGCTTAACTAATTAAAAATATACATTCTTTTAGAAAATGTTGGTGGGCTTATCTCAAAATCAAATCATACTAAATATTTGAACAAGATTTAAAAGTAAAATACATTCTTATTTCTTTTAATACAATAAGCATTTTATTTCAGCAGAATTTTGCATTAACTCATATATATATATGCTTGACGTATATATATGTTTGACTAAACGGTTTTCACAAGTAATATTTTTAACAGCAATTTAATGTTACAATGGAATTTATTTAAAAGAACATATTCACAAGCAAATACAAATTTAATAAACGTAATTAATTTTAGCTGTAATGCAAAACCCTGCTGATATTGGCCCATAAACTTAATTTAGGTTTACAATATTAATCAAGTTTATAGGAAGATGTGAAGCATGGATTGGACTTCAGATCCATTGCTTCATTATATGATGACCTTGTTGTTATCCTTTTCAATTAGTTTTTACATTCATCCACTGCTTGGATTAAATTCTTTAGATGTGTTTAATTAATCCTGTTGTTTATGGATTTTAATTAGTAGCCATTGCTAACCTGTTTTTATATAGCTTATGAGTATATGCAATCTTTGAGGAAAATTTTAATTATACATGTTCATTTGTTTTTAATATTTAACTTTCATATTTTAATTTTTTCAACACGCAAACATTTTACTATTTCTTTATATTTACAATCAACTCATTATTTATGCACACATATATTTTATTTTAACTAAATAAATGAAAAGAGAGATTTTACTTTTTTTAGTTTTTTTTCTTTTTTTAATATTTTAAATTTTCACAGTTTCATCCCCCCTCAGGCTAATGTCATTTTTTTAAAATAAAACTAACTTGCTAAATATTTTCTTAATTTATTCTAAAGTTTACTTTTTGTCAAGTTAAGTCCCCACCCCTCTAATTACTTAGTTTGTAAAATTTTACTACTGACTTTTAGCAAACTGTTTTAAACTAATAATAATAAACTCTTTAAACTTCCACATTAAACTTTTTTTTATTAAACTTTTAACTATTTCTTTAAATGAGATGTTTTTACTTCACTCATTTACTGACAGTGATTTTATTATTCTCTATCAATTTTAAAACTCTTGCGTTATTTTTGAGAATTTTTATTTTTAATGATTGTAAACACAATTTTATATGGAGCACTATTCATTAGTGGTACATTATACCACTCTCTCGACAAGAGTAAAATGTGTCACTTTGATCATTTTATCTCTGGAAACTTCCTTAACATATTTTGAATGATTTACATTAATTATTATTTTTCTAAGTTTACTTTCTTTATATCCATAACTACATATGCTGAGGGCAATTTTCTTTGACTATGCTTTTCTTCTATCTAGGCTGACAACATTGCTTACAATGATCTTGTACCGAATGATGACCTTCAGGACAACACTATATTTTGTGAGACAGGGATTTTAACATGAGGCGGTTGCAGAGTTTGCTGGTTTATGCCAACTTACACATATGTGAAATGAAGCTTCATATGCTGGTTTTTCCTACCGGACTTCGGCAAAAGAAAAAGATTACAGCAAATGGCAGGATTCCTTGCCTGACCAATTCAGCTTATGCTTTGGAAACAATGCATGAGATATGGGGACTCTCCCCCAAAGAAGTGACCTGTGGCATACTCTGGTTGTTCCCAGTGCACATATTTAAAGAGAATGGGGACTCTCCTCTGAGAATATTTTTTCCTGCTAGTCTGTTACAGGTACTATTTTCATCCAGCCTACAGCTTTACACTTTTACTGCTTCTCTAAACCTTATTTCTCTTCTTCTACCCTCCTTTCTTTTAATTACAATTTTTTATACACTCCTAAAATAACTTAGATTTATTTCATTTACATTATTTATTTATTTATTAACCCTTATGAATATTATTTTAACATATTTATTTAACTTTCTTTTATTAACCTGCATGTATTTGGGAAGAAAAAAAATTATTACACTACTTTATTATTTTTCTACAGATATTTTACTTTTTTATTTATTTATTTAACTAGATTTTATTATACGTGTTTCCTTTATTTTATTCATTTACTTAATCCTACAAACATTACTTTAAACCATTAATTTGACCCATTTATTTATGAACATTTTTTTCTTCTTTTTAATATGCGCATGCAAAAAAAAAAATCTTTTATTCTGTGATGCCTCCTCTATTATTATTTTATGAAAACAATTCTATCAAAAAAAAAAAAAATTCATCATTTCCTTTCTTTTTTAAAAAAAATTATTATTTTAGCTTTAAATAGCAAAAATTCTGATTCAGGTTTATCACCTACATCAAAATAATTATATTCAACTAATTATCCATTTCCCGTCCTTTGTTTCTTTCCTTTACTTTAACATTCTGTCCATTAACTTAACTCCTAAACTTTGTCAGGTGGTTCTTTCTTTCTATCTACTGACTCTTTAATGTAAATTACCATTTCCCTTTTGTCTATCCCTCGCTTATAATTTGTTGCCTTGTCTCTTTCTCATTTCATTCTATTTTCAACTTCGTATAACTAAAAACCTTTATACTTATCAAAACTCCATAGTTCTTCAAACTGTCCTACCTTATTTCTGATTATATCGTTAACAGTGAATGGAAAAAATTCATTTATTTAGTCCACTTGACTGTTAACTAAGATTGCTATGTAGTTGGCTTCTATTTGTGCTTTAAACTCAGATTGCTTAAACAACTTATTTCTAATCTCTTGGTTTGTATTTTGTAAATTTTCTACCCCACTATCTATCTGTATCCAATTTCTATCTCTACTTCTGCCTTACCTGTTCTAATGCTATCTTGTTCTATTTCTGCTCTCAATTCCTTTATGCTTTCTTCTACTATCACCCTTTCCTGACTTTCTTCATTCAATTATTTTTTCTACGCCTTCTATGGCTATATGATTTCTTTCTACATTCCCCATTATTTCACTCTTCATTGCCTTCATTTTTCTAATCATTTCTACTTTAAACTCTGTCAGCATTTCTTGCTGACTTTGCTTAAATTCCTGCATTTCTTTCATCATAATTACTGTCATTTTCATAATCTCTTGTGTCTCACTCTCTTCTTTTTCTTTTCCCTCCATTTTCGAAACAAATTTCAATTTCAAAGTTGTTGTTTTTTTTCAATGTTTATTTGATTGATGCTTTCATTTAAAATAACTTCAAAATATTAACTGTTTGCTTATTATCTTAAAATGAAACATATGACTGGCTCCAACCCCTTGTCCTTTTTTCTCTACCCATCCTCAATGCACTAACTCTTCCCAAAATATCTGTCCTTACTTTCTCTCTTTTCATTTAAAAGAAAAAATTGTTTCGGTCAATTCCTCAATTTAAATTATACCACTTTCTTAATTACAATTATGCAATTTAGTGTTTCTTTAAATTTTTATTTTCAAACAAGAAAAATATTTAGTTGAATATCATCTATAATGGTTCTGCTCCCACAATGGAAAAAGCCAAATGAACTGGGCGGGGTTGTAGATCAGATAGAAAAACACAATCTAGCATAAACTTTTACTCTTTAATAGAAATAGAAAATTGTGACAGGCAAATTTTAAGATACACATTATTGACTTCTTATACATATAACATCTGATAGAATTATTATTATAAAATTATATATTCGATCTCCTCCACTGCAATTTAAGTTTTGCTCCACACTGGTCCCTTAGGCAGAGAAGCATAATACCCAGAGGGTACCTATGACCAAGCCAAGCTATATAAGATATATAACTGCAACCACATTTTCTTGCCTGCAAAATTCAACACCTATCATTCAAGGCACTTTTTTTGTTTTGGGGTAAACTCTAGGTGGCAATTAATTACACAAAGGGTAACTAACATACCCTGAACAATGGCAAACTAATTCAGTGCCTAAGAAATTCCAACTAGCTCAATCAAAAAGAATGATATAATAAAATGCTGCTTTAATTAGTTTAGTGGTGTGAGTAAAGAATTGACTGACAAAATATTAATTTTCAAAGATAATTTATTTTAACTAAAAGGCTTACTAAAATTTTTAAACTAATTATAAAATTTCTTAATTAATCTAAATTATGATTTTTATATATAACCACACACATTCTTAATAAATCACACAATATAATATAATATAAAGCATTAAATAAATACAAGGCATTAAAACATGCACATCAATAGTTCATTTTATGCATACTATAGAGTTCATTTCTTTTACTGACTCTGGAGGCTTCAAATATTGCAATGGCTACATTAATTGATATCAAAAATTGGGATAATAAACATGTTATTTATTACCTATATCATTTTTTAAACATGAGGGTAGAAAGACTAATATTATATGTTTCCACACAGATTTTATTTATACTGTGGATTGTCCTCAGTATACAAAGATATCCCAGGTTTTTAGTCAGCTAGCATAGGGCTGGACCTAATTTTGGCAAAGAATGTTTTAACAATGTGAATGATCACTAAAGATTTGTATTGGATATCATGTAAATCATTAATGTGGGTTCCAATATTAATTTTATGATCAGATTCAAATGTCACATAGATTATAGTTTCTATGTAAAAATGCTTTGATATTAGCGAATTTGTGAGCAGTAGATGTTAATGATTGCATCTCGCACATAGACAGGCTCAACTATTATTTTGAAATTTAATTGGAAGCCTTCATGCTAAATATATAAAGTCCAGAAATTTTAATTCATTTAGATTATTTTCATTTTCTATATCCCATTGTAATGAAGAATTATGTTCAACATTGTGTTATATTTCATTAATTCGTGCCCCTTGGGCACATCGTCTATGAATCACATGTATAACAGGCCTCAAATTTGATTAAAATACTTAAGGAAAAACTTCTTCAAATTTATTTAATGCAACACTAGATATTATGCCATTCATGAAAAAACTCTTAGGCCAGCCATCTTCTATTTTATAGTATTTATCATTAGAAAGGGATATTCATGGATACAAATGTTTTTGGGAATGGAATCATACGGTTCTGTAATATCCAGTGACATGAGTCTATATATTGATTGTCAATTGTTATATTTTTAATTCTACTTAATGCATTCAAATAAAGATTTATTGATAAACCTGCCAAAACCAACATGTTCAGTGAGTGATTGTTTTATCATTGTTGTAGCTTGTAGTAATAGGCTCCTGCAATGTTAATTAATCTTAGAGAGTGCTCTATTTTGTTAGTGAATATTGTGGGTGGAATCTCAGCTGATGGATATATTTTAAAAAAATCACATTTAGTAAACATCTTATTACAAAATTTTCTAAGAATTAAGTAAGTAAATCTGTCCTTGTTTTTTTTTTTTTTAAGTTGTAAGACTCAGCCAGTTTAAATCTTAAGTTATTATTTTTTGTCATATAGTCTTCTTATTAAATAAGAAAAGTCTACCTCCCCCACTCCTTGTATATTTTATTGCAAATAATGTTATTCTCATAAAAATATTGTTTAGTGGACTTAATATCGTTAAACTAATTATTGTTTTCAACATTGATTTGTTTTTGAATTGTTGCTTGTGCGATTTGTCCAATAATCTTATCTTTCTGCAGATTGTCAATGTATATTGTTTCAATATCCACAACAAGTTCCCTCATTCGGTGTTTCCATTTTCAACTCATAAATCATGATCCTTGATCTAATATTTTTGTTATATTATCTGACAGATTGTGTCTGGTTAGGCTAATAAATTTGTATGTTGTGGGAATTAATTTAATTTATTATTTGCAAGAAATGTCTTAGCTTATTTGGTTGCAAATTTTGAGTCCTAATTCTATATTTGTCGCTAATATATGATGGTATTCGTTATGTTAAACAAATTTTCCATTTACATCTCTCTTCCTTTTTCAACACTTTTTTACACCCATTAATAACATTTTTCAGTAAAAGCATTTTTAACTGGTCTATAATTTTATTACAGATATGAATTGCTTTGGATAAATAAATGTGGCGGCAATTTAGGAAAAAAATTTGATTTAAACATATTTCAAAGAAGTTGATTTCTTTTATTTAAAACACAGATCAACTTACAAATTTTAAATATCAACTTATACTGGGAATGGAAATCCATTTTTTTATATTGTAATTCCAAGAGATTTAAACTTTTTTCAAAAAACAATATAATTCAATAAATGATAATACGAACAAAGGGTATACTAAGAAAAACTCGTTTAATATTTTGAAAATGTATAGGCTAGATACATCCAAATAGTATACTGAGCATAATTTCACCTAACTGGTAGTCATAATCATAGCAATGACTATCCATGAGGATTATGAGCTTTATAGAATGTCATTTTACAGAAGTGACAATTTACATAAACCCAATAAGAGAACTTGTTATGGACATCAAAATAATATACAATGGCAATCTGTGAAAAGATAATAAGATGGGCCAAATTACACAATCAACAGTTCAAAACCAAATCAAAATTGAAAATAATAATTGATTTAAAGATCTACTAAACAATATTTTTACAAGAATAACATTATTTGCATTAAAGAAGGCAAGGGGAATAGACTCATCTTAATAAATAAGTTAAACCATGAAACATCACATGATCACCATCTCTATACTAGCACATAATTGTTGTAAACAAAGGCAAAACTCTCCATACAGTAGTGCCACCCTGTGCCAAACAGAGTAATCAATGGATGCTAGCAGGCTTGTGCATAAAATCCCTATCTAGAGCTTAGATTGAAAATATTATTGGGTTTTCAATTTCATTCTCATAGTTTTGTAGTAAAGTAGAGTTAAAAGGTGGCTGCTGGAGGGTAGCAGTAGATCCTAAGATCTAGGTGCAGTGCTCTCAGATCCAAGGCTTCTCACTGATGATGACCACAAGCCAGAAACTAGTCTGGGGATATTGGATGAGTAGGCACTAGATAGGGATTTTAGGCACAAGCCTTCTGGTATCCATTGATTACTCTGGTTGGCACAGGGTGGCACTACTGTATGGAGAGTTTTGCCTTTGTTTAATAAATAAGACTATGACAAAAATAAATACACAAATTAATAATGAGATTTAAATCAGCAGAGTCTTACAACTTAAAAAGAAACAAGGACAAATTTACTTCTTTAATTCTTAGAAAATTTTGTAATTCAGCTTTTACTAAACATGAATACTTTAAAATATACCCATCAGTTCCAATTGCACCCAAAATATTTGCTAACGTAAAATAACGATTGATTTCAAAGGTCTATTACTATAAAGCCACAACTATTATAAACCGATAGATCACTGATCATATTGGTTTTGGCAGGTTTACCATTAAATCATTTGAATGCATTAATAGAACTAAAAATATAACAATCAATATAGACTCCTTACATAACTGTTTGATTCGATTCCCAGAAAACAATCTATTAATTAAGGAAATGCTAGTAAAATCTGAGTACAATTCCCAAGAAACTGATTTTATTATTGAATGCTTGAATTGGTTCCACAAAAATATTACAGCCTCTCTAATGATAAATACTATACAATGGAAGATGGCTGACCTGTGGGTCTTTCCATGAGTGGCATATCTAGTATTGCATTAAATAAATTCGAAGAAGTTCTTCCTAAGTACTTTAATCAAATTCCAGGCCTGTTACACATGGACAATATCCTTATTTGTGGCCCAAAAGCATAAATGAATGAAATGTAGTACGATATTGTACACAACTCTTCATTATAATGGATTATAGAAAATGATTAATTAATCTAAAAGAATTAAAATTTCTGGATTTATATATTCAGCAAGAAGCTATCAAAACCTGTCAACATGTGAACTGTAATATGCCCTGATTCATTAACACCTACCACTCACAAATTTGCTGGTCTCAAAGCATTAGTACATAGAAACTGTAACCTATGTAAATTTGAATCCACCCATAAAACTAATATTGAAACATACTTTAAAGATTTATGTGATATCAGATACAATTCCTCAGCACTCATTCACATCATTAAAACATTCTAAACCTAAATGAGGAACATACCTATGCTAGTTAAACAAAAATCTTGAATATTTTTACCTATATACCAGAGGCACCCATATTATAAATAAAATCTGTGCAAACATTTTAGTCTTTGCACCCCCTGAATCACTTGATTAACAATACTAAAGACCAGTTATCTCCAGACATGATGTCCCAAGTTGTGTATAAAATCACATGCAACAACACAAACTGCAATGCAGTTTACTTTGGGGAATCTCATGCCAATCTCTTTACGAAGTTGCACAACGCAGATACCAATACAAGCTAAGACTAATTCAACAATAAAATCCATCTTTTAAAAGCATGAAACCAAATAAGGTCACATATTTGAACCTACATCTGCCCATACTGTCTGCACAGAGAGAAATGATGCTAAACACAAAGTTAATGAGGATTGGCATATTGCCAATAATATATATGCCATTAACAAGAAAGAATCCTATGTCTCCCTGGCTAATAAGTGACTTATCTAAATAAACTGATTTGTTATTCAAATCTTCTTGGACAGTCATTGTTTTGATTATGACTACCAGTTAGTCGAAAGCTTGCTCACCATATTATTTAGATGTATCTAGCATATATGTTTTCAAAGCTTTAAACAAGCTTTTCTTAGAAAGATGTTTTGTATATACATAAAATTTATTTTGTGAACTTTTGAATTTCCATGTTACAGATTATTTTAATTGTTAAAACCTATATACACATGCATGATGGATTATTATACTTCCCAATCAAAAAAAAAAACCCAATTAGTTTTAATTATAGTACATTACTTTGTTACTATAAAAGTCTTATTAAATTTTATAACAAATATAGGGGATACTATATGAACCCCCATGAATCTGAAACATTTTTTAAGTTTAAATGAAAATTCTTACATTACATACTAAATAATGTATGTTGCATGAGCTCTCATAGTACTTATATTTCATTCTATGACATATACCCAAGACTTTATACTAACCTTTAGCAATATCAAGAATTTTCTTCCATAAAAGAAATCATAGGCAATATAGATATCTTTTATAAGATTTTTTACATTTTAATGACTTTTATTTCTATTTTCAACTTTTCAGCAGTATCTGTATTACTTGCTATAACATCCATACCATCTAATTCATATTAGACCAATTGACTACATCAAAATCTGCATTATTTGTATATTGTGTTCATTTATCATTACTATCTGCATTAATACTTTCTTATTGTAGTGTTATAGTGCACTATGACAATCACCTGCACATTATTTAGCTCATCTAAGGTGAAGTTGGTTATATCATCTGATAGAATCCATATTTACATTAATTTTAGAATCTTCCATCTTATTAAAATACTTTTCCTCTAATTGAGTGTTTTATGGATTGATAAACTTGATAGTTTTTCATATCTTCCAATGTGTATTTCCTTTAGGTTTTTCAACTAAATTCAGATCCTTAATAGCCTCATTCATTGCAATATCATGATCAGATTCTATAGTGCTGCATTTGTGTTGGCATTGTTTTCTACAAAATTTTTAGTATCCATTGTGGTTTCTTTATCCTTTCTAGATTTACCTATACATCATTTATGATTTGCTTTTATTTCTCAGTCTAAACCTTACTGATCTATAATGCTCATATACTTTAAGTTCTATAATTTTACAATTTTCAAGAATTATTTTCTATTAATTTTATTTCTCTTCTTATTCTTTTTCACTCCTATTTGTCAATTCTTTAAATAAATAATTTGGAGTTTCTTTTTGTAGTTCTTCAATAACGATGTCTCTTTTTTGTTTTATTTCCTGTTTTAATATGACTCAATATTTTAGTTATTCTAAACTTTAAATTTATTACTGTTTGATATGATTTTGAAATCAAGCTATCATAAATTCTTTATAAATGGTATCTAATGTTTGCTTTTTAAAAAATCTATTGCTTAAGTATTGTTCTCCATTTGTGTAATATACCATTATCTTCTCTAAATGTGAAAAATTATAACAAATCATCTTGGATTCTGAATAGTTTTCACATTTCTATTCATATAAAAATATCTTGGTTTATTTAATTTCCGGGGCATACAGTTAAAATACTTGAACCACAGTGAAGACACCAAATGTAATAATATGACTGGAATGCAAGATCGATCATCTACATTTGATTACATGCTGATGTCCCTATATGTAAATGAATAAGTAAGTTAAAGATCAGAATCATTCACTGATAATGATTGCATAACTTGCCTTATGTTGGACAGTCAATAATTAACTGAATATGTATGTGAGAAAGATCATTTCTTGATGACTATTTGGTCACACATTGATGAGGGGATAACAATTGTGTGAACAAGTAGTAGTGATGCAAATTGTGATTATGATAATCCCAACTATCAATAAAAATATTGATTTCAACAATCGAAATAAAATCAAAGAGGAAGATGCGTATCTAGTTAGATGACTATTAAATAACAAATATGTATTGTTTCTTGCACTATATACCTGACATTTTGTCTTGCAATATTATAAAACTGCAAAGACATCAAATAAAAATAATATCACTTACTCCTTGACTATATTGAGGAAGTCAACATTCTACTAGATCGCTTAATATGCTTTATTACCTTCTACACACACGTTTTATCAAACTAATTCGGGTAAAACATAAAGACTCAGATAATAACCAAAATCACTCTTTCCTTTATTTTTGCTGTAATAACTTATATAAATGCAATTTATCCAAATCACTTTTTAGCAAATCTTTTATTGTACATATATTCACATACGCATAATGAACAAAATAAAATAAAATATCTATATAAATAATACCATAAAAAATGTAAGCAATAGAAAAACTAAAAACAACATAAAATATATAAAAAACCTAATAAAACTGAAATAAATATAATTAAACCCAAATAAAATAATCCAGTTAATATAAAATATACAATATAAATAGAAAATAAATATAAATTATACATATTCCTAACTATATACATACATATTCAAGAACAACTATTAATCTAAATATATTATTCATTTTTATTATTTTTAATAATCTCCTAATTATTTATATTCCTTATAAACTTAAACTTTATTTTTATTAGCTCCACCTCAAGAAAATACTTAAAAATTTTATATTCATATAATTGTCAATTCAACAGTAATTCATTTATTAATATTCTTTTTAAATCATACAATATCTATTATTTCCTTACTCTTTCTTTTGTTAAAATTAATATTTTATATTTATTATTTTTTAATATCTAAAACCTATAAATATTGTAATATTTTAAACTTATCCAGTTTACTTTAATCTTTTTAAATATTTGAAAACCAGGCACTTTTCACAAACCTGGGAGCTTAATTGTAAGTATAGGGGATTTGAACTCAGATTTTCAAGCACCCTTCAACTATCCACACTATCTCATACAACTAATACACATAACCACATACATGTAGAAAAGATAAATAATCACCAATATATGTATTTTGTGCTAAACCAGCACTCATCAGTTGGTCAGATTATCATCTCCCACACATATATATAACCAGTGCTCAGTTTATATCAAGAAAGCAAATCTTTATACTTTAATGGACATGCTTCAATCAATTCCAACTTTTCAGCCACACATATCATTGAAAATCTAATGATGAAAACTCAAATCTTATGCTGGTGCTAATATTATTGCCATACCCATGTTGACCTGAAGTCACTCAGCATCAGCATGGGATGAGTATTCATCATCAGATTTTCAATATGAATGGCTGAAAAGTTGGAGTGGATTGAAGCCTGTCCATTAAAGTATAAAGATTTGCTATCTTAATATAAACTGAGCACTGGTTATATATATGTGTGGGAGATAATAATCTGGACTAACTGATAAGTGCTGGTTTAGCACAAAATATGTATATTGGTGATTATTTGTATTTTCTACATGCATGTGGTCATGTGTATTAGTTATATGAGATAGTGTGGATAGTTGAAGGATGCTTGAAAATCTGAGTTCAAATCCTCTACACTTTTAATCTTTTTTTAAAAAAAGTTTCTCTTTTTTAAAAAAAATTATCTTATAACCTATCTCTCTCTATTACATATTATGTAAACTAAATATCTATAATCACTACAACTCTGTATATATTTTTTTATTTATACACTTTAACTTTCATTATATAAATCTCTTATAAACTTATACTGCTTTATATGTAAATATGTTAAATTTTTCTTAATATTTATATACTCATGTTTATACTCCTATGTAACATAACAATTTTTTACAACCCATAATTCATTTATAAATAATTTTCTCTATATATTTACCTCTAAATATCCCATTTAAGAACTATATTTATACCAATCTCATCCTAATCCCAGAATCCCTATTAAATTTTAGTTTTATCTTTCTTATTAGTATTGCTTTTTTTATTTTCCTTTCTTTAATATTGCCTGTATTAAATATTATTTTTATTGAACTTTATGTAAATTTGTGTCCTGTTTCCTTCATATATATGTATATCGATGATTTATTATCTGACATGTTGTTTTAATCTTGTTTTTATAGAATTTTCCATTTCTCTCACATATTTGTTATCAATCCCAGTATCTAAACATTGATTGCATTTTATCACATACATTTCATTAATTATTTCTTTATTATATCCTATGTATTTGTTATCTATTAAATTTAATATATTTTCCTTTTTTTATTAACTATTTTTGTAGTAATTATTCTTTTGCATTTTTATTAATCTTCTTTATAATTTTATTAAACTTATTCATTATAATATTATTTGTTTTTATTCCTATATATCTATTTTCCACCTTTCTTTTTTCCTGCACTCTTTTCATTTTTATTTATCTTACACTCTATTTTTTCAATACTTTTTTTAATTATATGTACAAAGAAACCACTCTTTTTAACTCATTGATTATTAAACCTTTTTGTTTAATATAGTCTTCTTTTCTTGAGCAATACATTACGACCCTGTATATTCTTGAATACATGCAACTAATTTTATATTTCGTATCAATGTTGAAAAACCAACTTGTTATTTTGTTATCAATATTTATTTTCTTATAAATATTTGTTTGAATATACCATTTTTTATCTATCTATTTCTTTTGAAACATTATATTCAGATATGCAATTTCATTATTTTCTTCTCAACTGTAAACTTTATATTCCCTTCCATTTTATTAATATTATTAATAAACCAGTTTGTCTTTAGCTTTTATTAAAAATCATCAAATAATCATCTACATATATGTTAAAAAACAAAAAAGTAGATATGTAGATGATTTTTAATAAAAGCTAAAGACAAACTAGTTTATTAATAATATTAATAAAATGGAAGGGAATATAAAATTTACAGCTGAGAAGAAAATAATGAAATTGCATATCTGAATATGTTTCAAAAGAAATTGATAGATAAAAAATGATATATTCAAACAAATATTTATAAAAAGAACAATATAGGTAAAAAAAATAACAAGTTGGTTTTCCAACATTGATAGGAAATATAAAATTAGTTGTATGGGCTGCAATGTATTGTTCAAGAAAAAAAAGACTATATTAAACAAAAAGATTTAATAATCAATGAGTTAAAAAAGTGGTTTCCTGTACATATAATTAAAAGAAGTATTGAAAACAGAGTATAAGATAAATAAAAATGAAGAGTGAAGGAAAAAAGAAAGGTGAAAATAAATATATAGGAATAAAAACAAATATAGTGAATAAATTTAATAAAATTATAAAGAAGATTAATAAAAAATGCAAAAGAATAATTACTACAAAAAGTTAATAAAAAAAGAGGAAAATATATTAAATTTAATAGATAACAAATACATAGGATATAATAAAGAAATAATTAATGGAGTGTATGTGATAAAATGCAATGTTTAGATAGTGGGATTGATAATAAATGTGGGAGAAATGGAAAATTCTATAAAAAGATTAAAACATTTTAGATAAATCACAATATATACATATAAGAAAACAGGAGACAAATTTACATAAAGTTCAATAAAAATGATGTTATATACAGACAATATTAAAGGAAAATAAAAGAAGCAATACTAATAAGAAAGATAAAACCAATATTTAATAGGGATTCTGGGCTTAGGATGAGATTGGTATATAGTTCTTAAATGGGATATTTAGAGGTAAATATAGAGAACATTATTTATAAATGAATTATAGAGTTGTAAAAAATGGTTATGTTAATAGGAGTATACACATGAGTATACTTATAAATATTAGGAAAAATTTAGCATATTTACATATAAAGCAGTATAAGTTTATAAGAGAATTATATAATAATAGAAGTTAAATTATATACATAAAAATATTAGTTGTAGTGATTATAGATATTTAATTTAAATAATATGTAATAGAGGGAGCTAGAGTATAAAATACTTTTTTTTTTTTTTTTAAAAAAAAGTTTTTTTAAAATGTTAAACTGGCAAAATTTAAAAGATTACCATATTTATAGGTTTTAGATATTAAAAAAACAATAAATATAAAATATTATTTTTAACTGAAGAGAATAAGGAAATAAGATATATGATTTAAAAATTAAAAAGAATATATTAATTACTGTTAAAATGGCAATTATATGAATATAAAATTAAGTATTTTATTGAGATGGAGCTAATAAAAATAAATTTAAGTTTATAAGAAATAGAAGTAATTAGATTATTGAAAATAATTAATATATTTAGATTAATAGTTGTTCTTGAATATGTATGTACATAGTTAGGAATATACATGTGTAATTTATATTGTACATCTTATTTTAAATTAACTGGATTATTTTATTTGGGTTTAATTATATTTATTTCAGTTTTATTATATATTTTATTTTTAGTTTTTTATTGTTTACATTTTTTATGGGATTATTTATAGTTATGTATTTTATTTTGTTCATTATATCATAGTACTGAAGAAGACTGCAGGATAGTTGAAACCTAGGTGTATATATGTACAATAAAAGGATTTTGGTAAAAAGTATTCAAAGTGGTTAGGATAAAATGGATTCAGATAATAAGATATAGTTTAACATATTATCAATAAAACAAAAACCATTTAAATTTAATTTAACACACATGTAATTAATAGTGCACAATAATTTTGATTCCTGTAGTTAAATAAAATATTACATTTTTTAATACAATACAGAGAGCGTACCAATAGCTCAAACAAGCTCTTAATTAATAAGTGCGGTATGAGAAAATATTTAAAATCTCTATCCAGAACACTCTCATCTCCAGACCAACTGGTTTTGAGCTTATGGCTCACGTCAGTGGAGAGCTAGAATATTCGGACACTAGACCAGCTCTCCACTGACGTGAGCCATAAGCTCGAAACCAGTTGGTCTGGAGATGAGTGTTCTAGATAGAGATTTTAAATATTTTCTCATACCGCACTTATTAATTAAGAGCTTGTTTGAGTATTGATACGCTCTTTGTATTGCATTTTTGTAATTACAAGCTTATAAAAGTAATGTCATGTTATATATGACTTGCTTTTTTAATTATTATTTTTTAGTAATATAATCGCTATGGTTAGTATCTGACATCATCCATAAGAAAGGTATTATTTTATGATATAATTAAGATTCCAAATGGACATTTAAAAAAAGTGAAGCAAAAATAATTTTAAAACAATTTTCTTCAGACTGCAATATTTATTGATATTTTGTTGATGGATTCCATACGAATCAGCTCACTGCATACATATAAAGTTGTTCTTTGCAATTGGATGCAGGAATATTAGGATGCTATTACAATGAAATAAATTTGATTTTTTTTAATTATAAGCATTACTTACAAAAAATATATTTCTACAAAAAAGTAGCAAAATAAAACCGTAGATTGCAAAAAATGAATAAAAATAAATTACATTTCTTTAGAGTATAACCGATATAAAATACTGCTGATGCAAAATAAGAAGTATATACTTACACTATGTGAGCAAAATGCATACTAATTATTTTTTTGTAAAATACAGATACACATACAAAGGGACTGTTGAATTCATAAATTCTAGTAGATATATGAAAATTTTGCACAGTATGATATATGCTTGTAGCAGTTGTGGGTTAGATATGAATTAAGGTCAATTCTTCACTTTTTTATCTTTTCTTTTGTTCAAGAGTTAGCCAAATTGTTTTAAAATATGCTTCAAAATGATTATTTTGAAAATAAAACACTGAATGCTATATCAACATGCAGACTGAAAGTTAAAAAAAAATGTTAAAATAATTAATAAAACAAATTATTATATATAAGATATATGTTGTTTTCATGACAGCACTTGATATATGAAGATATGCAACAAGAAAAATACGGAAACTATAATATAATTATGGACAGTTAAATATTATCAGTTAAATATTTGAAATAGCAGATTTAAATAGGAAGTTATTAAAGAAAATTTACCATAAACAATTAAATGTCCTTATGTTCATCCAATGCAACATTTTTTAGCTTTTAATATATTTTTTTTACAGCTAAGTTGTTAATTTTCTAATACAAGTAAAGGCTTTTATGAATTAAATAATGTTGCTTCATTTCTAATATAGACCAATTAATTCTTGTAAAAATATAATGAAAGATAATTATTTTTCTTCAAATGCAAGGGTAATTGGTGGTGCTTTTTCAATTCTTTAGCCAAGTATGACTTTGATATAAAAGTCTATTCAAAATGTAGGATGATTTACCTGAGTTGATCTCTAATGGCAACTCTGGTGCTAATGAAGGTATGCTACTAACTATTTGAATGAACTGCCACCGACTTGATCAAATTTGTCCTTTTTTGAGGTTTTTTTTTGTAAACATACTTGTTTTCTAGAAGTATTTTTCCTATACTTGTTTTTATTATTCAAATTACTTAATTCATTTTTTTATAATCTGACTCATCTAATCTCTATACAAAGTTGTTTAAATATTCTTTCTTTTATAATTAATTAAATTAAGAGGATTCATAAAAAATATACAATTTGAAAATTCTTCTGCAATAATTTGTTTTTTCAAAGTTACAATTATTTACATATATTATAAAGTATAAAATTTATAACTTTATTTCGCAAACTTTTGGACTTGTCTTGCAAATACATTTTAACTATTTTTTTTAATTACAATTAAGTCATAATTATATGCTATTCAAACAAAACCAAAATACTATAAACAAAAAATAAAAAACATTAAAATTTGTAAATTTAATACATTATATAAAATGGCATCAGTCATTTTCCTCTTTTGGAGTACCATACACCATGACAATTATTACTACTGCTTCTTTGGGTTAAATTGAAAGCACATACATTTTATTCTTTGCTTTAATATGATACAGTTTTCGTGCAATTAAACGTTTTCTAAGCAGAAAGCTAAAACTTTTAGAAAGTTTAATAAAATTCATCAAGTATCTTTATTAAGTGATAAAATGAAAGTTATGGAATATTCTGAAAGTTTGAAAAGTTTAACTGAGAATCTGAAATGAGTGACTGTCTGAAACCAATACAAATTTAAAAACATCAAAATTATTTAGAAAGATCACTATCTGCAGATAATGAGATTGCTGTTAATGTTACCATAGAAAAAAAAAAGCTATTAAAGAAAGAGGATATCATCCAAAGTGTTTAATTATAATGAGTTTCACACTTTGCTATTTATTTTATTTTAAAAACTAAATATAGAATTTTTTTTACTATTTATATTTTTTAGTAAATGTGACCACACAGTAAATATATAATTAATTGTGCTTCCTCAAATTATCATTATTTTTTTAAAATTTTGTTTATACTATAATCTTAATTATATATGTAAATATTATATACATAAAAAAAAACCCATTTTATATATTGTATATTTACAGTTCCATAAACAGTATATATTTTATTGTAATTTTATCAACAACATAGAAGCTATCATATGCAAAGAGGTTTGGAACAAAATATAATAGACATCATGCCTCCACTGCATATAATCCCACAATGGATTATAACAATAGATTTAAGTGTCTTACATTTGTGTAGTAATTGTTTAGTCAAATAAAGTAGAATAAGTTAGTATAAATTTATTTTTTAAATAACTTCGATTATATTTTTGGTTTAATATTTAGGTAAAAGATTTAAAATAAATATTATTAGCTTATCTAATTAAATTTTTGTATAAAACATAATTTTTAAAATAGCTATACTTTTGATTAAACAAAACTTCCATAAATATTTTCCATTATATATTAAATTTTTTAATGCAATACAATACTTCTTTTATATACTATTTAAAACTGGCTTTCCATGAATAATCAGTAGTTTAAATCAAATAAATAAGAACAATTGTTATTTAAAAGTATTTTTAACACACTCCAAATATATTTTTGCTTTTTTATGTTAAAAGTCTTATTAATTTATTCACTTTTTGTTTACATCAATACCAAAAAGTAAATAAGGAGAACATTGTGAAATAATTTTTCTTTGATTTATAAAATTACGCTTATGAAAAAGTAATTTTAATAGCTTCCGAGATGTCTATCAATAAAATATAAAAACTTTACATCAGCGATGGGAAATTTTTTTCTGGTGAGGGCCATTTGGATATTTATAATATCATTTGTAGGCCATAGAAAATTATTGACTTAAAAATTAGCCTGCTATATTTGATCAAAAATTTAATTAATTTACCCCTGATCATTAGAGTTGGGCAACCTTTTCAACCTGAGGTCAATTTTAACTTGCCCATTTTAAACATGGGTCATAATTTTTTTGCAAATTAAAAATAAAGTAACATCATTATTATTGATTGTTCCACATTTAATGGCAATTTTTCCAATTTGCCTTGTAACTATTCTTCACGACATATTTATATTCTCAACTTTCTTTTTAGGTTCTGGAGAGATTAATTCTATAGCAGTTAGGAGGCAGTCTTTTATAAATTCCTCTTCAGAAATGCTTTTGAATTTTCACCTTTTTTTTTTTTTGGAAATAGTATAACTTGCTTTCACAGAATTTTCTGACTTGTTTGTATATTTTATGAACATGTCAGCTACTTTATATTTACACAGATGCTAAACTCTCCATACCATAGTGAGTCAGTGCAAGCCAGAGTAATCAATGAATGCAGAAAAGTTTGTGCCTTGCACTGAATGGCGCTACAGTATGAAGAGTTTGGCGTCTGTGCAAACAGCTTGTGTAAGCATAAAGAAAGATGATCATGTGATATTTAGTGGTCTACTTGATATTGCCTTCTTCCCCTAGAATTTTTTTGTAATCAGAATGTTTTAATAAATAGTACCTCTTGATATTGTGCTCGTTATTAACCAAAATACTTTCCAGATATACGAGGCATATAGATTTACTATTTTTTTCTATAAAAAAAAATGTAATGATCCACTTTTCCTGAAATGTGCAATCTTGTGTCAATTTTTCTTATCTTGTTCAGTGTAGGAATCCTAATAAAAAACAAGAATTGCATGCAAAATAATGATAAAATTAAGTAAAATTCAAGTTTTATTTTTGCTAGTATCCTCTGTGAAATTCACTATAAAAGCAAACAAAATATCTTCAACATCTTAGATTAAAAGCGGTCAGATAAACCACACATTATACATAATTTGTTGGCATATTGCACTTCTGATAAAATGATCTAGAACTATTATAAAGGTTGGAAAGAGAAAAATATATATTCATAAAAATAAATATTTTATTTTACTTAAATCTTAATTCAATATTTGCACTATACTTGCATTTAAATAAGTTTTATACACATTTTTGAAAATGTCTACAGGCCATATTGAGAGCTCCCCACTCCTACTTTATATAAGTCAATTTTAACCAAATATTCTTCAATACTATTTTTTAAAATTTTTTTGTAAATAATAATTCAATCATTTTTAAAGTAAATAACATATTAATATGCCGCAAATACAGTAGCATCTCACAGTAATTGCATTGCTTTTAGATTATGCTTGCATACAAGCATATCTTGGTTCAAAAGTGATGCCTAGCACAATTTTCTTCTCAGTATACCAGTTTTTCAGCATAATTATGTATCTCTCTAGATTTCCAAAACTTTGTAAAGTCATTATATGATGCATGTTGTACACTTAATATTTTTTGCTAAACTAATGTGATAATAATTAGTAAATACCCTAACTTTGATTTAATAAATTTCTTAGAATCCTATTAATAAATATTAATTTTTGATCCTCTGTATATAATAGTAATGTTACTTTACTGACATATATATTCATGAATGAAAAAAAACCCAACAAATCACAATACACTTAATGACAGCATTTACTTCAAAGAGTCTGTTACCATTGTTTTTTAATTTTTTTATTTACTATATTTTTCAATCATTTACTTCATATATCAACTTCAAATATGTTATTAAAAAAAACAGAATCTCCTAAAATAAAGAGAATTTTTAGGCAAACTGTTCTGAGGGTAAAAATCAGTGGCAGTTTTAGCGATGATTATCAAGATTTACTATTTACTCATAGTAACTTTTTGATTAGTTATCTCAATATGCATGTTACAATATATATGAATGCCTAAATAATCTTTATTTTTTGTTTTAAAGTTTTTCAATGTATCAAACAATTTATAAATTATTTATCATAAAAGCCTGTTTTTACATATATATGCAATACCATATATTAATTTTCATTGATACATAATACAACAATAAGGAATCATAAATTTTTTTTTTTTACATTTGTTTCTAAATTCATCAACGTATGTTCAGATTTTTTTAGTATCTGATATGAACGTTTTTTCTACAACAAACTTTTGGAAATACTCTACATATATATTATCAGCGTTTAATTAACCAAACTTGGCTACCATTTAAAAAGTTAAAAGATATGCATTATTATATACACACACACACAAATACACATAAAATAAAAATACAGTTGTTTCTAAAATTTTTATGTAAAAATATTATTTTACAAAATTAAAAGCATTTAATTAATAGATTATTTTGAGATATTAAATTTTTTTTTCTTCTAGATTTATTCTACAAATTAAGCAAATGTTTATTTAATTTTTTACCAAGAGATTTATAAAGATTAAGCTTGTGGATATGCATATAATGTGCGTCCATGAAGTGTATAAAGATCTAATGCAGAATTAATAAAAAGTTCGTCTTTTCTATCAGGTTTGTAGTACAACTTGAGAGATTTTTCTTGTAAACCAAAAATGATTTTTATCTGATGAAAAAGTTGAGGCACAGACAGATGATAATTTCCTCTAGGATTTTCAAGCAACACTGTTCCAAAACTACCCATAATTCCATTTTGTATATTATCTCGTAATTCAACGTTAACAAAACGACAAAAAGGTATAATTTTTGGAATTTCTTCAATTTCTTTAGCCATTATATTTTCTCCTAAATGTCCTTTACTTATAGTTACACGTAATTCAACACCTTTAAGATCAATACTTTCTTCGATAACAATTACTTTGTCTTTTGGAACAGGATATTTTCTCAAAGGTTGTTTTAAAGCATTTTCTATATATTCTTCATGGGTTTCAGCAATATGTTTTAAGTTATCAGTTGGGGGATGAATATCATAAAAGATAGTTACATCATCTGATGGAACAAGATGGGCCTTTTTCTAAGTTTCTGAATGCGATTAATAATTTCTCTAGCTATTCCTTCATCTAACATGGACTGATTAGGTGTTACATTTAAAAGAACTAAAAGTGAATTATCTGCATGAGCTTCATAATTTTGTGAAAGACTTTTAGCTGTTTCACCATCAAAAGAATACAAAATACGTAGATCTTCATCGTTCAATTTATGCCCATTAATTGTAATCTCACCTGTTTCAATAAATTTACGCAACTGCTCATCAGAAAGTTCTTTAATTTCTTTAGCAACCACTTTAAAATCACCTTTCAATCTTGCTCCCAGAATTTTATGATCTGGTTCTGCTCGTAATCTTACTCCATATTTTTCTTTGTCAATAGATGTAGTTACAAGTTTAATATTTAACTCCTCAAGAATATAATCTTTTAATAAAATAATATCTGAAAGGCACTTTTCATCCTTGTGTATAACAACTATTTCAGGTAAAGGATACTTAATTGGCAAGGTTTTTCTATCTCTAATAATTCTACCCAATTCAATCACACTTTGCATACGAGATACAGCTACTTCTATTTCAATGTCAATTAATGAATCTTGAGAATCAGGAAACATAAGATAATGAACACTGTTATTGTCTTGTTTTTCTCCATTTGAATTAGGTATCAGATGCCGTAAATTTTGATAGATGTACTCAGTTAAAAATGGTGTGATTGAAGACATTATTCTAACCATAGAAAACAATACAGTAAATAGAGTGTTAAGAGCTGATAAACAATCATCTAATCCTCCATCTCCTTTTAATCTTTTTCTATTGGATCGAACATACCAATTAGTTAATTTATCAACAAATTTTACTAGAAGTGGTAAAACTGTATATAAACGATAGGCGTGCATTTCTTGTTTAATGTATTTAATTAGAGACTGATTAAAAGAAAGAATCCATTTATCCATGATATTAGTGGATTGCTCTGCTTTCACTTTGTCATACATAAATTTTATATTTTTTTCTTTTTCCAAACCAAGAATATTTTGAATCAAAAATCTGTATGCATTATACCAAGGTAAAAAAACATCTTTAAGAATATCTCTTACTCCTTCTTCTTTAAACCTTAAGTTGTCACCCCGAACAACTGGAGAATTGATTAAATATAATCTAAGAGCATCTGAACCATATTTGAAAACAATATCCATGGGATCCGGATAGTTCTTTTTCCTTTTGCTCATCTTTTGTCCATCACTTGCTAAAACTAAACCATGAGCTATTAGATTTTTAAAAGGTGGGCGATCAAATAATGCTGTTGATAATACCAGAAGGGTATAAAACCATCCCCTTGTTTGATCTATACCTTCAGCAACAAAATCTGCAGGAAAATTCTCTTCAAATTCTTTTTTATTTTCAAATGGATAATGAACCTGAGCATAGGGCATACTCCCACTTTCAAACCAACAATCGAAAACTTCTGCAATTCTCTTTAACATTCCTTTATTTCGTTTTGAAGGAATAGTTAAATTATCAATAGTTTCACGATGCAGATCTTTAACTGCAACACCTGTCATTTTTTCTAATTCTTCAAGAGAACCTATACAAACAATTTCTTCTCCATCATCACTAATCCACAACGGAATAGGTGTACCCCAGTATCTATTTCTTGAGATTGTCCAATCTTTGGCATCTCGTAACCAATTTGCAAATCGCTTATCTTTTACAAACTCTGGAACCCAATTAGTTATTTGATTGTTTTTAAGTAATTTATCAACTAACTGTTCCACTCTCACAAACCAACTAGGTACAGCTTTATATAAAAGTGGCGTATCAGATCTCCAACAAAAAGGATAGCTATGCAATACTGTTCCTTGGTGAATTAGTCTATTATTTTCTTTCAACCATTTTATAATATATTTATCAGCATCTTTAACATATTGGTGTATAAAATCTGTAACTTCACTCGTAAAGCACCCGCTTTCATCCACAGGACAAACAATATCTTGATCTTTTTTTACAACACCATTTGCAAGACAAATACGAAAATCTTCTTCTCCAAAGTAAGGAGCTTGGTGTACTACGCCTGTACCACTTTCTTCTGTCACGTAATCATCAGTTAAGACAACAAATGCTCCTTTATTTTTCAGATGTTGAAAATAAGGAAATAAAGGTTTATATTTTTTCCCTCGTAATGAGGATCCTTTGACTCTTTCTAATATCTCATAACTTTCTTCAGATTTAAAAAGAGCTCTAATGCGAGCTTCCATTATAATATATATTTTCTGTGTATTTTTATCAAGAATTTTAACGTAGTCTAAATCAGGATGAACACAAATGGATAAGTTACTGGGTAATGTCCAAGGTGTAGTAGTCCATGCAAGAAGTGAGACTTCTGGATTTTCATCAAGCGGAAAAGAAACAATAATAGCTGGATCTGTTACATCTTTATAATTTTGGCCGGATTCAAAGTTCGATAGAGGTGTGTGACATGCAGTGGAAAAAGGCATTACTTTGAAACCTTTATACACTAAACCTTTATCATAAAGCTGTTTGAAAACCCACCAGATACTTTCCATGAACCAAGGATACAAAGTTTTGTAATCATTTTTAAAATCAATCCAACGACCTAATCGAGTAACAATATTTTCCCATTCATCAGCATATCTCATAACGATATTTCGACATTCGTTATTGTATTTTTCAATGCCCATTTTTTGAATATCTTCGGGACCTTTAATGTTTAAAGTTTTATCAATTTCATATTCAACGGGTAATCCATGACAATCCCAACCAAAACGCCTTTCTACATGATAACCGCTTTGATGAGCAAATCGAGTAACAACATCTTTAACTGTACCAGCTAGAATATGTCCATAATGAGGTAATCCGGTTGCAAATGGAGGGCCATCATAAAATGTATATTTTGGTTTACTTTTTGACTGTTTTAAGCAATTTTTAAAAGCATCAAGCGTATTCCATAAATTAATAATATTCTCTTCTTCTTTTGGAAAATTAATGTATTCTGGTACTGGTTGAACCATCTTTCATATGTGTTAAATGCAACGCACTGTAGCCACGTTGGGATGATGCAAGGTAAAGAAATGCCAATAGATGTCGCTTTTGAAAAAAGAAAAGCATTTTGCGCCATCTATTATTTTTTTGTTTCTAATAATATTGGAAGTAATTCCGATTATTTGCAAACTTTATAAAATATATTTTAAACATATGACTAGTTATATTTATTTTAAAGAATACTTAATTTATTTTTAAAATGGGAAATAATTTAAAGCCTCACATTGAACGAGCCGAAAAAACTGGAGTTTGTCAACTGAAAAAGTGTAGTTTGTCGGAGGTATTTCAAATTATGTTTAAATGCTGTACTAATATTGAATTATTTTTTTTAACTAAATTAATATATGTAGATAAAATTACTGTAGTTAATTTTATTATATGATTAAACTTCGTGAATGCTTCTAGCTATTTCGATATAAGCTGATGTTTTAAAAAATATATACATTGTATTATTTAATCGAAATGCAAAATAAAACATTAACTTAATTTTATTTCTTGTACAAAAAACTAAAAAATATCTTATTAAAAATTATTACTAAGCTTATCAGACTTTATAATGTAAATTAATTTTTGTTAATAAACTGGGATTACCGGAAGCTTATTTTACAATTTTTTTATTTGCAAATAAATAGATAATCTAAACATCTCTTTGTGAATCAAATTTGTGTTTTTTGTACATGTGTGAAAAGCAATATTCAATAATGGCAAAGCACTTCAAACCGTTAACTTTGTACAACAAACTGATAAATGCATGTTTTATAAACATCAATAATATATTTTCATTACAATATATAATTTTTGGTTATGTATATATATTAAAGATTTGCATCAATAGCTAAAAAATTTAAATATATTCACTTTCTCATATCACACACTACTGATAATATAAAATTAAAAAAATAGAAATTAATTTATTTTACAATATGAATGTTTTTGTTTCTGTTTAATATGATGAATCAGTGATCATCATAGTTATATCAAGTTTTATAATACATTATCGTGAATCATTTTATGCAATTTAAAACCAATTAATAATATTGAGCAGTTGAAATTCTGCATTAAATGAAATGAGGACTGATACCAATACATGTTTTTATGATATCCAATATATATGCTTTTATGAAATCTGTATTTTCAAAAATCACAAATATATTAGAAGTACTTAAATTCATTCTATATAAAATTAAATTCAATCTATACAAAATTATACTTTACTCATATATTTTTATAACTAAATATTTTTTCCATTTTGTATACTGAAAAATAAATGTTTATTTAAAAAAAATTGATTGGAAGCTATACTCTAAATTTTAAATACAGTTCTCACAGTTCAGATTAATTAATGTTGAAATCGTAATCATTATTTTCAGTCATTGTCTGGCCACTGCAGGATATCACAGAATCTATTTTAATATTTCTAATCCATAGCTTTGCTTTTATCAGAAAACTTATTTTTATCTAGTTATTGTATTTTCTAAATCTTTTGGAATATAGTTTTAAGATTTCAAATTTCTATGTATTGTCAATTCTTCAAGAAACATATCCAGTTAAATTTCATTTAAGTTTGTCATTTTTTTTCAATAATATGCAATGTTTATATTAACCGTTAGTTAAGATTTTGAGTTTTAGATCCATAACAATGTATTGATACTAAATGTTTTTCAGGCACATAGGCATATTTTTTTAATATTAATTTTACAAAAATACTCCTTAGATTAATTTTATAATTAATTTCATCCATTATATTTCAGGCTACATTAATTATTTGACAATATATTTATATCATAATTACTAATTTTTTCTAATTATTACTATCTTTTATTTTTTAAAATTTCCATTGAACATTATTTTTTTCTATTACTTGATTTTAGTCTTACTTTTTGTTTTTATATGATAACTTTTTTAGCATTTCCTGAAATTCTGAAGCTTTGTTTGTGATAACAGTCATATTATTTACAAAATTTACATGATTTATGGAATATCTATTTAATATTACTGTACTTTCATAGCTTCTCATTTTAATCCATTAAAAATATCCTAAAAACTATTGAAAATGTTTTGAGGAAATTGAATCTGTTTTATACTCAAATCTTGGTACCACTATGTAGTCCAATCACTATCATTATTATATATTTTTTTAATTTGACAATAACATTAAATCAAATCTCAATGTTAAAAACTTTCATTATAGTAGAAGTGCTTGTTGAATTTGGCAGTATTCTTGATGCATGTCATGATATTATAAAGCTTTAATCAACAAAGAAATGCTTTTTAAGATAAATAATTTTTGAAAATATTATAATTTCACTTTTTATTTCTTTATGTGCTGATTTGTATATATTGAGACCGTTTTGTATCTCATAGCATACAACAACATAATGTGAATGCATGTATATATATATAAAGTTGAAAGTAAAAAGAAATAAAGACAAAAATTTTTGTAGATATTTTCTATATTACACTGGAATAACAGTTAAGAATTAAATAATTTTGAATTTAAAATTATTTTATTATAAATTAAACATTTAAAAAGGTCTAATTAGTATTTTATTAATTCTGATTTTGAAATTAAAATAAGCATGTTTTTACGTTATAATAGATATACTGGTAATTATAAAATTCTGCTATTTATTTTGATTAAAGACATCTTTTAATTAAAGCTTATGTAACATATGTTGATAAAATTCTACAAAGTTGTTTTTCAAATGATTATTGAAAAAGAATCATTAACTTTTTTCAATTAAGTTGGGGAAAACTTATTTTTAATTATTGTATTCCTCTCCCCCCCCCACACTGACTATAAAAAGGTTGGGAAAAAGATTAAGAGTTAGAGTTGACAATTATACAGAAATTACCATGAAGATATAACTGAAGGCAAGGAGTACAAATCCAGAAGCTGCTACTAAGTCACTCCAGTGGAGTTTGGATTCATATAGAAGCATGATCCAGTTTTTCTATGTTCTCTACAGCCTAATTGTACTAGACAAGTATATCTGAAGTCTATAAATTTTTGATTAAATGGAGCTGATTGAATGCCGTTAGTTACCAGATTGGGACCGGCTTACCTAGAGATTATATCAGCTTGCTGTGTCGTATGTGTATAAAGTATAGCTGATGAGTTATTTTAAATGATTCCTTGAAAGTGACATTTAAAATCTATAATTTAAAAGAAAACAAGTAAATATTTTTTGCTTGATTTAAAAATCTAAAAAACAAATGATTGATTCATAGACAATTATATTTTGAAAAAACAAAGTAAACTCCAAAAGTATTTCTAGACTGGAAAACAAAGAAACTTGCTGGAGTATTTTTTTTTTTAAAGACATTTATAATTAATCATCAATAACCAGTCAAAGATGTGATATTACTTTCTTTTTTTTTTTAAAAAAAAAAGAAAACTTCTATGAAAGAATTTAATAACTGATTCATATTATTTATTTTATATATACACACATATGTGTGAATTTCACGTATACTTTCAACATGGAATTTATTGTGAAAAATGTTTTAATAATTTTATTATTTTGACAAATTACATATCATATGATATAAATGTATGTTAAATCAGTCATTAATTATGTATTATAAAAAATAAATTTCATGTATAGGTTTATGACAATTCAAATATGTTCATAAAGTAGACCAAACATTTGTGTGCTTATGTAGATGCATGTCAGGTAGACATTTATATGTTAAAATTAATCATATTTTTAAAATTATTTTATAACAATACTGCATGTCTGTGTGCTGATATATAGGTGTTTTAAGTAAACCTATTGGAACATATATGTAAATTACAATGTGATAGCTTATTTTTTTGTATATTAATCAAAATCAGAAAGCCGTATTCTACAAATCTTAATTTCATTTTTTTTTATTATTATTAGTAAATTGATATTTCATTGTTAAAATTATTCCAGTGAATAGTCCTGAATAGATTTAAAATATTATAAATGTTGTATTATATCTTTGTTCACAATAACAATTATAGAGCTTTTGTTCTCTGAGCTGGATTTATGCATAATGGTCTGTTATATAAAAGGGGTTTATATTTAGTGTCTATGGCATCCATTTGATGTTGATCCTGGATTGACACAAAGAGGAGTTCATGCACTACATTTTATTGAGTTTAATATTTATTATAAATTAAATTTATAGTTGGCCAGTACATTAAGGGTACTAAGTGGTTAGAACATTGATGATAAGTAGCATGTTTTAGTATCCCAGCATTATGTTTTTAACTGTTGCTTTCATATGGATTAGCACTTAAGTTTGTGCATCCAAATTATGGTTTAAATAATCTATCTAAACTGGCATGGGCTAAATAATTAGCCTTATCTGTAGTAGACCCTATTTCAAATTTAGTCACAAGGTTGACTTGATTTATTTTTATTGTTGATTATTCATGATGATGAATGAGTATATTTATTTAAAATGTTGTTGAGCTTATAGTTAGCTGTGCTGATATCTCAGAATAATCTCTCATGCTCATTCCTTTTATATTTAATATTTTAAATTCCTTGTGTCATTGACTTGGAGTTAATAATGATGAATTCCATCACCCCAGGTTCACCCTTAAATTCTTCATACTGTTACAATATCTATTTACAATGCAATCAAATAAAATTTATTCCTTTCTTACATTTTCAACTGACCAGCAGATTTCATTAGAGTTACAATATTCAAATGTATATGAAATGTATATGATCATATAATAATTACCTATTTATGCATACATAAATAGATATTATCATCATCATCATCATCATCATCAACCATTATCAATCCACTTCAGGATGAAGATCTCTCCAAGTTTAATCCATCTTCTCCGATCTTTAGCTTCTCTTCTCCACAACACCCCTGCACATTTTCTTATTTCATCCATCCATCTCACATGTGGTCTCTTTCTGGGTCTTTTACAATCTCTTGGAATCCAGTTTAAAATTTCAATTGTCCATCTATTATCATCTCTTCTAGCAATATGTCCAGCCCAACTCCATTTCAATCTTTTAATTTTTTCAATAAGGTCAGTAACAACTGTTTGTTGTCTTACCCATACATTGCGTTTTCGATCTCTTCTTGTTACTCCCAACATACATCTCTCCATACTCCTTTGAGTGGTCTGAAGTCTCTGTATTGCTCTTCTATTAAGTGTCCAAGTCTCAGATTCATAAGTAAGAACTGGTAAAACACATTTGTTAAAAACCATCCTTTTCAAACACATAGGCATATTTCCTTTTAGTATCAAGTTATTTCTACCAAAAGCACTCCAACCAAGTTTAATTCTATGATTAATTTCCTCCATTATGTTTCCATCTGTATTAATAATCTGACCAAGGTATTTGTAACTGTTAACTTCTTCTAATTCTTCATAATCAATCTTTATTTTCATATTTTGAGCAAATCGATTAAACATTACTTTAGTCTTTTTAACATTTATCTTTAGTCCTACTTTTCTACTTTCATCTGCTAACTCCTGCAACATTTCCTGCAGCTCTGAAGCATTATTTGCAAAAACAACTACATCATCTGCGAAATCTAAATGACCTAAATACTCTCCATTTACTTTCACTCCTTTAGTTTCCCATTTTAATCCACAAAATACTTCTTGCAGCACTGCTGTAAAGAGTTTTGGAGATATGGAGTCACCTTGTCTTACACCTTTCTCAATGTTGATTTTTCCAGTATCATTATGTAATCTAATTGTTGCTGTTGCATTTTTATAAATATTCTTTAAAATATGACAATATCCTGGATCTATACCTTGATGATCCAATGCTTTAATCACTGAAGAAATGTGTATAGAATCGAATGCCTTTTCATAATCTACAAATCCAAAACATAATGACAACTCATATTCGTTTGTCCTTTCTATGACTTCTCTGAATACCTGGATATGATCTATTGTACTAAAACCACTTTTAAACCCAGCTTGTTCTCTTGGTTGGTGGAAATCCAAAGTTCTCTGTAGACGAGTTGTAATTATCTTGGTAAAATTTTTATATAAAACTGATAAAAGGCTGATAGGTCTGTAATATATAACATATTATATAATAATTTGCATTACAGATTTTACAGAATACAAATATTTTGATGAACCCAATAATTATATATCTGTATACATTTTTAACCATTTTGTAAATATTAACCTTCGTGTTTTTAATTCTCATTTTTGTTTGTTTGGTTTTTTGTAAAATCTATAATGTAAAGTATTATATAATGTGTTATATAATTATATTTATCTGGGTACATAACTGTATGGTGATATATATTTGAATATTATAGCTCTGATGAAAATTGTTGGGTCAATTAAAACTAAGTAAATATCAAGAAATAAATTTTACTTGATTGCATTGTAAAAAGTGGTTAAAGAAGGTATAGAAATGGTATTATGTAAATAATTTTTGTAAAGTAGTAAAAATAGCAATTCATTTCTATTGATTGTTATTTTTGATTGATTTAATTTTATATTTTTCCAAAGATAATTTGTTATGCCTTTAGTAATTATTTAAATATGACTGATAGATCTGTAATTTCTAATATCTTTTTTAAAAATCTTTTTTCATATCTATATTACTACCATAAACTTCAAGTCTTTTCTTATATCATTATTACTTAGACATTTTGTTTATGACATATATATATATTATTTATTTAATCACTTTTTCAAAATATGTATTAAAGATTCCATTTCTTTCTGTAGCTTTTAAATTTTTTTTAGACATAATTACATGTAATTTTTTTTTTGTAATAGTCACTTTGTTTCCCTGTTCGTTAGTGATTTACAGTTTTTGTAGAATTACTTACACAGATTATTTACACATACTTTATAATACCTTTTTGCTTTTTAAAAATTATACTATTTTTATTTCTTATTACTGAAATAACTTTTCTTTCTATAACAAAATGCTAAATTCTACATTTTTTTTTTTCCATTTCATATATTCCCATTAACTTAATTTTTATAACATTTTGCAAAATTTCATAAATTCAGCTTTTTTTTTTTTTTTAAATGAATTATTTTTATATTTTTCTGTTTATATTTTTTTGTTTCAATAGAAAATTTATGGTAGAATTGCTGCTTTTTTTCATGCTGTTTGTATTATTACTTCTACTAATTGATTTTATTCAAGTCAAAACTATTAAAACCTGTTGCAAATTATGACATAAATACATTGTAATATTTCTGATGAGTAGTGATATCAACTGTTTTAGTCTATTAAATGTTTATATCTGATATTTAAAATAGTATAATATTGAAATAACATTGTCTAGTAGTCAAAATACAATTTAATTCACTTATACATCTGTCTCTTTTTTCTTACAGTTTTTTTTCCTAAAAAAAGAATTGTTGCAGTTTTTTCTTTTTCTGCAAATTCTACAAGCTTCTGTCTGTATGTCCAAATTTATCCACCATGCTTTCATCTTTCAAATGTTTTCTCTTCTATCATTAAACTTATTCTAGTAATTTTAAAATGTTTAATTTGTTGTAACACAACAATTTTGTATGTGTGTGTATGACTATTATAAAATTAATACACAAACAAAAAGTAGATTATTATTTTTTAAAAATATAATCTGGTTAGTTGATATAATGGTTTATGACTGTTAATATATTTATTATCATTTAACTTTTTTCACTTATCTTACTAAAATAATAAGGAAGTAATTTACTAATAATTGTAAGATTTTCATTTTGATTTTGGTTCTACAAATCTAAAATTATTACTATTATGAACTTAGGTCCATTTATTAGATATTTTTATTGCCTTGAAAAGTTTTTTTTTGTATATTATTTCTTAGAATATTAAAATATTTAATTGTTATTAATAACAAGTTGTGGACTTGTATTAAGCTTACTCTCTATAATGGATTGTGCAAATTATAGAACTATCTACAACATAACCAATAACCCTTACAACAGTGAAACAAATAACTAGTAGTATAAACAGATCAATCATATAACTATGTCAGTAAATTAATTTGTTTAGTCAAGTAGAACTAGCTATATCTATTTGAGAGAAGTTTAGATAATATTACAAAATTATTGAATCATATTCATAACAGTAATTCTCAACTTGGAATTAATATGCAAATAATACACATTGTCTACTATTTGCTGGAACACAGCCAGGCATGATCATTCTTGGAATAGGAAACTGCTAGAAGCACATACTAATATATTTTTATGAGACAAGCCAACTTGAATGAAAGAATTAATTATTAGAAAGAGAAAATTATATCCTTTGATATTTTTCTAATTTCTAAAATAATATCAGTTATACCATTTAGATTTGTACCCATTTTTTCATTTTTATCTCTTATTATTTCGAAATATTTTTTTCTTCTTTACTCATTTTGTTTCAATTGCAATTTTTGGTTTATTTTATCATTTAAAGTTAATGTTGTCAACCATAAATCAAAGCAGTCTTTTGTTTTAAGTATAAAATATTATTAAATTGTTTAATAATAAGATAATAATAAAAATTGACAACAAATAAGAATAAAAATAATAATAAAAAGATAAGAACGCTATTAACCAGAAAGATTCCTGCATATCAAAATTTTCAACACTAAATTCTTTGATGTGAAGTTTACCACAATTGTTACCTAAATCTCAATCAGTTTTTTAAATTTTTTCTCTTAGTTTTACATCATTCACTTATATGTTATTTTCAATGACTGAAATGGATTCCTTTTTAACTTTCAATCTTTTTTGTTTAGATCAAATAGTAATAATTGAAATACTTATTCTCACTAAATATTTATAATAGATTTTTTAAAAATTTATTATTACACAATAAGTCATATGTTGTCATCAACTGCTGCTATAGATAAATAATTTTTTTTTTTTTTTAGTTTCCTGTAGAGCTGCAAAGACTAACCAGTAATCTGCGTACTCTAGATTTATCTGAAAATAAAATTACTGTGATACCTACTTTCATTGGTTCTTTTATACAAATGAAGCAAATTACAATGAATAATAACAGATTAAGTATGTATTAATCTTGTGTATAAGTGTGTGTGCATATATTTTTTTTATCTGAAAGTGATATCTTTATATAAATTAAACTTTGGTTACATTTTAATTATTTTTTCAGATTACAAGATATAAGTGAATAATTTTAAAAATAAAAAATATTTTTTAATTTTTTTTTTTTTACATTTAATTAAAAAATGAAAAATCAACGGTGAAATCCATTTTCACTATTATGTGTTTTATTAGCAACAATGACATCAACATAATATTTGTTTATAAACTTTCATTAGGCTATTATAATCTTGATTTTTATATTGATTAGTAGAGAAAATTGAAAAAGTTAAAGCAATGGTATTATTGTATTAGTAAATTAACCTGCCATGCCTGTAACACGAATTTATATGTAGGTGAAGCTTGCAGATTTTTTCAGACAACTGAGATTTTCTTAGAAACCTGACTTTTTTTCTAAACAGTAAGGTCACAACTAATCTATATAATCATTTTATAGGCAGTATTATTAGCAACTATTTGTAAATGAATATGGCAGTGCTAACTCTGAAAAAAAAAAAAAAAAAGATTAAGACTAAATATGAAGACTAAATAAAAAGATTACGATCAGAAATGCTATATGTATTGAAAGATAGAAATATGATTGTACAAACAAAATCCCATTTTTTATAGTTAGTATAAAGAGATGATCAATGACATGAAAGGATTGGGATGACTGAGTATTTAAATATCTGAAGCCAGTAAAATAAAAACGAAAAGAAAATGGGAGCAGAGAAGAGATAAAAAAGACTTTGTGAATATTGTTTCATAAATGAGTTTTTAGTTATTCTTAACTGAAAAATAAAAGTCCCAGCTTGGAGACATATATGTCATTGTATTGATTAGAAAAGGAAAATATAACTAATGATAAATTCTTTGCTACAAATGAAGTTATCATGTGACTACATGTGATGAACTCATTATTTTTATTTAATATTGAATATTGATATCATTGGATTATTAATTTGTCCAACAGATTATTGCATCATCTCTAATAATTGATGGCTAAAATTAAAGCCTTAAAAAAAAAAAAAAAATACTATCATTGGCACAAAGCAAAATTTAAACAAATTTGGATATATTTTTTATATAGCTAATATTTATTCATTATTAAATAATTAAAATTATTGATATTTTATTAGTATATACAAAAATTTTGATATTTCATATTCATTATTTTTCAAAGAATTGGAGAAAATAAATGATAAGACATAAAAATATAGAATGGAATTCTATTAAAAATATAGATAAGAACAATTTAAAAGTTAGTCACTGAAATATATTCATCAAGTACAGTTTAATTATTAACTTTAAATATGATTTAGATATTATAATTCTAAACATTTCCTGTATATTATTTGCAAAATGGGTGCATGTATTTGCATGCAGTATAGTATATTTATAATGTTATTATCACAATAATTTAATATTTATTGTAGTTATTAGATAAGATTATTTTTTAAAATGAATAATTTTATCTAATTGTTAATTTAAAACAGGCAAAACTCTCCATACAGGAGTACCACTCAGTGCAAGCTAGAGTAATCAAGGGATGCCAGAAGGCTTGTGCATAAAATCCCTATCTAGTGCCTACTCATCCAATATCCCCAGACTAGTTTCTAGCTTGTGGCTTTCGTCAATGAGGAGCCTTGGATCTGAGACTACTAAAAACTAGAAACTAGCCTGGGGATATTGGATGAGTAGGCACTAGATAGGGATTTTATGCACAATCCTTCTGGCATCCATTGATTACTCTGTCTTGCACTGAGGGGCACTACTGTATGGAGAGTTTTTCCTTGTTTTAATAACAGTTATCAGCAAGCATGGTTTAATACCAATCCTGCCTAATAGGATAGTGGTGGCTATGGTTATTAAAGCACCAAAGACACAAAAATGTATGGGTACTGAATTGAGTTCAGACCTATATGATTATATAAGCTAATGAGCTTGGATTGAAAATATTATTGTGTTTTTAATTTTATTCTCATAGTTTTGTAGTTAAATAGAGATAAAAGGTGGCTGCTGGAGAGTTGCATTAGATCCTAAGATCTAGGTGCAGTGCTCTTAGATCCAAGGCTCCTCACCGACAAAAGCCACAAGCTAGAAACTAACTAGTCTGGGGATATTAGATGAGTAGGCATTAGATAGGGATTTTCTGCACAAGTCTTCTGGCATCCATTGATTACTCAGATTTGCACTGAGTGGTACTACTTGTATGGAGAGTTTTGCCTGTTTTAATAACAATTATGAGCATAAAAAATGGTAATCATTTGATGTTTAGTGGTTTAATCATTAGTTTATTTTAGAAAGAAATTTAACATTTATTTGTTTTGTACAAATATTAAGCCTTAGTTGGCCTTGGAGAATGTAGGATTTATTTGTAAGATTTTAAAAAGGAATACATTTTTTTTAAAAAAGCTTTGCTCTTATCATCAAAAAAAAAAAAAAAGAAGCACTCTAAAAAAATGAAAAAAAGTTGTTGCTGAAATTGATTATTTTAAAACATTTCAAATTTAAAAAAAGGAAAAGATTATCTTTGAATTTTTAAAGAGAAAAGATATGATTGTTATTTTTTTAAATAAAATATTAAAAATGTTATTTGAAATATAAAAAAAATTAATGCAGAAAAATATTGCATTGGAATTATGATTTATCATTACATATGAAAAAATGACAGCTAAAACAATGGATATTCAAAAAAAAAAAAATGTCATTGATTTCAGTATCAAAAAAAGAAAATGCTAAATATAGTAAAACAATACAAGCATGAGTGATGGATCAAAGTTCACTACATATTATACTTTTTTATATTAGAAAATTTGATAATAGATGTTGAACAGTTATCAAAAGTAGCATGTGAATGTTAATTTTAGGGAATAAATTACTGCAAAAATTAAACAGCTTATATCATTAATAGCAAAGTAATATCATAGTCATGAGTTATCTGCCAAAAGATCTGACAAATATCTTCAGTTCTTTGTATTTTTTTTTTTTTTTTTAACTTCTCAAAGTTGCTTTTGCCTAAGATGGTCACTCAATTTCTTTGTTTACATATCAAACTTATTCATATTTTTATAATTCCTTCCAATATATCTTTCAAATTTTTGTCTCTAAATATACCCACATCTATTCCTTTTCTTCATAATTTTCTCAAAACAACAACAACAACATTTTTTTATAATTTAATTTTTTTTTTCCACATACTTTTTTGATTACTAATCTTATTTTTCCAAATTATCTTTGTCTATTTAGTAATCTACATCTCCAAAGTTTCTAATATTTTTTTTTCATTTTGTTCTGTTTTATGTAAAGATATAACCTAATTAAAATAATTAACAAGTCTATTTCTTAGATCTAATTTCAATGGCTGACAGAATAAATTCCTATTATTATTAAAATTGTTTTTATTGCAATTCTTACTCTTTTTTTTAAGCTCCTTTCATCATATTAACATCCAAATGTTTTTCAATATTAATCGCTATTATAATTTCATGACCAATACTTATTCTTAATTTTGACTTTTTTATAGTCTGTTTTAAATTGATTTAATTGTATTTGTATTTATTTCTTATCAAATTTTATATAAACATTGAGACTACAAGAGTTTGTGGTATCAGATTTAATGTTGATATGACAGAACTTTTGACATAGTGAGGATAAGCATAACAAAATATATATTATATAAATATGAAATTCTCTATAGATTTGTAAGAATTTTTACTTACTAATGAGCACTCATCACACAGTGCAGGAAGAGATGAACATATTAAAACAGTAGTCATCCGCTGTAACATTTATTTTATATATTCTGGATACTGGATATAATATAAACTTGACTAATACTGAAATCTTATCTAATTGTGACACACACTAAAAACATCTTGATTTTATCAGTAACTGTGACGAACATCACTGATCACCAGTTCTTAATGCTTGCTTGCAACTGTTATTAAAACAGGCAAAACCCTCATATAGTATTGTCACTCCATGCAAGCCAGAGTAATCAATGGATGCCAGAAAGCTTGTGCATAAAATCCCCATCTAGAGCCTACTCATCCAATATTCCCAGACTAGTTTCTGGCTTGTGGCCTTCGCCAGTGAGAGCCTTGGGATCCGAGAACACTGCACCTAGATCTTAGGATCTAATGCGACCCTCCAGAAGCCACTTTTTATCTCTACTTAACTACAAAACTATGAGTCTTAAATTGAAAACACAATAATATTTTCAATTTAAGACTCATAGTTTTGTAGTTAAGTAGAGATAAAAGGTGGCTGCTGGAGGATCACATTAGATCCTAAGAGCTAGGTGCAGTGTTCTCAGATCCCAAGGCTCCTCACTGACAAAGGCCACAAGCCAGAAACTAATCTGGGGATATTGGATGTGTAGGCACTAGATGGAGATTTTATGCGCAAGCCTTCTGGCATCCATTGATTACTCTGGCTTGCACTGAGTGGTAATACTGTATGGAGAGTTTGCCTGTTTTAAATGTGATGAAGCAGTAAAGCTTTCTTTCATGTAGAACATTTTTAGAAAACTTGTTTATCAAAACAAAATCTATCAAATTAATTGTTCTCTTTTATGATTTGACCTTTTCTAAATTTATGATTATATAAAAATAATTAACAGCTAAACCAAATAACATTTGCATTCTGTTTTTCAGTATCAAAATTTTTAACAATATCAAACCATATTGCATAAATGATGATAAGGGAAATCTGGTTTTCAGTGCTGTAATAATAGTGATGATAATTGGTAAAAATTATAATCATATATTCACATGTGTATAAAAGTTAAATATTAATGTAATAAATATTGATTATGGTAAAATAACTTGCTAGTAAACAAATATTTCTTGTATCTTGCCAATGTTTACTAGCTCCTTAATATATTTTAATGTAGTATCCTATCAGCTATTTAGCAATCTTTAATATTTGAAGCATTATTATATAATAATGAAATTTGTATAACATTAACTTATATTAAAAAAAAAAAAGCTTAATACATATAACAGGACTTCATGGTGCAACAATAATGCATCTACTTGCTATGTTTGTGATTTGGGTTCGAATTTAGCCATGAAAATTTGAAAAAATTTTAAGGTTCTAATTACTCAGGATTTTTAAACTGGAAGCTAATCTGTAGCCAACTGAGTTAACCTTATAGTATTGGCTGATAAATAAGTATATAGTTATTTTTAACTAGAAGATAAACAAAAATGGAAAAATAGTTAAGTCAATCCAGCAATTGGAAAGCCTATTAAGTAATGCTTTCTTCTTTACTGTTTCTTTACAATAATTATTGGAAAGATTCTATAATGTATACTATTTTAAAAAAAAATTTAAAAATTTATTTTTATGTAAAAGTAAAATATTTAATTAGCTATAAATATTAGATTTATTTATTTTCAAATAATTACATAATTTACTTTTAAAAAAATATAGACCTGAAACATTCTAACATTTTTATTATATTAATTAATTTATAAGATAAATAATGAAACAAACAATGAGACAATCTTCAATTCATAATATAGATGAAGAAAATAGTTTTAATGTTCTGTTATATCAAAATAAAATTTAAATTTTTTGATAAATTTTATGTTCAGCATTTTTTTACTGCATCTTCTAAGTGAAATGTGCAGATTGTTTTAGGTTTATATTCCAACATATTCCTAACATTATATATTAACTACATGATAAACATATTTAATAATATTGATAATAATGTTAAACTCAAATTTGACTATATGAAAATAAGCAAATCAATTTTTTTTAGATCAATGTTATAAATTTTATAAAAAATAATTTTAAATCTCAAGTCAGTAGATAATATATAGAAAACAGTATTCATAAATTGGAATTCTAATGCATAATAAGTATTAAAAAATAAGATTATTAATATGTTAATTAAAAAAATAGTTATAAACTTTTTAAGAAAGAAATTGTGACAATAAAAAAATATGGCTTAATAATCAATATTCAGTTGAAATCAATAAAAATATTCCTATTTTCATAAGAAAATAGAAAAACTTATTAAATAATGTTAACAACAATTCTATATATATACATTCATAGTATTATTTCTGGGAGCTTCTGTGTGATAAAAATATAATAGCTAAATAGCTCATGTTTCAGTACAATAATAAGTACTTTCCTCAGAGCTTCTTTCTCAAATCATAAGAATGTGTGTGGTGAGATTTAAAATCGTTATTTTTTCTTTTATTATTTTCTCCTCATTCTTAAATTTTATTGGTTGAGAAGTTTTAAAAAATATTTTATTCTCCAATAGCTTTTTCCAGATATTGTTAATTTTCTTTAATTAACACTTTTCATTTATGCTCTTAGACCTTTTAAAAATCTCTATAGCTTCTCTTAGCATTCTCTGGTCATATTGTTCAATTTTTATCAGAATGTGTGTTTTATAAGAATTGATGTCATGGTTTGTTAATTTAATATGTGAATAAATGGCTAATGAATTAAATTTTTCTCTAACTGCCAAAATGTGTTCTTCTTTTCTTATGCTTATGTCCAATATATGAATATAAACAAATTCCACATGGAATTTCATATACACCATGAGACTCCAAAGAAATTTTATCTTTAGAATATGGAAATATTTCATTAATTTTTAAATGTAATATTGTGTAGATATTATTTTTCTTACCAATTTTATCAGTTTTTCCCTTTGTATATAGCAGAACAGTCTCAATTTTTGGAGTAGCAAAATCTTTTTTCTTATTATATAAAAAAGCCCCAAACCATTATGAAGCATTTTTTTAGTAGCATAGATATCTTGGTGAAAATGATTATCATCAGAAAGTCTGTTAGTTCTATCTAATAATGTCTTTGCCACTGAAAATAATTGCACTGGATGGTGGTGAGAAGAAAAATGGAGATTTTCCCAGTGTGTATTTGATTTCTATATATATTATAGGATAAAGAACCATCCTTCTTTTTTTCAATTAAAACATTTAAGAATGGAAGTTGGTTATTATTTTCTATTTTCTAGTAAATTTGATGTTGTTGTAAAAAGAATTTAAGAAAATTAAAAATTCATCAATAGCATGTATACCATGAAGCCAAATAACATACGGTCTCATCAATATACCTCAGCCATTCAGATGGTGTTTTAACTGCTGATATCAAAAAATTTTTTTCCAAGTTCTCCATAAAAATAGAAGTCATTGCTGAAGAAATTTGTGAACCCATAGTTAAATCCGATATATTTTTATACATCTGACCATCAAAAACAAAAATTGTATTTAATAAGCAGTGTTCAATCAAACTCACAACAAAATCAGGCAATTGAATATTTTCCAAAACTTCTATAAAGGAAACTACTGAAGTTTTGAAAATAAATTAAAAAATAACAATACAGTCTTTATTTTAAAAAATAACCCATTAATTTCAAAATATATACAATCCACACACAAACTTCTTTATAAATCGTGATTTATTATCATATATACTATTATAACTACACTAATAAATTCCAATGTTTTGACTATAATATTTTATAGTTGTATAGTCGAAATGTTGGAGTATATTATTATACAATTATAACAGTTCATATTATAATAAATCAAGATTTATAAAGAAGTTTGTGCATGGATTGTATGTATTTTGAAGTTCTGAAAAATATTTAATTGCCTGATTTTGTTGTGAGTTTGTTTGAACACTGCTTATTAAATACATTTTTTGTTTTTGATGATCAGATGAATTAAAAAACATCAGATTTAGCTATGAGTTCACCAATTTCTCCAGTAATGGCTTCTATTTTTATGGAGAATTTGAAAAGAAAATTTTGATATCAGCAGTTAAAACACCATCTGTATGGCTGAAGTATGGTGATGATATCTTGTTATTTGGCCTCATGGTAAGCATACTCCTGAAGAAATTTTAATTTTCTTAAATTCTTTTTACAACAATATCAAATTTACTATGGAAGTAGAAAATAATAACCAACTTTCATTCTTAGATGTTTTAATTGAAAGAAAGAAGAATGGTTCTTTATTCCATAGTATGTATGGAAAGCAAACACACATTGGGAGATATCTAACATTTTTCTTCTCATCACCATCCAGCACAATTATTTTCAGTGGCAAAGACATTGTTAAATAGAACTAAGACACTTTCTGATGACATCTACTGTTACCAAGATATCTATGCTACTAAAAAAAAAGCTTCTTCATAATGGTTTTGATCACAGGATTATTAATAGGGCTTTTTTATATAATAAAAAGATTTTGATACTTCAGAAATTAAGACTTCTGCCATATATAAAGGCAGTGGTAATGTTTTAAAGAAAAGTAATATCCATAGAATTTATACTATATTTAAAAAAATAAATGAAGTATTTCCATGCCCTAAAGATAAAATTCCTTTGGAGTGTCATGATGTATATGAAATTCCATATGGAGTTTGTTAACATTCATACATTGGACAGACTAATCATAGAATAAACATAAAAAAGGAAGAACACATTTTTGCAGTTAGAGAAAAATCTAATTC
The DNA here is from genome assembly GCA_028023455.1 of Epiperipatus broadwayi. NCBI lineage: Eukaryota > Metazoa > Onychophora > Udeonychophora > Euonychophora > Peripatidae > Epiperipatus > Epiperipatus broadwayi. The sequence continues at coordinate 1,724,316 of JAQFVV010006219.1, read as the reverse complement.
ATCAGTCATTTATTCACACTAAATTAACAAACCATGACATCAATTTTAATAAAATACATATTTTGGCAGAAATTGAACAATATGATCAGAGACTGCTAAGTGAAGATATAAAGGTTTTTAAAAGGCCTAAGAGCATAAATGAAAAGTTTAAATTAAAGAAAATGAACACTATTTGGAAAAAGCTATTGGAGGATAAAATATTTTTTAAAATTTCTCAACCAATAGAATTTAAGAGTGAGGAGAAAATAACAAAAGAAAAAATAACGATTTTAAATCTCACCACACATGTTCTTATGATTTAAGAAAGAAGAAGCTCTGAGGAAAGTATTTGTTATTGTATTGAAATGTCAGCTATTTAACTATTATATTTTTATTAAACGTAAGCTCCTGGAAATAATACTATGAATTCATCCATGAGAATATTAGAATTAATATATATATATATATAATTATATTAATGAGGTCTTTCTTATTGCATTGCCAAATTTGTATAATATTAAACAAAGGCAAAACTCTCCATACAGTAATGCCACTCTGTGCCAAACAGAGTAATCAATGGATGCCAGAAGGCTTGTGCATAAATTACTCTGTTTGGCATAGGGTGGCACTAATGTATGGAGAATTTTGCCTCTGTTTACAACAATTATGTGCTAGTATAGAGATGGTGATCATGTGATGTTTAGTGGGTTTTGTATAATATTTCTATCATTTACATTCTTTATTACTTTTGCAATGCTTCATATAATTACATATAATTGTAATTATATGAAGCATTGTAAAAGTAATAAAGAACATAAATGATATTGTTATTAATGATGCTGACAATAATAATGTTTGTGATAGTAACTACCAAAAATTGACATAATACGCTTTCTATGCAGTGAGTTAGCATCTGTTCAAATCATTACTTTTTTTTTTTTTTAATTTCAGGCTATTAATTTTAATTTCAGGTTGAATGGTATAATGAAATAAAAGATGGTTGCTATATATATACATATGTACATATATTAGTTCTAGCTTTGAATCTTACTCCTCAGAGATGGAGGTCAAAAGCAAAAATCAGTCCTGGGATAGGGATATTATAGCATTATATCATCTAGAGTCCATGGATTATTCAAGCTTATGTTAGATGGTTTTACAATGGAATAAAATCTTATATCTACAATTATTATGACAAGAGCTATAAATAAATATAACTAAAATATTTTTAATAGTAACAGGATTTGAAAATCAGTCAAAAATTTCAATAAGAAATATAAATTATGAGCATTGTACTTTTAAATCAATGAAAAAAAAAAAATTACCTTTTTTGGAAAAATAAATAAATAAACTAGTGTTGATATAATAGTCTCTTCATATAGATAATATAGAATAAAGATGTAATTGTATATTTAATGGATTTTATGCAAGCTCAAACATTATAAAAGAAGAAAGCAATGGTAGCTTGTGAAATTTTTAACCAAGGGTACTTTATTACAGTATTGTTGCCAAAAAGTAAGCAAGGAAAAGCTGTTTGGATATAATAATATCTGACGTAGATTGACCTTTACTTTTTATTTCAATTTTTTCATATAATGTCAATTGGGAAAATGTAATTTTTTTTATATATTCGATACTAACATTCATCATGATAAATCTTTAAAATAATATCTCTTTTATTATTTTGTTATATTTTTCTTTAATAAATATTTATGTGTTAATTTATTATCGTTAATTACATGGAAAACACAATATTTTTATTGCTTAACCGAAATGAAAACAATAAAAATCTCTTCACTCTGAAAAGAAACCAGAATAGATAAACACATTGCTCAAATAACTACTGATGCTTTTGCAGTGAGCAACTCTAATGGCACAAATTTTGCACATTGATAAGAACAAATGACTCTCAGCAGAACTTGTTGAAATTTACAAAATATGATGTTTCTGACCTTATATAATTAGTAGCATCTTTGAATAGAATCTCAAGCTTTGGTTAAAGTAAATTTTTTTAAAAACAGTCTTAATTAGTTGTAGTTACATAATAATTATGGAAAATATTGAATGATTGTTATATTATTGATATTTTCAAGCACAGATTTAATAATTAATTTTTTCTGGGGGGGGGGGGTTGCAACGTTACGATGCTTATGGACCAACTGCCTCTGAAAGAAATAGAGAATATAAAAAAAGATAAAAGTTGTCTTTTCCTACACATTAACACACAAAGGCAAAATTCTCCATACTGTAGTGCCACCTAGTACAAGCCAGGGTAATCAATAGATGCACTTTTGTATGAAGAGTTTGCCTCTGTTTTAAGAGCTTGTGTAAGCATAGGAAATGGCGAGTATGTGATGTTTAATGATTTAATACACATTATCTCATGTAAAATAATATTATAGAGATAGAATGAATACCACCTTAATTTCTGAAAAATTATTTGATTATTATTTTGTAGATATTGACAATAATTTTGAATTATTTAAAAAAGTTTTAGAGTTACAAATGAGATATGTCTAAGCTAATTGATAAATATAAAGTGAGTCATAAATGCTACAAAAATTGTGATTATAATATTTTAAAATTTATATCATCTAACAACTTCACACATTCTATATATTCAAATTTAACATGAAAATTTCATGACAGTAGAATAGATCTAGTGCACTAATGCATATTTAATACTATCATTTACTGAGAACAAATTTATCATATATGTAAATTTATTTTAGTTGTTTTATTATATTATTTATTTGTTTTTTGTCTTCATTTTTTTTTTATTTCAATTAAATTTGTCATTGTATTGTACGGTATGTGAAAGTTTTTGTAATATAAATATGTGTTAATAAATAAAAAAAAACATTATTATTATTTTGATATTATGAGTAACAATAGCTGCTTGCAAAGGTGTATGATCATTCCAATCCAAAGATAAAAAACAAAAACACTAGAAATGAGGTTTCAATGACTATAAAAACTAATCTGAAAATTACAAATGTATCCACATATAGAACTTACTTTGTTAATTATTCTATTTGATGTTTGGGGATGCCGTCTTTTAACTTTTCTGAAGCACAAACTTTTCTTTCTGAAAGACTTCAATATTTTATCTCATTATAGTTCTACATTATATTCTATCTTTAACTATATCTTCTCAGTGAAAACAATCAATATTGCACTTTATTATAATATCTTCAAAATAATTTTTACAATGTAAATGGGGTCTGCCTATTCCACAAAAACTATGCTTGAGTTTACTATAAAATATGTTTTAGGAATCTTGTAATATTTATTCATTTCACATATTCAAACCAATTAAGTTATGATTTTACAGTAACTGTCTGTAATATATCACACCCACTAAGTTGAAGAACATATTAATTGATCTTATTATTTTGCCATTATATTTTTAGAATTTTATAAAGCATTCTTAAATGAAAATTTTTTACTATCTTATGTTGTGGTAATAGGAATCCATCATTTCCATTCAACAAATTAATAAAATAATAGTTATATATGTAGTTAATTTAATTGTAGTAATTATTTTATTGTGATAAAATATTCTATCTTTTTATTTGTTAAAAGCTACACTCCATCATCTAAGTCCACCTTTCTACTCATAAAACTACCAATATATTTGAATTGGCTTACACATTATCAAATTGTGTTGCAGTCAAAATATTAAGTACATTCTGTAGATAGCCTTTTTAATTGACCAGGATAGCATAATCATCAGCATACCATAAATTCAGAAAGCATGAAGATGAAGTTTCTTATTTTGTTTTTAATAAATTCAAATTCAATTTTTCCCCATCAAACTTTTATTGCATTTTGGTTGCCTACAAACAATTCAAAAAATCATTGCCAATAAAAATAAAAAAATTACCTGAGTAACCCCATTCAAAGTGGAGAATTTTGTTGAACACTCAGTCATGTAATTAAGACATCAAGAATCGCAGATATGTGGAATTGTATTAAACTAAGATAGCAATTCTGAGTAGATCAGATTTAATATATTTGGTGATTGATATTCACATGCATCTCCAGATCCTATAAATCTCACCATATATATTGATTCTTTTGTTATAATAAGTTATAATCTATTTAAGGAAAATTATGTGGATTTCTTTATATAAGATGTGGAAATGAATTTTGCATTCTGCTGAAATTTTAAAGGATTAGACAAATGTGCTAAAAGCCATTCTTTTATGAGTAATTCTATCACAAATGATTAGTATTTAATATGTAATGATTATAGTCATTACTCGGGAAATTAATAGGCTAAGAAAAGATGTTTTCTGAGTCTTTGTATAGTAAAATTGTTAGCTCATTTGAACTTTTAACAAAGTTTATCTGAAGTATAGAGTTGAAAAGTTTTTGAAAATATAAGGTTCTTCAATTTCTGCATAATTTGATAAGGAAGATTAATTAAAATTCTGGAGCTGAAATAGATGATCCCATTTCTATCATCTAAATGAAATAATTGACACAGAGATGATTCTCCTAATTTGTTCATCTCTGTAAAAGATAACTTGACATACAATGATGAAATCATATAGATTTTCCAATATTGTATTGTACTTGCTGAAAATATGTGTTATTGGCTCTGAGAAAGAAATTATAGATGAAATTTAAATAAAGAAAACTGATCTATATTCTGTTTTATAAATTAATAATTCAGGCAGAAAATGGTTAGCTTATTAATTGAGAAACAAAATGGTTAATTTCTTTCAAATCTGTTCTTTAAGAGAATATTTTGTATACATATTTGGATCTTTTATTTTCACATGAATTTCTTTTACAAAAAAATTGTAAATTCATAAATATATAGATTGCTTTTGTTATTTTGTTCCCATCAATTTTACATAGGATTAAATTATATTTAATTAGTAATCTTTATTAAAAAAAACAAACTATTTTGAACATATTCTAATGAATTGACAATGCAGAAATTAATAAAGTTTATATTTTTATGTTTACTTTAAAATCTATTTCAGTTCTTAATTTTATATTTAGTTTTCATTTGTTATAATATTTAGCTTTAAATTGACATTTAAGTATTGAAATAGTAAACAGTTTTGATTTAATTTTTTTGAATTCTTATGTGTTTAGAATATATATATATGTATGTGTGTATAGTAGTAATTAAAAAAGTCCTTGGATGTAACTAATATATATGTAGAAGAACTAAAGAAATTTATAACGAATTATTGATTAGTTAAAATGAGATAAGAAAGAAACGATTTCTTTTTTTTACCTTAATAGATTTATAAAGATAATATGTGAAAAATTATTGCAATAAATTGTAAATAAAAATAAATTTCACCAGCATATCTAGTCAAGGTAAATATTTTGTGTGTACATTGATCTCTAGATATATATGAAAATGCATTTATATTTTTCAAAAACTTATATAATAATATGCTTGTCTAAATGCATATCTGTAATTTGGGGATGGGGAGGGTGGAACTCTTCTATAGATGTACACATATATTTGTTGTTTTGATTTTTATTTTAATGTTTAAAGCTGTTATATAAAAATGCTTATCTAATCAATCAGGAAGAGAAAATATCTGATTACATTTATGTACTTGATAATGACTATAAGATAAATCTTACATTGTGGCTAATTTATTGTAATTACAATATTACATATATATGTCTCTCCCTATGTATATTTATACTTTTATGTAGATTTTTAATATGATTTTGTGCCTGAAACATTCTTTTTGCTTAAAAAAATTTTTTTTCAACATTATTTTATTAATAATAGTTTATTTTTCATATATATATATTTAAAGTTTTGTATAATATTTATATATAAAATGATATTTTACTCATAACAGATTATTAGAAAAACATTTGAAGGTATATTAAAGCTGGTCTGGTTGCATGAGTACTTTCGGGCATTGTTGGGAATTTGCAACTGTAGATGCTATTTATGCATGAATATAAAGTGTAACACTCAAATTTTATTTTCCAGATAAAATAAGAAAAATACAGCCATAGATCAAGATTGCTTTTGACAGAAACAGCTTTTAAATGGCTTATTGCATGATAAAAGCCTCCCATCCTCTTCTCATAGAGGGCTAGTAAAGGAGAAGATTAAAAATGGCTCAGTATCTATTTACATATCAATAATGAATGGTTTTTTGAGATGACTGCCAGTCTGAATGAAATCTGAAAAACAAAAAATTAGATTTTATCCAATCCAGAATCAAACTTACTTTATGGTAATGGCAGTCAGATGTGCTGCTACTATATCATGACTGCAATAAAATCAGACAGATATGTTCCATGAATGTTCACTATATGTAAATTGAATCTCCATACATCTTAAATCCAGCTTTTACCAACGAAAAAGCACTCCTTTTTTCAATAATAATAATTAAAAAAATATTTTAGATTCAACTAGTTGATAATTGCTGAAATGTAGCATGTAATCAGTCCATTAAAATTTGTTGATATGTTCTTGCTAATATATTTATTAAATTAATAGTAATTAATTATTAATAATATTTTTTTAGAACTTTATAAGAATCTGATTATTTGGTTACAGTTTATTTGTAAATAATGAACTTTAAAGCTATTTTTATGATGTTTAGAGAATTTGTATTTTTTAATTTACTTAAAATGACTTTGTTATACTGCCATTTTAAAACTGTTATCTACATGAGAGAATTTTGTTTACCTATAATACTTTTTATTTTTTCCCATTAAGCTGGTTATCATAGTTACTTTAAATAATATAGCTAAAGACGTGACCCAGTTAGTTATTATCACTCAGAATTCTGTCTTATAATAGATTAATTATTTTATGTGGAGGTCAATAATTAAAATTATATCAATGATTGAAAGTCCATATCAGTGATAATGAGTAATCTACATCAAATTTGCTTACTTATACTTCTTTTTTTTTATATATTTTTCAGCATCTTTACCTGACACATTCGGTTCATTAAAAAAATTAGAGAATTTATCATTAGAAAATAATTTATTAACTACTATTCCGACAAGTTTTAGTCAGTTAAAAGCACTTAGGACATTGTGTTTAGGAGGCAATAAGCTTACTAACATTCCTACTATTTTGACGGAACTCAAACACTTAGATGTCCTTGATCTTTCTCGAAATGCCATATTACAAATTACAGATGATATTAGTGGATTATCAGTGATTGAACTCAATCTTAATCAGAATCAGGTAATTGAAAATATATTAATTTTTTTATTAACTAAACAGTATTTTATATTCATATATATATATATATTGTAACCATATATTTTAGTAGAAAATATATTCATTGATGTAACTTATATAAAAATTTCTCTTTCTTCTGTTGGTGATTTGGTTGGCTTGATTCGCATTTGAAAAGATTACTTTCTGAAATTATTTTAATAATTTTCAATTTGCTTCATTCCATATGCTAACTCATATCGGAATGTTTAACTTTTTAAAATTTTTTACAACATATTAAAATTTGGTAAAATATTATTAAAAATAATATTTTGTTTTATTTATTTAAAGTAATCTTAAATTATTATTTCTATTGAATTAAAATAAAACCATTTGTTCAATTTAAATAAATTATTAAAAATAAATACACTAATTGCGTAGGCGTCTCAATGTAATAAAAGAAAAGAGCGCGAATTTCTAGGAGAATATCGTCTGTTAGTTTTGTCTTTGGAGGGAGAAAGAACAAAAATGGTAAAGGCAAATGTTGTCAATTTGCTGAGCTTATTTTGAAACCGTTAATAAGTAACTAAATTACCACAAAATTTGTTATAAACATAGAATAACTTAGTGGTATCTACTTAAAATGGATCACTAAACTTAAAGATCTTTTCAAGTCGGTCGGCCAAGAATCAAATCACCGGTAGCGTTTCCAATATTACATTTTTGAAATGTCGGAGCTTCCCAGTTTAAGTTTGAAAGAATTACCTGCAAGAATTTGGTATGTTTCAAATTGTTTATTAATCTATAATTTGGAAAAATTAGATCAATGTTTTAATCATAAAAGTTTGATGAAAATGAAAATTTGTTTTTTAAAAAGAAAAAAGTTTAAGTTAAAATAAAATGCTAAAGCTATCAAAATATTTTAATATTTCCATTTTAATTCTAATAAAATATAATATTGATTGATAATTAACTTTATAGTGCCATTGATATTTGCTAGTTAATTTGTTCAACAATTGGATCAATAATATTCTTCAAAATTAATTAGAGCTATTTTATAATATTATCGTCTGTTTAAAAATGAATAAATTAGTTGCTGTAAATAGTTATTCCTGGATTAACGCAATGGATAAATAAATACTTGCATGGATAGGATAAACTTGAAACACTTTTGATCAGGATGTAGTGATTAATAACTTTATGAAAAACATTTTCATTTAAATTCTACGTATTCTGTTTGGAATTGTTTCGTGTTTGGAAAGCCACGCAATTGTTAATCTAGTATTGTTCTAATAGCTAATCAAATGGATATAAGTGCATGGATGGAATTTAACTACAGCTATAGCTATTGCCTTATATAATAATTATTCTACACATTGTACATGGATTCAACGGATCCCATCAGGAATTATAAATACTATACAATCCAATTAGTGATATACATCTGTTAAAATTCACGTGTTGAACTATAAATGCTTTACATTTAGTTTTATCACACACACCGTTAAATGTTATATAATTAATGAATTATACATTTATTTAAATTTTATCGTTATATGAACTCGCATATGAAGTTCATAATTTATATTTGGTAGATTCAAATTAATAAAGGTTGAATAACATATTTATTCAAAGAATAGCGCTAGCGGAAAAAGCTTAAACAAGATATAATGAATTCATGAGACGTATTAATCTTTGTGAGATATTGTGAGTCTTTCCAGATTTATATTCCCACTCCAATATTATTTACATTATATTACACAGGTTTATTTTAAGCAAGATAAGTAGTACATTAGCTGTCCTGATTATTGTAAGATTTTACTAAGCAAGAACCCACATTTGCTAAAGTGTCAGCGTATTCTGAATGGTCAGATGAATTGATGATGATGATTTTTGCACTTTACTGTGAAGTAAATTATAATGTTTGTTTTTAGAATATTAAAGGGCTTTAATCTGTGCTGGTGGTTAATCCGCAGATTATTTAATTGCCATGTTGTATTTTACACATATTCCTGCGCTGGTGGTTAATCCGCGGAATTTTGTGATTATACGTGTGACTTTATGATAATGTTTAAATACGCAAAACGTTTAGTATTATTTTATTCCTATGTGTAGATGAATACATCCACAGGAATATGTTTGCTTCACAGATATGAGTTGGGCAAAGTATTTAGTTAATCTGCTAAATCATCTTCTTCATTTGGTAAGCATAATTTTATTGTTTAGATTAACAAATGGTAACAGGACATTCTATTCAAGTACTTCATAATAATTAACTGTTAGTTGATTATTATCTACCAAGATGTAAGTTTACATTTTCATTTTAATTAATTATTACATGATAGTGAAATCATACATACATCATATTATTTATTATATGATTATAAGTTTATGGAAGGGATATATTGAATCTGGAAATGATGTTTATTGTTTCAGAGGTTAATGCTGAATTTAATAATTGTCTCAATGTTCATTATAGTAGATTGAAATAAGGTATGATTAGGTTTTGTTAAAACTATACCTACAAAATGTACTGAAGAAAGTCTATTGAAATATCATTTATTTATTTTATTTGTTTGGTTATGTTTTATTTAAATATTGAAATAAACTATTTATTGTTCACAAAGTTTGTAAATAAAGATTGATTTATAGTTAAACTTACTGTGCCGTTGCTATGTGTCATTCAATAACATTAGAAATCCTAAACTTTGGATATAGCATACAGTGAATAGCATACATTTAAGTACATATTATTGTCTACATGATAGAAAGAGTTTATAAATATTTTTTGAGAAAACATTAAGATGCTTTTTGTCTTGGTTGTATATGATTGGTAAGGTACAATAAAATCCCATTTACCTTTTTCCATCATTGTGGCTTTGCGTGGTTGATTCTAGTATAAAAAACAGATTAATTATTAAGCTTATAAACAGATTTATCAAATAATTTCACGATCAAATATCTTTACTTAACAATTTTAAATTGACATTCGTCAAAACAATAAGAGTCTCAATGATATACTAAATTATAAAAGAACCCAAGTATTCATTTTTTAATTGCAAAGCTTTACCTAGACTAGCATCTGTATTAGTTTCATAATTTTATACAATTCCACATAGTACACTATCTTGTACATGGTCGGCTATAGGGTCGCATACCATAAAAATCGCAAATTGAGATTTAAGAGTGATAAAACTGCACTTATAATTTGTTTAATATGTTTTATAATAATACACTTAGGTGACGTAGTTGAGACCACGCACTTTATGGTTACAGCTATTGGCTGCCCCACTTTAAAGGGTCTTAGATGGCCATTGGCTGGAGATCTTTTGTTTGCTTACAGTTTTGGCGATGCAAACGTGGTGGCCATCATCATCTCATTAGGTGGTCATCGTCGAGTGTTATGGTTATAATATGTAGATATTATTTTTGAATTTTGAATATGTAAATTAAAAACTTTATATTTTTGATTTAACTTCTTTACTTTTTAACTAAAAATAGAAAATTATCTCTGATCTGATTCCAAATATTAGGTTTATTTCAGATGTTAATACTATATATATATAGTGTAAAGGATCGGGTCTTACCATTTAGAGCTCCAAAGTTGACGGCCATAAATATGTACTGGTCCTTACCTACTGAGATGAAGGATTTGTATCTTACTACCATCAGTCCTAGGGTCTTTGGGTAGGATACTAAGAATGATGTGATGAAGTAATTAACTAATGATCATAGCTACTTTCAATGGGCTAGCTCTTTAGTACATATTAAATTTAGACACAATTTAGGCTAATTCTTTCGGATTCCACATATGCCTCAGAACTCAAACTCAGATATAATACTGCAATAAACTCTCTTCAGCGATGAATTTACATTAGATATATATATAATCATATGTTTACATGAGTTATAAATCAATTAGAAGGTTCATTTTTTATTATCTCACTATGTTATTATATACTAAAAAAAAAATCTGTGAGTGTGTGTATATGTCCTAAAAAGAGATTATAATTGTCCTCCTTAATCCATTTCATGTATTAGATGGTGAGGGTAGAGTGTTCTAGAACATCCATTATGTTGATTATAATTTCTCTCAATATGGCCTGCTTTGAGATGTAAAATTTGTTGTTTCATTTTTCAGTAGTAGAATTGGTATTTTGCAGCATAGATGATAAATGCTAGGTCAAATTAATTTTAGTTTTGACAGTTATAGCTCCATGGGTGATGACTTTATTTTCCTGATGTCACTTTGCAATTAATGCATGGTTGTAGGTGTTGCTATTTATATATATTTAGTAAAAGATCTTGAGTGAATTAAAAAGCAATGTCTTTACTACTATTAGATATCCTGAGTTAGGGTTAATTTAATCTCTGGCTTAAAGTTGAAAACATTTGGGAGTTGTTGAATAGTTTAAAGCTAATTTTGGAGATTTTTATTTTATAATCCTTTAGTTGGCTAAATTTGATTCCATATGCCTTTTATTCAGTTTTGCTCAATATCCAGAGTTTTTTCCTATAATGTTTCATTTTAATAGCAGCCAAATTCTCTATTCAAACTGCAAGTTCAATTTCTCCACTCAAACTTTGTATAGGTTGTTCAGCTGAAGCAATTTTTTTATCTGATCTTTGATAAGAAGGTCATTTTTATATTTTTTTAATTATCAAAATGAGGATGTTCTTTTTAATATGATTTTGATGACTTCAATTAGCAGGTTCATGATTATGGTTTGGATTAATTATTTACATCCTTAGTTGTGATTAGTATATATATAATATATTTATGACAATAAAATTTTTATTTATTTATTTCCTTTAAAGAATTTTTATTTTCTTGCTTGCGTCTAAATCTATCCAATCATATTTCCCTTTGTATTTTTACAATGAATATATATCTGTTACATAATAATTGAGATGTTTTTATCAAAGATTAGTGTTCATATATACATTTTATGGTTTAATTAAGATAATGTATTTATTGTAAAAATAAATTAGATGTTTAATTGAAGAAAACAATTAATTGTTTCTCAGCTACAGTGCTTGTGACTAGTTTATTTTTTTTTGTAATGAATTTTAATTGATTTTCATTCATGTTAATGTTATGATTGGTAGAGAATGTTGTTATAATGGGTCTTGGATTCAAATTAGGCAAAGGGTATTTTTAATGGTATTGCAGGGATGTAAGGCCATACCTTACAATAGATATATATATGTATGAATCATTTTATTAATTTAACATTTTTAAAAACTTTTTTGATTGTTAAAAATTGTTTTTCAGCTTTAGTTATAAATGAGGAAATAATTAGTGAAAGTAAAAGTTAATTAATTTATTGAGTAAAAATCAACTGATTAATTATTTTTTAAATATGAAATTATATTTTTTGATAAAAATGTATGTTTGAATTATCATATTATCATTTGATTTTTTAATTTTTTAAAATTATTATTCAGTTAGTTTATTAAATATTGGTTAAAAATATTCTAGTATTAATGTATTATTCATTCAGCTATCTGTTCTATGAATTGGCAGTATGTGTAACTTGATTTCATTACAGCTTAGTGATTTAGAGATTTTAAAATTATTCCAGTAGAATTATTTTAAAATAGAGTAAGCTGTTATAATTACCGTTCTTTTGTTCACAGTCACAGTCCCTAGGGATCATTGCTTCCTGAGCTAGTTTAGAACAATAATGGTTAACTGATTTATATGGATGTGGGTTTGTGTTTGTATAATCAGTTGATAATTCTGGATGGCACAAAGGTATTACATTTCAAGTCCATTCACTCTATTTTATGTGTTCTATAAGAAGTTAAACTGTAGTTAGCCTGTACACTCATGATACCATATGGCAGAGCATTGATGATAATAAGCATGTCTAAGTGTCCCAGCTTAGGTTTTATTATGAGTAATAGATTAGTACTTAAGTATGTGCATCCAAATAATTGTTTGTATATAATGCTTTGTTTGCCAGTGGTTAGATTAGCCTGTTTATAATATATCTCTTTTAAATCCAGTTACCAGAATTGTCTGTTGATTGCTGTTGATTTAATTATTCTTGTGTAATGCTGGGTCATGTAGTTTATAACTTATTATTAGTACAACTACTACATGATTTTATTCTTTGCTGATTTTTCCTTATATATTGTTAGACTTTTATATTTATTCATTTTATATGTGTTAAATTGGGATGATGATGATTTGCCATCATCCCATATTAACCCCCTTTTGTTCCATACCATTACAATATATTTTAAAAAGTTATATTTATACTGTATATAAAATTATATATATATTTGTAATATTACTGTTCAATATACTTTTAAAAAAAAACATATAATTAAAAGACATCAGAAAAAAGCAAATGATCCAATGACACATTTCTGCTGAACTATTTTTGTTAATTGACTCGTGCATCATTGGAGTTTATAATAATAGATATATTTACTTTTAATTGTGTTTAAAGTCTATTTTTGGATTAGTATTAATGTAACAATCACTAGCATAATAAATAATTATCAATAATATTGATATATTTATCCAAAAATATGATAAATCATCATTAGTTGTATAATATTATATTTCATTTTATTTTTATATATTACTGATTAATTTTTTCTTTTTCAGTCACTGTTTTAATCAAGCTCAGTAGATATTTTTCAAAATTTATTTAAGAATTAGTACTAATAATGTTAAACGAATTCTCTATAAAAAACAATATTAATTAGAAATAATTGTATAATTACATCCAAACAACATTAATTTATATTATTATTCCTAATATATAAAATACTCCCATTTCTATATCATCTAATACATTCAAATTCTATTATTAATCATCATTTAATTTAACATAGTAGTTGCTCAATACCATCCTGATTCATTGTTATTAATCTTATTCTTTGAATTACTATTAGATTAAAATTCAATGATTATGCTTTCATAAAATTTATAAAATAAGATTTTATATTTATGGATTAGTGAAGATGTCCATGAAATCTTTTACATAACAAAATGAATATTTTAATAAAATATTTAATTTGAACTCGGATAACTTGAAATATTGCTTGAAATGAAATTTAAAATGTTTTTTATCATTTACAATATAAATTTAATTTAACATTTTGGACAATTTAATCATAAAAATTATTATTATTATTATTTTGTATTGCTGTACAAAATCTAAAGTGCATAAACTTGCACAAAGGATTTTCTCATGTTCTGCACTTTATTATAGTAAATTGTGCTTATTAAGTATAAGGATAATAATATATAACATATTTTGTTCATTTTAAATTTATTTACAGAATTTATTTTAGTAAAAGAATTTTTAAAAAAAATGCTTTGTTTTAAGTATATATATATTAATAACAATTGAAATGAGCCTGAATTTAGAAAGAAAAAGAAGAAAGTATTTGTTATATCTGTTAATCAAAAAAAACTATTTTATTTTGATCATATTAATTTTATTTGAGATTTGTTTTAATAATTAATATTTTCCAGCAGTTATTAACTGGATTAAGTTTAATATAATAGTCTCAATTACTTTGTGATTTTGCCAGTTAAGGAAATCTTTATCTGCTAAAAATATTATCTGAAATGTATTCTTTAGGATATAATATCTTTTAGTTATTGTTATTATGATAAAAAAAAAGTTGCCATAATAAAAGACAATAATATTTCATCAAATCCTCTATCACTATATTTTATATATTTCTTTTCAGATGCTTTTTTTTTTTTTTTTTTTAAATAAATCTGCATGTAATTTAAATTAATAATTATATGAAATATTTAAAAATGAAATTCTTTTGACTTTTTCTAAATGGTGCATAATGATCCTAATTATAATCAACAATAAATGTATGGAAGGATTTTAAAATCTTTTAATGGTTTTGAAAATAGTATATGACATAAAATTATTTATATCAGGTCTAAGCATTACTACCAAAAATAATAAACATAATTATAATTTAATGCTAATATAATTTTAAAAATAATACTAAAACCTAAAATGAATTAGAACTATATATAAAATTCTAAAATAGCTTTGTATACAAATATACATACATAAAAAGATAAATAGTTTTGAAAGTAAATTTATATTTATGTATATTATAACATGTTTTAGATTGCTAGTTTATCTGAAAACATATGTGACTGCCCACATCTCAGAGTTTTGAGATTAGAAGAAAATTGTCTGTCACTTAGTGCAATAACTCCAAGAATATTAGCTGAATCTTCAATATCACTTTTAACTGTAGATGGGAATTTATTTGACATGAGAGAGCTACATAAAGCAGAAGGATATGAGAAGGTAAAATTATACACAAAACCTATTTTAGGTTTTATGATACCTGGTGTTACTTAATTGAATGTATATTTAGATTTGTGTGTGTGTGTATATATATATATTCATAAATGTATAAAGGTAATTTTACTTACATGTTTAAGGATTGTAAATGAAAATCTGTTCAGAATAATAAAAATGATAATGAAGGCATTGCCATGTCATTGAAAGATTAAGTGGAATGGACTGGTTACCATAGTAAGGAAATGGATTAAAACAATTCTCAAATGGATATAAAGAGAAAATAAACTTCCTAGGAAAACAATCAGTTTGAAATAAAATAATAATCAAAAAAAGATTTTGAATTATTTTATAAAGCAGGGGTGCCCAGTCTTTTTGCACTTAAGAGCACATTCTATAATATCGGCCAGGTGACGGGCATCATTTATTTTTTCAATATAAATTTATAGTTGGATATTGTTTATAATACACATAATATACAAAAAATATTTATTTCAAAAATAAAATTTTAACATATAATTAATGTTTATATTTTTACACTATAAAAGTATAGTATACCCTACAATTTGATTACAATATGTAAAATGGTCTGCGGGCACCATGGTAACCAGGGGCATAAGGTTGGGGATCCCTGTTATAAAGAAATAAAATTTGGTTAAGGCCTTAATACTATGATTAATTCTTCATAGATAATACACGTGTGTGT
The DNA here is from genome assembly GCA_028023455.1 of Epiperipatus broadwayi. Classification (NCBI taxonomy): domain Eukaryota; kingdom Metazoa; phylum Onychophora; class Udeonychophora; order Euonychophora; family Peripatidae; genus Epiperipatus; species Epiperipatus broadwayi. Next base: position 1,708,154 of record JAQFVV010006219.1, on the reverse strand, counting down.
CTATGTGACTAAGATGAATGGTCACATGAATTTAGGATAAAATTCTATGACTATTTGTTGATTATAAATTTAAATGTCTTACGTTGAAATAACCGTCAAATATTTTGTTAATAGAAATTATTCTATATATTATTCACGTTTTTAAAAAATGCTGAAAACAGAACTATGCAATATTTTAAAATTAACAATTAGTAGGGATTTTGATGTTCAATAATAGATTTAATTTTGGCTTCCAGTTAAACATGATTTTGTTAATGAATGTAAAAGTTATATGCTGTTTTTTTTAGCAAATCATGATTTTATATAGGACTGCAAATTATTAAAATGTTAAATAATATACTTTCTAAAACTCAACAAAATGAATTTTGACAATTATCAGCTTGCTAGTGAGAGCTGACACAATGTAATGCAGTTTTACATTCAAAAGCTGAATATATATCATTAATAAAAATAGAACAGTATAGGAAATATATTATTTCTAAAATGTGTAGCAAATTTTAGCATACTGCAAGTAAAAGAAAACTGCTGAGTAGGTTTAGTGCAAAAGCACTGTTCCCCATTGAAGAAGATTAATAGTTAGAAATTAGTTTGGTGATCTGTTAGACTCTGGCATTTTCATAGAAATGGTTCTAGAGTAAACAAAGAATAATCATTATTATCAAATATAATTTAAAAGATAAAGCTAGTTTTAATACTGAAGGATATTATTTTTCAGATCACAATTCATTTGAATATTTTCTATAACATATAACATCATAAATAAAATAGCACATATTTTTATTGTCAAAAAAGAATTAGTAATATGGGAAAAATATTGATTTTCTGTTTAATGAAATATTTTTAAATAGTTCAGTGGCAATTCTTATCAATCCATCATAAAACCTATAAATTAACAGTTTTATTGTAAAAGACAAAGCTATTCTTTAAAATTTGAATAATAATAAAAGCCATTATTGGATACAATGCTCATTATAATCAATGAATACTTATGAGTGACCATACCAAGGTGTTTGTCAGTTAAGATGATTGATATCTATGTTAATCAAAATATTAGAATTACTGTAAATAAAATCTTTTGCAGAATTTATAAGAACAAAGTGAAACATTTTAAGTAATTTATTGCCAAAGTGGTGTCAGACTAGCAATTAATAACTTTTACTTAGATCTATCTAACCCTTAATAATTTATGGATTTAATCATACAATGATCTACAAGATGAAATTAAGATAATGAATTTGGAAGAATTTATCTATAATATACTTCTCCTCTTGTTTATATATTAAAAAATCATTTCATGGATAAATCTTACAATCAAAAAAATATAATAAACATTGAATGTTAACTTTGTTATGAAAGTGCTGCTAAAACTGCTCCATGTCTCACTACCTAAATAATATGTAAATAAGCATTAAGATAATGAAACAGTAAGATTCGTATTCGAATCTTAAGTTTCACCTTTTTCTGTCGTCTCTCACTGACCGGTCTATCCCGCCCAAATTTAAACTTTTTGATATCGAATTGTGTGTGTAACAATATTAAAAATGTATAAATATATGTAGAATTCAGCATAAACACGCACACATTTCGATCTCAAATTAAACGCAATAAATAGGGATAAAATAATATAATTTAGATTTCTTTTAGTTATATAATATTGTATAATTTTAATCATTTATTTTGGATTATAAAGTTCGTATTTATTGCTTTGTTTAAATTTCATTTAATAATAATTCTAAAAATATCTGATGTAATATTTAATTAAAAGTTAAAATAATCTTATGTTCCCTTTTTGTTTTTGAAATTTAAAAGCATCGGTCAGTGATAGATAATAGATTAATTAAAGAAAAATTCCCCAAAATTAATTAGTAAATGTAAAATGTAAACAATAGAACGGCAGCTTTCTTTAATTAAAAACCAACTAAATGCATTGATTATCCTCAGGGCAGATTAAGTAGAACCTAAAAATATCTTAACAAAAATGTGAAAGATCAAGATAAAAAAAGAGGCCATCTTAGACTTGCTGGAGACATTCACTTAAACTTTAGCTTTGCTCTCGATCACTGAGAGTCTCCAAAAATATAAAAATAATTTGTTCCTGCCAAGGTATGACCGAGTAAAGCACCTAGATTATTCTCCATCGGGAGATGGCCTATCGGATGCTGAACTTTCATTGCCCGTCATAAATTCACCATGAAGATCTGCTGCCTGAAATGAATGAGAAAGCTGCTGCTGCCATGAAATTAAATGAATATCTAAATACAAGAAAGACTTGCCACTCGTGAACTTTTTGCTGCTAAATTAATGGAATCAGAAAACTTCTTATAAAACAGGTACCTGTCTGTGTTCAAACTCTAGAGTACTCTAATAATATGCTATAGCTCTTCTTCATACTACTTATCTAAATTATAAAATGTAAAAACTACCATTTGTATAACTAAATTGAATAATTAATGTAATGTGTAAATTTCTCTACTAATCTAGCTTACCTCACTCTGTCTGGGGTGCGTATTTCTATAATCTACATTTTTATCTATAGTTATTATTTAATTATTGCATGCTCATAATTATTTCAATTTTCAAAGTTTAAATCTATGATCGCTTAAAACAATGAATGCGTGTCAAATTTTCATTAATATTTACTTTCCTTAATAACTTCACTTTCATATAAATCGACACGCATTCAGTGCCTCATTTATTGTAATGCAGGGTCTACTACTTCGCAAATGGCTGGCATATTAGTTGTAATAACTCCCAGTTTATATATATTTTGTATTTATTAAATCTAATGAATAATTCCAGAAAATTACATTTCTTTGAGAGTCACCAACGTTCTTTAGTAAATGTTGATAATGTAGGGCCGAATTAGAAATCTATTTAAATCTCATCATAATCGTTTATACAGTATACATGTGTTACGTTTTAGAGACGCGATGACCCATTCCGCCGTGAAATTTCCGGATTCTTCAGGGTTGAAATTAACCCCAGTCGTCCTACACAAGCGGGCATAATGGGTGCTCCCGTAGGACTTGACAATGTCATGCAGCCAGCCGGCAAAACTGCGACACGGACCGCTTGTCCCTGGTTATGCTTATGTGACACCTTACTTCGTCGGGCCGATGGCAGAGACCAGCCCGATACTCTTATAAACCCATTCGCGGCATTGCAGTTTCAATATACTGCCACTCCATATCGCCTTTCTAAAGCGTACCACGTGTTCCTTTACTTAATTTTATTATTCTATATATCACTCCGCCTCTGCATTATCTTCGTAATTCACTCTCAAATAAATGTTTGCCCTTAGTCATAAATAAATATTTTAATTAAATAAATATATGTCCGCCGCTACTCTTAAATCTTACTTTAGACTCTTGCATTGCAAAGGTATAAATTCCCCAAGGCATGCATTAGAAATACTTACTCGAGAATTTTAGGTAGCTAGATTACGCCTTCAAATAAATGTATTCCTTTTGTAAACATTACAGTATCGGAAATACCGCTACTGAAATCCTCAATATAAAATAATGTCTAAATAAATAAATGTATTCTTTAAAATATAATCATGTCGCAAATCCCGCTACTGAAGCTGTTAGTCCATAAAATATTATTAGATTGTGTTATTAAAATGTATTAATAAATAATTTTAAACTATACGTCTGCAGTTACGTTTCATTTATTCGATACCCATTCTATATAATATTTCCTCGATTATGTAAATATGAATGTTTAATTAATATTAGTTTGGTTATTGGCTAACTCGAGAATAAAATCATGAGTCTCTTGCATCTCCCTGACCACCGTGCCTAAGGAAATATTTACTAATGTCGCATCAGATGCGTTGTTTCGTGGATTGTATTGTGGAACCGATAAACTATGTTCGAACTCAGTACCACGGGTGGCTTCGCTACTCGATGGTGCTGCTGTTCTGTATGGTGGTCGAATTCTGCACTATGTTTACGAGTCACACGTTTTCTGACCGTTACATAGTTAAATTTTTTTTTTAGCGTTTGGCGCTTTCCAACGTGGAGCTTCCGATACAAAAAACCCATATATACCCTGAGCAAAATATAACGCATATAAATTTCTTTTAGCGTTCGTTACTCGAGTTAGCTAATTATTCTATATATATACGATTTTGTTTTGATAAAAATAATGAAAAAAAAGTAAATCGAGTGAAATAATGTGGGTCGAGTGAATGAAAGGACAGCAGGCGTAATAACAAATTTAAGGAAAGCAGGGATGTGTGTGTAATTTAAGAAGGAACGAAAATACTCGGATCTAATGAAATATTTTGCTTTATATATATATGTCAAGAAAAAAAAAGTAATCAGTCGTTAAATGAGAAAGCAAGTAGCATTGAATTTTTTTTTATTAAAACACCGTTATATATATAGCATAGACAGCAGAAGCTTGTTATATATGTTAATAGTAAATATTTTGTTAAAGTACAAATATATATATCATAGACAGCAGTAGCTTATTATACGCGTAACCAGTAGTTCGCTATAATATATATGTTAAATATGTTAAACGCAGCAATATAGAGATAGGGCAATGTAGAGTAGGTGAGGGCAGCGAAAGAGTGTTATAGGGCCAATATACCGGTGGGGAGTAGTCAAATGCTAATAGTATAAAGAAAATAAATAATATTAAGAAAAATGGAAGCAGAAAATGACAGAATAGCATCAATGAACTTCAGTCTAAGGTTACTTGAAATATTTAGACAGAATATGCAAGAAATGAAGAAAATGTATGAGGAGGAAATGAGAAAAAGTAGAGATGAAGAATCAAGACAGAGACAAGAAGAAGAAAAGATAAGAGTGAGAGAATATCAGGAATTTAAAGACCTTATGTGGAGAGAGTTAGACGCAATAAAGGAACATATTGGAATATCCCCAGCTAGTAAAAAGGAAGAAGAAATTAAAGAAATGGAAAAGGAAAGGGAATTAGAAATACTTGACAAACCTATGATAGTAGATGAGCAAATAGACCTTATTCCAATAGATGAAGGCCCACAAAAACCGTTGAGTGAAAGCAGTAAAAAGGAGACAAGCATGGACGGGGACAAAAGAATAGGACCAAAAGTCACGGAAGAAAACATGAAAACGGACAGTGGATACCAAAGCCACTTAACAAAGGTGGTCCATGTTAAAATATTTAGAGTGGAAATAAGGGAAAAACCTCAAACCTACCTAGAGAGCTCACAGAAGTTCTTAAAATTTCATAAGAAAGGGCAAGATGTGCAGATAGCTATAGCTAGTTACCATCTGCAGGGATCTGCCAAAAACTGGTGGAATATGGGGAAGTGGAAATTTAGAACGATCCAGCGTAGCGTGCCGCAGTCATCGATGACAAGAGATCGGTATTATCCACCTGACCCGGGGTTGTAAAAATATTAGACTATTAGGACGGTTATTAAACATATATGAAAATATTAAAATGAACTTGATATAATGAACTTGGTTGAATGGATTGTACTTTAGTCAAATAGGGTTTTAGATAGAAATCTTATTATTATATATATTATTGTTTTAATTACTATTACTCTTAAAATTTTTTTTATATTATACTAACTAATCCTATTCTAAGAATTTTTTTATATATATATACATTCAGTTTAACTAATTATTACTATGATTTTAACCAGACACGGCCAAATTAGGCCATCTTAATTAAACTATAAATTCTAGATCCGGGTATATAAATTGTTCGTTGCTTCATGTAATCTCTGCTTTCTATATTTCAATATATCTGTAAAAACAATAATAATGTTTTCGTCTTTAAATTATATAATGTAAAATTTTTTTTTCTTTCTTGCCTCCTTTGTTCTTCCTTAATTGTTCACGGGAAGTACGGGGAAATGAAACAGTAAGATTCGTATTCGAATCTTAAGTTTCACCTTTTTCTGTCGTCTCTCACTGACCGGTCTATCCCGCCCAAATTTAAACTTTTTGATATCGAATTGTGTGTGTAACAATATTAAAAATGTATAAATATATGTAGAATTCAGCATAAACACGCACACATTTCGATCTCAAATTAAACGCAATAAATAGGGATAAAATAATATAATTTAGATTTCTTTTAGTTATATAATTTTGTATAATTTTAATCATTTATTTTGGATTATAAAGTTCGTATTTATTGCTTTGTTTAAATTTCATTTAATAATAATTCTAAAAATATCTGATGTAATATTTAATTAAAAGTTAAAATAATCTTATGTTCCCTTTTTGTTTTTGAAATTTAAAAGCATCGGTCAGTGATAGATAATAAATTAATTAAAGAAAAATTCCCCAAAATTAATTAGTAAATGTAAAATGTAAACAATAGAACGGCAGCTTTCTTTAATTAAAAACCAACTAAATGCATTGATTATCCTCAGGGCAGATTAAGTAGAACCTAAAAATATCTTAACAAAAATGTGAAAGATCAAGATAAAAAAAGAGGCCATCTTAGACTTGCTGGAGACATTCACTTAAACTTTAGCTTTGCTCTCGATCACTGAGAGTCTCCAAAAATATAAAAATAATTTGTTCCTGCCAAGGTATGACCGAGTAAAGCACCTAGATTATTCTCCATCGGGAGATGGCCTATCGGATGCTGAACTTTCCATTGCCCGTCATAAATTCACCATGAAGATCTGCTGCCTGAAATGAATGAGAAAGCTGCTGCTGCCATGAAATTAAATGAATATCTAAATACAAGAAAGACTTGCCACTCGTGAACTTTTTGCTGCTAAACTAATGGAATCAGAAAACTTCTTATAAAACAGGTACCTGTCTGTGTTCAAACTCTAGAGTACTCTAATAATATGCTATAGCTCTTCTTCATACTACTTATCTAAATTATAAAATGTAAAAACTACCATTTGTATAACTAAAATTGAATAATTAATTTAATGTGTAAATTTCTCTACTAATCTAGCTTACCTCACTCTATCTGGGGTGCGTATTTCTATAATCTACATTTCTATCTATAGTTATTATTTAATTATTGCATGCTCATAATTATTTCAATTTTCAAAGTTTAAATCTATGATCGCTTAAAACAATGAATGCGTGTCAAATTTTCATTAATATTTACTTTCCTTAATAACTTAACTTTCATATAAATCGACACGCATTCAATGCTTCATTTATTGTAATGCAGGGGTCTACTACTTCGCAAATGGCTGACATATTAGTTATAATAACTCCCAGTTTATATATGTTTTGTATTTATTAAATCTTAATGAATAATTCCAGAAAATTACATTTCTTTGAGAGTCACCAACGTTCTTTAGTAAATGTTGATAATGTAGGGCCGAGTTAGAAATCTATTTAAATCTCATCATAATCGTTTATACAGTATACATGTGTTACGTTTTAGAGACGCGATGACCCATTCCGCCGTGAAATTTCCGGATTCTTCAGGGTTGAAATTAACCCCAGTCGTCCTACACAAGCGGGCATAATGGGTGCTCCCGTAGGACTTGACAATGTCATGCAGCCAGCCGGCAAAACTGCGACACGGACCGCTTGTCCCTGGTTATGCTTATGTGACACCTTACTTCGTCGGGCCGATGGCAGAGACCAGCCCGATACTCTTATAAACCCATTCGCGGCATTGCAGTTTCAATATACTGCCACTCCATATCGCCTTTCTAAAGCGTACCACGTGTTCCTTTACTTAATTTTATTATTCTATATATCACTCCGCCTCTGCATTATCTTCGTAATTCACTCTCAAATAAATGTTTGCCCTTAGTCATAAATAAATATTTTAATTAAATAAATATATGTCCGCCGCTACTCTTAAATCTTACTTTAGACTCTTGCATTGCAAAGGTATAAATTCCCCAAGGCATGCATTAGAAATACTTACTCGAGAATTTTAGGTAGCTAGATTACGCAAACAAATAAATGTATTCCTTTTGTAAACATTACAGTATCGGAAATACCGCTACTGAAATCCTCAATATAAAATAATGTCTAAATAAATAAATGTATTCTTTAAAATATAATCATGTCGCAAATCCCGCTACTGAAGCTGTTAGTCCATAAAATATTATTAGATTGTGTTATTAAAATGTATTAATAAATAATTTTAAACTATACGTCTGCAGTTACGTTTCATTTATTCGATACCCATTCTATATAATATTTCCTCGATTATGTAAATATGAATGTTTAATTAATATTAGTTTGGTTATTGGCTAACTCGAGAATAAAATCATGAATCTCTTGCATCTCCCTGACCACCGTGCCTAAGGAAATATTTACTAATGTCGCATCAGATGCGTTGTTTCGTGGAGTGTATTGTGGAACCGATAAACTATGTTCGAACTCAGTACCACGGGTGGCTTCGCTACTCGATGGTGCTGCTGTGCTGTATGGTGGTCGAATTCTGCACTATGTTTACGAGGCACACGTTTTCTGACCGTTACAATATGTGGTCAAAACGAGAAAAATAAATTAAAATGATTTTCTTGTTTAGATTTTTCTGAATTCTCTTTGACAGGAAATTTTCCAGGATTAATGACATTCTTTGTTCTGCAGAAGTTTCCGCAGTAGAATGCTAGGGATCACTTAGATTTCTGCATCCTGTGAAAAATTATGTCTAGATAAACACCATGGATGACTTATTGAAATTATAATTTAGAAGTATAGCGAATTATGTAGTCATTGATATTTAAATTGTGAGTGTTATCAACATTCATGTTATGTAAATAAAAAATCTATTATTGTCAATATATGGGACTGATAGCTATCAAATTCTAAATATAACGATGTTTAACTATAGTATGATTTTTTTTATTATAATGAATTAATTTTTTAACTTAAATGTTATAATTTTTGCATTCAGAAGGTGCTTTATTTATTTTTAAAAAGGTAAAATTAATAATTACAAATTTTATAATGAATTAATTTTTTAACTTAAATGTTATAATTTTGCATTCAGAAAGTGCTTTATTTATTTTTAAAAAGGTAAAGTTAATAATTACAAATTACTATAAAAAATAAAACAATTATATATAAATAAATTTTTGATATAATTTCTGCTAAAATGAATATATTTATTCCATTATATTTCTAATCCATTGAAAACAACTGTACAGAAGTCTTACATCAATTATCTTATTGTTTTTCACATTTCTTTATTATCATATTTATTATATTTGATGTGACACATTTATTATTATAAACAGGAAAAATCTTCTTTTTGGATAGACTTTAGACAAAATGATTTTGCCTACATAAAAACAACAGAATAAATGTCTTTCTTTGGAGTGTATTTTTGGAATTGAGTTTCAATTTTAGCTACTGAAATTATCTTCTGAACTTGCTTGTATATATCTGTTATCTAAGTTGTGATCAAATTAGAATGCGATGACATCTATGAATATATACATGTAAAAAAATAAATAAATAGTTATGTCTGTAGTGGCTTTTTAAAATTTTCATTTATAATTTATTTATCGACTATCTCTCGAATGAGGAGATAATAGATAGTAATATGGTCTTTTCAAATCATCATTATTATTAAAATAGCAGGAGTATAGCCTTGTTATTTGAATAATCTTTTTTTATTCTGTTTAAATAATTGTAACTTTTGATTAGCTATGAGGTGAAGAAAGGGGAAAGAAAAAATGAAGAATCCAAATTCAAATGGGGATCAGGATAGATAGATCGAAGATGGGTTTGTAGTAAAGCTTTGATACAGGTAGGTTAATATAAAGGAAGAGAAAATGTTAAAAAAAATTTACAAATTGCTAATTTAAATTTGAGTTTTGAAAATATTAAGATATTTATAGATTACATAATATAATCAACTACCATATGTGTGCTTGGTAGCAGAGATCACAAAAAATAAATATATAGCTTTAATTTAGGTGGGAATATAAAAAATAAATAAAGTCAAGGGCTATAATGATTTTTAACACTATAAAGTATAATATATATTTAAGTATTTTAAAAATGTTTGATGAAAATTTCTTATTTTAGTATATAAAATAATTTTGAAGTAAATTACCTTATCTGATAAAGGTCATAAAATATTGGTCTATTTAAGGGTTATAAGGCTATTATTACTTTCTTGGGAGACTAACTAGAACTGGCAATCTATACATAACAATTTTCACTGAGTTTAAATGTCAATCAGATCAGTCAATTCAATTTTTTCAAGAATCTATGATCAGTCAGCAGTCAAATAGATTTAACTAGTGTTAGTGCAAGCAATAATGGCATGGAAAGTCTTAGAACTAAAGTATGTCACCAATTCTCTGAGGAAAAAAATAATAAATAAAAATGTTGGGGAAACCATTTCACATGAACTAGGATTGGAGCCAAAGTTCCAGTTTATTTAATATAGTGATGCTTGAATAAAGGAAAGTAAAATTTCTTCAATTAATCGTCACACTATTTGATAATCTGCAGTTTTCTACAGCATGATAGAATATATTTGGATATTGGAATGCCTCTATCCCATAATCAGAAAATGGAAATTAAGAAAGTGATTTGGAACTTATATCCGAATATCATGCATTTAAGTTTACACATATGGAAAGATAAAGATTTTTATAAAATAATACAGTGATAAAAGATTAAAACAGAGGCAAAACTCTCCATATATATTGTAATGAGATTGAATGCAAACCAGAGAAATTAATGGATGCAAAAAGGTTTGTGTATAAAATTCCTATCTAGTACCTAGTCATCTAATATCCTTAGACTAGTTTCTAGCTTGTGGCTTTCATCAGTGAGGAGCTACGAGCTAGAAACTATTCTGGGGATATTGAATGTGTAGGCACTAGATAGGATTTTATGCACAGGACTCCTGCATCCAATGATTACTCTGTCTTGCATTGAGTGTCACTACGGTGTGGAGAATTTTGCCTCTATTTTAACAGCTTGTATAAGCATAGGAAATGGTGATCATGAGATGCTTAGTAGTTTAATACCAATCCTTCCCAATAAAATGAGCTTGGGTTGAAAACATTATTTGTGTTTTCAATTTTGCATTCATAGCTTTATATAATTAATTAAAAAGGTAAAAGATTACTGCTAGAGGGTTCCTAGATCCTAAGAGTTAGATGTAGAGCTATCAGATCCAAGGCTCCTCACTGATGAAAGCCACCACCTAGAAACTAGTCTGAGGATATTGGAGGGATAGGTACTAGATAGGGATTTTATGCACAAATCTTTTTGCATCCATTGATTATCCTGGCTTGCACTGAATGTGTCACTACTGTATGGAGAGTTTTTCTCTGTTTTAACAGCTTGTGTAAGCATAAGAAATGGTAAACGTGCTTGATGAAAGATCATGCCATGTGATAATTAAAAAAGTATGAGAGAGATAGGCATGGATTAAGTTGAATGAAGATCATGGATTATTAAATCTAAGAATTAATATACTATAATTTCTGTTATTGCTGCAAAAGAAGAGTTAATGTATGAGTTAAATTTAAAATAGTTTTTATTATTGCCATTTAAGACAGACAAATAAAACATAATTATTTATTTAATATTATCATAGTATGGAAAGCTACATAATGTTAGACTTTCCAAGTAGCAAAAGAGAATGATTTGAAGCTGATATGGATCGTGGAGATTTTGTATATTATATGAGCCATAAAAACAAGAGGCAATAGGGTTACCTTTCATCTCATTAATAATTTAAATTAAAGTAAAAGCAGAGGATGTACCTTTAAGTGTAATCCATAGTTGTCATGGACAGCATTTCAAGTTTATTAAAAGGGCATCTAGTGTATGAAGTCATACATCAGATGGATAACAAATGTTTTATCCTATAGTAATGATCAAAGACAGTGTAGCATTATCCTTGATAAAGAATAAATAATCTTCCCTCAGAAATAATCTTATTTATATTTATATATATTTTCATGTACTAGAACTTTAATTTTTTCCATATGATCCTTTGATGCAGACTTTCTTAAATAAAGATTTAGAACTTGCATATAATCAAAATTGCTTTAGAAAAAAAAAAAACAACAACATAAAAACAATCTCATAACATAAGCCAATAGTAATTTGAATATTTAAAAATAATTTTAGTCAATGAATGCCTTGTACATGCTATCAAACTGAGACCTTAACACACGTGCATACACAACTGTTATTATTGTCTAGCAAGATCTTCATTCTAAATAGAGTTATGTTATTACCATCACATATAGGTCTTAGTCTCCAAATAGAAGAGATGTGCAGATTCTTATTAGATTATTTAACATGTATCTACAGGACCCCTCCCCCCCCACCCACCCATATGAATAATATATTGAGATAACATTAAATGAAGACACATGTAAGTGATAAGAAATATCTATTACCCAGCCATATTTATCATCGATAAAAATATATGATTAAAACTCCATAACAAAAATGAGGAAAGAAAATGAAAATGTATGTTGTATCAAAATAGTGAATTAGTAGGCATAATAACTGGAATATCCAAAGTCCTATATTGAAGTGAGAGGGATGTTTACTAAAATTTTAAGTTAAATTTTTGTTAAAATTATATTTTGTCAACAAATTAATTTTCTCTTTTGATCTGAGTTTTACACAGTGATGTTCGGTGGAGGAGAGGAAGGAAGGAGAAGGCTATCTGATTCAATCAAATTAAATGCCAGATGAACATGATGAGATAATTCACCTTGAACACTGAATAAGATATTTTCTTTGTGTGTTTATAAATTATTGCACATAAGACTATAAATCAGAATGACTTCAGTAGCAATGCCTTCCACACACACACACACATCTCTATATTAATCAATTATTTATGCACCATCTTTATTAGTTCTACAAAACTAAGGGACTATGAAAGTTATAGCTACTAAATTTGCATGCTTAGTGACACCAACAATCAGCATCATCATCACTCATTAGTCATTTGTTTGTGGTCAATGCTAGTTACATAAGTGGATCATAATTGCTCTATCAATTCTAGTGGTTTAATCTACAAATGATTCAATCATTAGCTTTACCAGGACAACAGAATAGCTATATTGCTTGCTATTATATTGCATCCTTTCATGCCATTTCTACCATCATGACAACATATATAAATCTTACTACATAAGATACAAATTAAGCATGCCAATTAACTTAATTAATGTAAGTAAAAATCCATGATTATAAGTGACATTAATAAGAAGTAAATATATATATATTTAACTGCTGTGTGAATTTTCTATGATAAATTAATTTTTGAACTTTGCTGATATAATTTTTGTAGACAGTAAATATATATAAAATGCTTTTCCCCAGTTTTAATAGTGATAAACTCAATGTGAAATATTGGCTGACACAATTCTAGCAACTTTTTCAATGATAATGAGAATATAGAGGAACAACATTTATGAAAATCAGTGCTGGTAAGATTGTTATTGCCAAACATAAACAGAATTCCTAATATAAATAGTTTTTATGTGCAATGAAGCTTTAATGCACCCTTCCTATTGCTATTACTTTTCCACATTTTGTTTGATTTTTGTGATCCCAAATTAACTCCATGTAAATAATATTGTAATTTTCCCAGCTTCATAACTATTTTTTGGAATCAATTATTATTTTGATGCCATAATTTTTAAAATTGAAATAATATATAAACCTCTTTGCAATCAATATTTTAAATACTTTGCTAATTCTAGCTTAAATTTATTGGAATATTTCTGAAGATTGATACTTAAATTATTATCTTTCTAAATACGAATATTTTGTTTTTATAGTTTGGCTTTAGCAGAGCCTATCTCTCATTATTCAATGATAGCTTCATGTGTTGAATGTATTAAGTATTTTAAAGTCTTGGAAATATATATTTCTATTGGTAAAAATATAATCCAACTCTTTTTGCTTATTCATTTGTATACTTCTATGTTCATTTCTATCAACATATATCAATTTCATAAATTTATTTTCTCTCTTTCTCTGTCTCATTCAAATTTATCTATCGCAATTTTGTACATCTAAATAAAAATCCTCTACTTCATTCATAAGTCATGTTAGAACATAAAAGTGAATTCTAAATTGAATAAGTAATTTGCTGTTCTATCTGAAATACTATCAATCTAAATGAATCTTATTTCTCTTGTGCTTTTAATATTTCTATCTTTTTAGTAAAGTAAATGTCCATTTTTTCAACTTAGTAAGTAGAATAGCAGCATTTGAATTTTTTTTTTTTTTTAACCTAATAGCTACCTTGATGCTTAAAGTGATCTATATTATTAAGACAATAACCATTACTGAAGATCATTGGCTGATTAAGCACCTGAGTTTTTCATTATTAATTACTTAATCCAAAATATTTACAGGATGCTTTCAAAACTTTAAGAACTATATATAGATTTTATTTTCAATTGATGAGTAGCCCAATCATCAGCATATTATAAATTTAGAAAATAGGAGAGTTAAGTTTTTATTTTTTCTCTTTAATTGGTTCAAATGAAAAATCATGATCAGTGATCTTGATGACTGTTTTGTAACAATAGTTTATAAAATATTCCCATAAAAAATTGTGAAGTAAGCAATTGGTAAAACTCAGTACAGTAGTGCCATCCAGGGCAAGCCAAAGTAATCAATGGATACAAGAAGGTTTGTGCATAAAATCTCTCATCTAGTGCCTACTCATCCAATATCCCTGGCTAGATTCTAGTTTGTGGTGATCTGAAACACTGCACCTAGATATTAGGATCTAAAGCAACCCTATAGCAGCCACCTTTTATCTATTTAATTAACAATAACACTATGAATCCAAAATGAAAACAATAATGTTTTTAATCCAAGCTCATTCACTTATGTAGTCATATAGTTGTGAACCCAGATCAGCATCTATACATGTTGGTGTCTTTGGTTCTTTAATTATCATAGCTGCCATCATTCAATTGGGAAGAATTGCATGATCATCATTTCCTCTGTAAGCTGTTAAAGCAGAGGAAAATTCACCATGTAGTGTCATCCAGTGCAAGCCAGAGTAATCAATGGATGCAAGGTTTGTGCGTAAAAATCCCTATCTAGTGCTTACTCGTTTACTATCCTCATACTAGTTTTTAGATTTGTGGCTTTCATCAGTGAAGAGCTTTGGATCAGAAGGAACTGCACCTAGATCTTAAGATCTAATGCAACCCTCTAGCAGCCATCTTTTACCTATTTAGTCAACTAGAAAGTTATGAGTCAAAAATGAAAACACAATAGTGTTTTCAGTCCAAGCTGTGCCTCTGTTTTAACAGCTTGTGTAAGCATAGGAAATGGTGATCATGTGATGTTTATTGGTTTAATATCAATCTTTCTCAATGGGATAATGATGACTATGATTATTAAAGAACCAAAGACACCAATATATATATATATGAAAAACAAAAACAAGTTATAAATCACGTAACTTACTATAGCTTGCATTTATGGTTAATAGATGGAGCTTTACCAAAACTTCCGAACAAGCATATTTTTGTTTACATAAACGTCAAAAGAGTCAGAATTCACTATCTCTTTCGTTGGCTCCACCTTCAGATCAGCTCCTCCGAACAAGCGTATTTTTGTTTACATAAATGTCAAAAGAGAATTCACTATCTCTTTCGTTGGCTCCACCTTCAGATCAGCTGACTCTTTTGATGTTTATGTAAACAAAAATATGCTTGTTCGGAGGTTTTGGTAAAGCTCCATCTATTGATCATATATATATATATGCTGAACTGGGTTCAGGTCTATATGAGTATACAAATGAATGTGCTTGGATTGAAAACATCATTGTATTTTCATTTTGGACTCATAGCTTTATTGTTAACTAAATGGGTAAAAGGTAATCTGCTAGAGGGTTGCATTGGATCCTCAGATCTAAGTGCAGTGCTCTCAGATCCAACCTATTCACTGATGAAAGCCACAAGTTAGAAACTAGTCTGGAAATATTAGATAAGTAGGCATTAGATAGGAATTTTATGCACAATCCTTCTTGCATTTCATTGATTATTCTGGTTTACACAGGGTGCCACTACTGTGTGGAGAATATTGCTTCTGTTTAATAGTTTGTGTACGCATAGGAAATGGTAATCATATGATGTTTAGTGGTTTAAAAAGCAATTGGTGGTACATATTGCTTTTTAACATATCGGATTTTTCAGCGACAGTAATAATACTTCTTAAAACATGAACAAAATTTCATAAACAATAACTATTTTCAAATGATTTTGATTAATTTGATAAAAAGGTTATAATCTTTCCATGAAATTGTCTTACATTTGACTGGTAACAAAAAACATCTATAGTGCTTCCTGATTTTCTAAGTCTGCACTGAGTCTCTGTTAACCATTCGTTTAAGAAGACTTGAAGCAATCTATTCTATATAATTTTTTCATATAAAATCACCCACCCACACAAATTTAAAGAAAAGATTGTAATCAGAATGTTGGGCACATGTAAAAGATGAAAATGTGATTGCATAACGCTTAGTCCAAGTATCACTATTAAAATAAAGAAATACCTAAAAATAAAATAAAAAGAAAAATATGTGAAAGTTGGAAAATAGTGAATGTTTCAGATAGAGTTATCTAGTCTTTGATGAGCCAACATTATAGCCCACGTGGTATTAGGAGATACTCTTGGTTGGGCACTGCTTATTAATTATTCATTTTTATCTCTGAAACCTTTAAATCATTAGCAATCTATTAATTATGAATACTATCAGTAACCTTTACTTAGAACTTCCCAACCTTTAAATAAGATTTTATATGTATATATCTTAGAAATGTCCATCAGATTATATTGACCATTATTGGCATATGTTAAGTCTTCAGCATAATAGAAAATTGATTAAATATGATATTTGGACCAAATTATAACACTTCATCATCATTATTGCTAATTTGCAATTGCTTACCAATCTCTTGTCATTATTCCCTTTGTATTTGAAATTTAGAATTTCATTTTAAGCTTTAATGAGCCTATACAGTCATTGAAATCCATCACTGCAAATAAATTATCCCAATTAACCTATATAAATAGAAAGACATAACTGTTCTCAAGAGTGATTGATAACAATAAAATGTCAATGTAATTCTAAATTGGAATAATATTTTTGGTATATTAATTTGTTGATATGTATTAACTGCTTATAGAATTATAAAACTATATATAAATTTTAAGTAGATATTTCAAAATAAAATGATCCTTCTATTTTGATTTATCCAAGTATATTGGATAGCTTGATCTTCAAGAATGATATGATAAACCATTTCAATTTCATAATATATATGTACATAATGTTGGAAATCTGAAAAAGTTGGTAATGAAACTTTGATCTAGAAATTCATCTTATAACAGTAAGCTGAAAATCTCCATTGAGCTTTTAAACTTGTTATTTTCAGGATTAAGGGAGTGGTAATGCATCAAACAATTATATCATGTTCACTAAATTGTTTCCTTTTTATAATTTATGATTATATTCATCGAATGAACATTAAAATTCTACCAAATTACTGAACTTGGAAACAGAAATCCTAATCAAAATATGTGAATAATTACATTGTTGGAATGATTTTTCAACATACAATTATTTTTTTTTTTAACTTAGAAATAATTTAGCTTCACTTTAATCCATATATACCTATCAATAATTTACTTTATTGAGGATTTAACCTAATTGCTATGGAATAAGGTATCATGCATTCTTTTTATTTTTTAAACCATATTTAAAGATCTTTCGTAGAAACTGTAGTTTCTTTTGATTTTTTACACCCATGATATTTATTTATTGTAAATGAATGATTTTTAGATATTTCAAAATAATATGATCTTTTTGTTTTGATTCATTTGATCTTATTGGATAATTGCTCTTCAAGGACAATTTGGTAAGCAATTTTATTATCATTAATTATTTATTTATTGCATAATATCAAAAACTCCTATTAAAAGATATTAATTGAGTATTTATATTTTTATATTGGACTATTTCCATCATCTAATATGAGTATTGAATGTCTTTAGAAAAATTTAACTTTATTTAAATATTCCAAATACACTCAACTGTTAGTAATAGCACACCAACCAGTTAGTATAGGCACAATGTTTTGAGAGATATTATTATTCCCTCTTCTTCAGGTGTTGCTGGCCTGACCAGTGACAGTACTAACATGGCATTCGAACCTGGACCCTTAGATTCTTGAGTATTGAATTTTAAGGTAAAACTCTAACCAACTGAACCATCCTGCCAAAGTTCAACAGTCAGTAGAAATTTTATATACTTATCTATGAGGTTCCTCCCGATTTCTCCACTTTTTCCTAAGAGCAAAGTTGATTAGTGGTTTTTATACATTATGTATAGTCATACTAGGTTGGCTTATGGGATTTTTGACATTGTCATGTGAGCAGCTTCTTTAAATTTTCTTCTTTGTATCTTTTCTTCTCTATCCAATATTTTTCTATTTTCTCAATTTAACATATGTTCATTGGCACATACATGGTCTGCTACCTTAGACACATCTGTTTTCTCTCTTCTAATCATCAGTTTGTGTTTTTGCAAGTGCTTTTTAATGGGGCGACTGGTCTCACCAATATATGTTCTTCCACATTCACATGGTATTTCATAAATGTAGTTTTTTCTTTTCAGCATTTCAAGTTTAGGCTTTGTAGATGTTAGAATTCCTCATAGTGTGGTATGGCTCCGGAAAGCTGTTTTGATATACTGATTGCAGATTTTTCTTAATTTGTCTGCTATTTTTGGAATGTATGGGTACACTACAATACCAATAATTGTCTTTTCTCTTGATGGTTTTTTTTTGTTGTCTATTTAACATTTTCTTAAAAACAGCTGATGGATAACCATTTTTCATAAGAGTTTGTTCTATATAGATCTTTTCTTTTTCCAAAATCACTGGTTTCTTAACAAACATCTTTTGCTCTGCTCCATAGTGATAGTATAATTCCATGTTTGGTGCTTCTAGTGTGATTGGATGCATAGGCTAGGTATTTTCTTGTATGTGTAGGTTTTTGGTAAACTGTAGTTTTGATTTTGCCATGAGGGAGTCTTGTCACAAGAACATCTAAGAATGCCAATTTTTGTTCTTGTTCTGATTCTATTGTGAATTTAATTGAAGGGGATATGTTATTGATGCGTTTCCAGAAAGTTTGTAGCAGTATTTTTCCATGTGGCTACACAACAAATGTATCATCCACATAGAGAAGCCAAACTTTAAGTGGATGTGGAGTAAAATTTTTATGGCTAAGGTTTTTAGTTTTTCCATGTGAATATTGCTAATCAGGGGAGACAATGGTGAGCCCATAACCATTCCTTGATTTTGTTAGAAGAATTCTGTCTTGTGTTGAAAGTAGGTTGTTTTTACACAGAATGTTAATAATTCCATTATATTATCAACAAGTAGAGCTGTTGTCATTTGTAAACTATTATCACCATTTAATCTTCTCCTTACAATAGATGATGCTTCTTCACATGGTACATTCATGAGTAAACTTTCCACATCAAAGCTTACCAGTAAATCAGTTTTTTCAAATTTCATATTTTTGATTTTTATAAAGTGTCTAGAATCCCTGACAAAGGACTGGGTCTTGTATGCCAAAGGACTTAGAATTTTGAGAAGAAATCTTACCAGACTTTGGCAAGGTCAATCTCTAGAACTAATGATAAGTCTTAATGGAACATGATCCTATGGATTTTAGGTAGACCATAAAGATGAGGAATTTTGCTGAAATATGATATTTTACTTTTTTTTTTGAATCAGTGAAGTACCTGCGATGTTTTCTGAGTAATGCTCGTAATTTTGTTTCCATATTCGGTATTGGATTTTTTTGCCACATTTCTATTTTGGCCTTCTGTGAGGAGTTCTTGTATTTTGTAGGATAGCATTTACCATCAAAACATCATTTTTCTCTTTACATTTAGCATTTGTTTAAGTTTAAGTCATCTATTGTTAGTTTGAATAATCAATGAAAATTAGATGGTAATTTCAGTGAAGAGCTTGGATTTACTGGGCTTGCATATCTAGTAGCCATCTTTCATTTTCTTATATTATATAAATAGTTGCTTGAAATTAAAAAAAAAAACAACTTTTAAGTTTTGAACCAATCTCACTTTGCTTGTATATAAATCCGATATTAAAACTATATATATTTTAATGATCTCAGTTTTATGTTAGCTGTATTAATCCTTTATATAATAATATACACCAACAAATTATTACATTTTAAGATATGCTTTCAAGAGCATTTCTTATCATGCTCTTCCAAATCCATTGCCATAATATTGGGTAATCACTGAATACTAAATAATAGTTCTTCATATCCATTTTCTCAGATTATGTTTTAGATTATTTCTTTTGTGAAGGAAAAGTTGGATCTAATGCACTTGTACATTTAGCAACCATCTTTAATTCATTTTTAATATTAAGTAACAGCTTGAAATTTTAAAAAACCTTAAAGTTGAATCCAAGACCATTTGTTTATATGGTTATATAAATCTGTTTCTAGGTCAGTAATTATATATTTTAATAACTTCATTTTTATGTTAACTATAAACATCTTTACCAGTTGCCTAAGTTTGTATATAATAGCAAAATATCATATGACTAGAATAATTGATGAACTTCTAGATAGTAGTGCTATTATATCCATATCTCTAGATTAGTATCTGGCTTATGACTTTTGTCAATGAGGAACTTGAATCTAATATTTTGATAATCAGTGAACATTAGATAGTAGTCTGAATAATAAGTTCAGAGTCCAATTTCATTTGCTTGTATTTTGTATTTTTTTTTTTAGCTTTCGGTCAGTAATATATATTTTTATATTCTTAGTTAGCTCTTTGGCTAGGATGATATATATCAACAAAATATTACAGATTCATTTAACATAATATATCACATGATTAGATATGTATTTATATCATTAGATCTGAATCCTAACTGATGGTCATAAACCAGAAACTAAACTGAGGATTTAGTTACAATAATATTATTATTCAATGGTCATTGATTATCCAAGCTTACAATAGATGGCTCAGGAATAAAGTGAAAGCTACTGAAAACAATGTTAGTAGTTTGAGTAATTTGTCTTATTATTATATTGTTGATAAATTCTTCTAAAATATTTTTATTTATTAAATTTTACACAAATACTATATATATCTAGTTCATTCTTTTTGTTGTAAATAAACTCTATTTTTAATATGATAGTATATATGAAACATTGTTAATAATATGTATTTATTTGTTTTTCAGTATCTTGAAAGATTTACTGCCACAAAAAAGAAAATGTTTTGATCCAGTATTATTTTTTGTGCATAGTCATTAGCTGGAAAGATTACAATTTTTTAAAAGGTAACATTATAACTCTTGTTAAATGATAAAGCTTTTGAACATTTATAAAAGTTTTATGTAATTTTTTTAAAACATATACTGATTCTGTACATATGTAAAAGAAAAAGTAGTCTTTAAATAATCTACTGTTGGACAATGTCCTCATCTGCAACTCTGTTAGAGGAACAGAGGAAAAAGTATACTTCATGTCAGATTTGCTAACTTTTTGGTAAGGGTATTAGTATTTTTTTACTCTCTGAGAATAATCATTTTCCAACCAATATTGGAAAGATTATGAATTATTGATTTAGAACAAAAATTCTAAAGCACTTGAGAGCCTGAAAAAAATTTCCAATTTTATTTGGATCAGTTTTGAATTCAAGCATTGGGTACTATCAATAGATTTTCTAAATCTCTATCCCATAAGTCCTTTACATAAGTAAACAAAGGTTAAACAATCTTAAATAGTCCATTGCAGGATACACCTCAGCATCTCTTCATAGAGAAGCTGTGAAGAAAAACATTTTACTGGCCAAGGACAATTGTAAGAATTTTTTTTTTGGTTCTTTTTTTCCAAATACTAATTGGATGGCAAACTAGATTGATTGCGAACCACATAGATAGAAAAAAAATATCTTAAGCTTATTTAGAATATGTTCATCTTAATTTGAATCATAGGTCTTAGATAAATGTATTAACATCAATTTCTTTTTATATTTAGAAAAAAAAAACAACAACAACCCAATCATTTTAGCAGTTTGTATATTAAATTCTCTATCCAAAAGCAATAGAATATTATAATTGGTAATTGAATTCATTCTATGCAAACCATTTCTTATTGATGATATTACAAATTAGATATTTCAGTGATTTTTAAAAGATAATTTTTTTTTTCATTTCAATAATGTAATTATTATTTTACTATAACAACTATATTTTCAAACTTTAGATTGCTAGTTTATTAATAATTTTTATTAATCATTCATTAGATTAGAGATTGTTCTATAATGAATAATATTTCTGTAATGCAATTTTGACTACACTACTCTCATTCAAAGTAGGGACTAGTTTCTGTCCACTTTTAAATTATACTACAGAAATATTATTTAGATTGCTAATGTTCATAAAATTAATAAAGCAAAAAACATAAACATTGGAAAATTGAGTATTTACAAGAGATTCGGTCTCATTTTAGAGAATTGGAAGCAGTTGCAGATATGTTTTTTGTAGCCAAACAAATGTAAGAAAAGTATTATGAAAGCAAAAGAGAATTTTGTCAAGATATTTGAATTAGATAATTATCAAGACAGTTTATAGCAATGTTTATTTTTGTTCATATCATTTAGGCGGAGAAAATCTGAGGTATCTGAAACAAACACTGGCAATAAACAGGGATGTATATATAAATGACAGTAGTATTTTATGCAGTTTATAAACAACTTTCTGAAGTAGGCAACAAGAATATAGGTTTGAAGGTGGGGTTTTAAATATATGTGTTTAATTTGAACTGATTAAATATAAGATTTTAATTTTCTTATCTTCTATATTTAAAGTATTCTGATGATTATGCATTTTTATGATTTCAGAGAATAATTTATAGAACGGTTTAGGCATTAATGTTTTAAAACAGAGATACTTCATCTAACTATGATGGGAGAAATATTTTCAGTAACTTTTGGCTTGTATAGTTATTAAACTTGAGAATGAAATTTTTTATATAAATGCAGAACAAATTTATTCTGCTGTATTTAGAAAATTAAAGACAGAGCATTGCATTGATGATATAACTATTTTAACCAAATTAGTTTTATATATACAGGTAATATTCTGTGAAATTAATGACATAGAAGTGAGACAAGAGTTTCTTATTTCATCCATTCTCTGGATGTGATTTTGAATCTATTTTTGTAAGAGCATATTTTTGATATTTTTGATAAATTGGTCATATGAAGTGAATGAATAGTAATAAACTATCCTAAAAAGTACTTTATAGTGAAATGGGCATGATTTTATGAGAAAGACAGTTCCTGTTTTATATTTTGTATATCCTTTTTTTTTCTGGAATTAAAATGGCTATACTTTGCTTGAATAACTAGCTGCTCATAGTAATATATATATACAATATCAAATATTATATGTATAATAAAACAAAAGCTGGAGTTACTCTTATAAAATTTATTTTACCTGTACTAATTATTATTTGAATAAATATTAAGCTATATCAAGTTAACTCAAATCCACTGTTCTAATAACATATGTGTATAATAAATTTTTTATGATTAATTTTTGGGTTTATTATACTGTATATACGTGTAAACTGAAAATAATATAAATTAATGACTTCTAGTAATATTTACTTAATCCAGACTGTTCTTAGTTTGTAAATATAATTTATCAGCAGATTTATTAGCAGGATTATTTAAAGCTATTAAGAATAATTAATTTATATATATTGTAATAAATATAAATATAGTAAATATAAATAATTAGAAATGGCTAACATAATCCATTGTATATTTTTATGTAACCACTACACTGATGATGACGATCAAATAATCTAGCACTAAAGCTTAAGTGTTTTTAATTTCTTTTTTTTACATTTTTCAGACATCAAAACTTTATAAGTAGAAAGCTTATTTCTAGAAATCCTAATGCTGTTGATCATCATTGTTTTAAATTACTACTGTTATCCTTGCATGCTTCCCAGTAAATTGCAAGTTTGAAAAACAAAAACAAACTAAGTTGATTAATAAAAAATAAACCATCAATTTTCTAACTAAATAAAACATGATATTGCTTGAACTTTTGCAACTGCTACAAGATAAATATAATATATAATTTTAAAAAGAAGAAAAAATAATAATTATAAATATTAAAACGCTTTATGATTAAATATAAAAATCAGATCTTACCAAAATAAAAAAATGTTTAAAGTTTTAAACCATGTTTTCTGCAGATATCATACATTTACTATATATTTTTTATCAATAGAGTCCTGATTGTGATTATCCTCTTTAGGCATTGGTGACAGTAAACACTGCAGATGAATCACACTAAAGATATACTGTAGGTCTTACAGCAGAGTCCATTATTTTTCTTATGGCATAATTTCTTTCAATTTTGATGTTCTCCAAATATGACCACATAATTAAATTTTTTTGACTGATATGATTTTAGTTTTTTAGCCAGCCATAGTCTTTTAATAATTAATATCATCATACTTAATGATCAGCAAAATACAGCTGTCCAAAACTATTCAGAATGAGGCTGTTTTAACTGTAGTTTATTCTATATTCTTGGAATCTCTCTGCATTGCTTTCTTCTTGAGTCAAGACTTAGATTAGACTTGACGTATTTATACTTCATAGTCTCATAACTTTTTTTTTTTTTTAAACATCTAACGTATAATGAAAGGCTATGTTTGAAATATGTTTTTCATAAATATTTTCACATTTTATCATTATTTTACAAATGATTATATAATAAAAAAAATAGTTTATTTTTATTTTCAAAATGGGTTTATTGATCAAACGATGCAATTACATGGATAAAACAGGAGAGAAAACATAAAAATACATACTATAAACAAAATTGCTCAGCTTAAACATTCAAAATCATTAAATTAAAGGAAAAAGGCAATATACAGAACAATTATTTAATTAAACCAATCAAGGTCAATCATTTCCCATGTTGTCTTGTATATTAATAGTGGGACTAATCTACTATCCCTTTCCTTTGTTGTTTTGATATTCTTGACAAATATTTGCAGCACATCAATGCTATTAGATTTTTCTTTACAGTAACAATCAAAAGAAAGAAAAATCATGATCAAACTTTGAAATTTGTTCTATAATTTTCTCAATTTTATTATTGCTTTATAATTTTTAATAATGTATTCCGTTTTACCATTCACTTTACTACAAGAGAAAATGATAAATTATTTCCTTACACCCATTCTAGAAGTCAAATCTGAATAGTTACAAAATACGATAAATTTCCTAATTTATACATTTCATTAGTATACAATAAAACTTAAATACATTAATTAATTTATCTTTCTTTCCTTTTATTATGAGTTATCATTTATTAATTACAATTTTACAAAATATATTGATTTTACCCAATATTTGATAGCATTATAAAGTCTAGAGACTAATTTTCTTTCCATTTCTTAAATCGGTATAGATAAATTACGCATATGTTATATCTAATATATGCACGTACACACTTGGCAAACTATTAGAGTATTTAATAAGCTTTTTCAACTGTGCCATTTTGTAACAATTAATTCAAATCTGCACTATTAAAATTACCCTGCATTTAAAAATGAAACAATGAAATAGCATACCTTTTCATTTCTCACTTTTATGTTTGCTTCAAAATTTAACTTTACTTTATTTCATTAACTATTATTACATTTTTAGTCATTTCTACAAATTGTGTTTTGCAGTAAACAATACATAAATACACAGGATACATATGTCCATGATTTCACTGTTCAGAGATTTGAGTTCTAGGATTCATAAAAATTTCAACTATGGAGCATCAAGATATATAATGAAGCTTGAACTCTGGAAGAAGTATCTCCGTTTTAATACAGTTTAGCTATCTACAACTCACAAAGAATGAAATATAATATTAAGGTATAAAGCCTTACCTTGGTTGAATCTTAGAACCCGATAAATATAACATTTGAAAGTTAAGCCTTCCTGCTTGTGAGCCTTAAGAGGCTATGCACTCCAAAAAGTCATATGCATCGTGTCTCACATACATAATCAAATCCTCATTTATCATTAGAAGGTGATCACATCTAAATTGTTTTAACCAAAATTTTATTTCAATCTCTGCATAAATTAATAGCATTCTCTTTTCTTTTACTCATTAATAATATGCGTATACTCCGATCTTTGCTTTCATATTTATTTACATTGGAGCCTACTAGTATGGCCCACAGACTCTACATGAATATTGGATCTGATATATCCACATTGTAGTGTATCATAAATGAAGTAGTCTGTGATGCAACATGCCAGATTCTACTAGAGAGGCATTGATTTCACACTACATGTATCCCGAGCTGATAAGTTAGCATTATTGGGCCAACCTCAAAAGGGGTGGTCAATACCAACAAAATGGAAAGTATTTACTCATATATCAACCTGCTAGTGCAGAGAATGGCTCTGGCATACATCTACCAGACCAATGCCAGCAATGGATGAGCCAACATTAACAAAGTGTATTTATTATTCATCTGTACAATTTTATTATGGCAATAAATATATTTTTAAAATATTTATATACATTATTTGACTTCTAATAATAGCAATTTTATAAGTCACTCTTGCTTTCTAGAAAGCTGCTATTTTCTCATTTCGCAATGAATTTGTCTAAATTTGGTTTTTTGATAGTCATTTTTAGTGTTGTTATCTATTTTAAATTTTATTATTTTACAATTTATTTTGTTGATAAAAGCTTTTATCGTTAAACAGATCCAGGTTATCAGAGAATAGGCCATCCATTATTTCTTCAAAATCAAACTTTTCCTCCAGGTATTTCTTTAGTGATGGGAGATATCTTTGAGGGTGACCCAAAAAACCTAACATTATCTTCATTTTGGATTGGATCTTCCATTTTCTTATTTTTCACCCTTCCACTTTCTTTTTCAGTTCCAGCACTGGTAGTGAATTTGATAATCTGTCAAGCATAATCAATTGAACTAGACTTGTAGGCTTTACAATATAGAGACTATTATTTATTTTTAATTTTCTGCACATATTCTTCATCCTACTTCTTAATATTTAGGCAACAGAATTTATTTTCTTACTTATTGGGCAAAATCTCTTAAGATTCCTTAAACAATGAAATCTGAGATTCATATGCAAGATTTTTAGTTTCATTATACATGGCATGACACGAAGCTTTTCCTAAATCCTCATTTATAATAGTTTTTTCTATCTTTAGTTTATCAAGCTCTTGAATTTTATCCTTCCTATTCATTTTATATGTGAGAGAGTCCAAAACATTCTTAGGTTTAGAATATTCTGTTACTTCATGTTTTAGTTTCTTTTACCTTGATGTGTGGTTTCACATATGACTCAGTTTTGATTTTTTCTATTGTAATCATCAGTACACAGTTCTACCTTTTTCAAATTATTCATTTTCTTATTTCTAATTTTTCTATTTTTACTACTATAACTTGGATACTTTACTGCATGGCTAGACTCCATAGATTTTGGACTGTTTTTTCCAAATCAGTATGCAATTTTCTTTATACACTATTTTCTATTGTACTTGTTCTTGTATTTGAAATTCTATTTCCAACTTCATGTTGTTTATAGTCTCTCATACCACTTCAAACGGTTTTTTTTATTTCTTGATGCATTTCTTTAAATTGTCTGTTTTTTGTTGCATTTCTTCATTTTTTAGTTGCATTTTTTAAAATTCTTTTATTTCTTGATGCATTTCCTTAAATTCATTATCTCTTTTTTGTTGCATTTCTTTAAATTCTGTATCTCTTTTTAGTAGCATTTCTTTAAATTTTTTTAATATCATTTCTTTCATAAAAACACACATCATTTTAATATTAAATGTGCCTTTTTTCTTCTAAAGGCTTTTGCACTATATGAATGAATTCCTATTCCATCAGCTCTGGCTCCCTTGGTTATACTGGTTCTTGTATTGCTGATTGTTCTATGTTTGATTGTACTTTCATCCAATTTGTTGTTGAATGTGTTTTCTGTATTCAAGGCTTTATCATACTCTTGTTGATTCTTCTTAATACTACTTTAATTATCCTCTTTTTTCAGATTTACTACAAACTTAAATATTTTTATTTATATTACACCACTTTCAACTCTTCTTCTGCAATCCTTTCCAGTATAACATGATATACTGGCATTACATATTATTTCTGTCCCAAATATACTGCCACTTATCAAATATTCTCTGCTTACTTAAACTCAAATTACTGTTTTAATAAAATGCTAATATATATATAATTATAAATGCTGATCTTATTTCTCATTCCAAAAACTTTACAGTCAATTTAGACACACATATTGCATGCTACTTATGCTATTATATTCCACTACATACTGCGATAAATGTAATGTATATAAGTGCTGTAAATATGAATAATTAGAAATGATTAGTATAATATATATCTTGTGTAGTGTATTTGAAATGCAAGTGCTTGGAATACCAACAATTAAAACAATAAATAATAACCACAAATAAATGATGAAAAGTAATTAATAAAGAAAAGTTATCGCGCTACACAAATACAATACATGTAGTTCACTTCCCATGATGCACTTTATAACTCTGCTTTCTGCACGGTTCCTCAAATTCTTCAGCCCAGTTCTGCTGCCACTCATGAACACGTAGGTTTTGTACTAGAGCGCTGCACTATCACTTAAGTTTCTTTAAGCTATTGTTGCTTAATCTCTCAGCTTCCATTCATTTGGTAAATTCACTGGCAAATCAGAACAATGCACTTTGCTGCTCAAAACTATTTGTACAAGCAGGTTTGCCTCTGGCAATCGAGGATTCATTCTTGACCATTATCAGTCTTGTATTGCCTATTAGTGTTTTTAATTAGTATTGTATCAAGAAATATTTGTAATTAGCAAATATTTCTTGGCATTTGTCGAAAGCAATGTTCTTATCGCAACTATATAAATTTAATCACTAATTAAATTCTTATCAGTTAGCAATCTAAAATATTTCTCTTATAAATTTTTTTTATTTTTTCTGGAGTATAAAACTTATACTTGAATTTTCATGAACATTTTTATATAAAACACAACACTTTTTATGAAACTACTACTCTGATGATGATGATCAAATAACCTGGCATTGAAGATTAAGTATAATTATTTTAATTTCTTTTTCTAGCTTCAATTTAAAATTAATCTTACTTCTGGGAATCTTAATATTGCTGATCACCATTTTAAATTGCTATCATTATCCATGTATGATCCCCAGTGGATTGCATGATTTCTTAGGGTTAGCGGATATTGAAGGCATATATGAGTTCAAAAAGTAAAAACAAACAGTTGGTTAATAAAAAATAGGCTCACAATTTATTTACAATAAATAATAAAATATGATGTAATTGCTTGTACTTTTCCAACTGTTACAAGGTAAATACAATACATAATAAAATGAAGAAAAAATAATTATAAATATTAAAACTTAAGATCTTATGGTTAAATATAAAGTTCAGATCTTAACATAATAAAAATGTTTTAAAGTTTTAAACCATGGTTTTCTGAAGATATACATTTACTATATAGGCACATATCTTCAATGATTTTCTTTATCAATCTAGTCCTGATTGCCATTATCCTCATTGGGTATTGGTGACACTAAACATTGTAGTAGATGAGTCATACTAGAGATATTTAATAGGTCTTAATGGTAGAATCCACTATATTTTTTATGTCATGATTTCCTTTTTTAAAACAGGCAACATTATACTCAATGCAATTTCAATGTTCATCTCTGGATATGATTAAATAGTTTAGGTTTTTTGATTGGTGTGATTTCAGTTTTCTAGCCAACTATGTTAAATAATTTTCTACTAGTTAATGTTATCATACTTGCTGAGGTGGATACTTTAAAATATTCACCAATGTGTCCAAAACTATTCAAAGGGAGACTGTTTTAACCAGCGGTTTCTCTTATATTCTTAGAATCATTCTGCATTTCTTTCTTCTTGAGTTAAGAGTTAGATTAGACTACTGTTGTTTTTATTTTCAGAAATACGTGCAACTAATATTTTCATATTTTATTTTAAATGAAGTCTGTGTTTATTTAAATCTAGATATTTTCAAAAATATATTTATCAAGACCTACTTTCAAGACTCAAACATATTTTTTCATAAATGTTTTTACATTTTATGATTATTTTACAAATGATTATATAATAAAAAAAATAGTTTTTTTTATTTCTTTACAATAATAATGGAGGGGTTTTGAAATTTATTCTATAACTTTTTCAATTGAATTGCTTTATAATTCTTAATAATATATTTATATTTGCTATTCAGTTTGCTACAATAAAAGAAGTGAATTATTTCATTAAATCTATTCCAGAAGGCAAATCCAAGCAGCCACAAAATACTGTATATTTAAATTATGCAATTTATTAGCAGGCAATAAAACTCAAACAGATTAACTAATTCCTTTTTCTTGCCTTTTATTACATGAGTTGTCACTTATTAATTTTAATTTTACAAAATACATTTATTTCAGTAATATTTGATAGCATTATAAAATCTATAGACTAATCTCCCTTCAATTTCATAAATATGCCATTCTGCACTGTTACTGTGTATATATATATACACGTGTGTTTGCAGTGGCTATAAAATATCATTAAATTAACAAATTGCAGAGATTTAAAATATGTTGGGCAAATCATTATAAACAATATAGATTATAAATCATTATAAACAATCAACTAATGATATATATATAACAATTATTGTAAATAAGAATATACATACAAAATTATTATGAAAATAAAATTTGGTTATTAAAAAGATATTTTCAATTATTTAACTGATAGTTTATACAAATAATGATAGATCAGTGATGCAATTAATAAACCCTAGAACCATTTTGAGACCTTCAGAGATGGATCTTTTAACTCTTGCATTTACTTGCTATAAGTACAATTGCAAAAATCCAAAACAGTTTTTAACAAGTCAATAGCAGAAAAGTAGTGATTAAAAAAGAGCAGGAATTTCTTATTTGCTCTTCTTTACTTTTTAATCATTCATTTTAGGTAATAATTTTAACCATGCAGAGGAAGAGAAGATATTATAATTATAGTTAAAAGGTTTTAATCAAGTTCCTCTCTAATTATATAATATCAACTGTATTTGGTTCATATGCCTGTTGTAAATTTAGGAAAAAAACATTCTTTTAATATGCAGATATAAAATAACTTTTATTAATTATCTTTGTTTTGTAATACCATTGAAAATAAAAAATATTAGCTATAATTTAAACTTTCTTTTATATGTGAAGCAAACAAAAAAAAGATGTCAAAATTAAACTATGTATTTAATTTGTTTTAAAATTGTTGAAAGATATCTTTCCTATTGCCTGTTTAAGAAAATAGAGATTAATATTTTTAACAAAATTTTTCTTGAAAATTTTTCTTAAAGGTAGTGATTTTTTTTCTTCCAGAGAATTCAAGCTGGATTTTATTTGTCTAAAAGTGCAACATTGTAAAACTGAATTGAAATCTAATTTTAAATATAAATACCACTATAATAGTATAATTCAAGAAGTGGTTTTATTTGAATACTAAATTGAAAAATTTTGAACCTGTTGAAATTATACTGTTTTAGTATCAAAAAACAGGTTTATTCAACTATGTTTACAATAAAGAAAAAATTATAAAATAACATTAAATTTGGCAATACATTTATAAACCATTAAATTACTTAATGTCCAATATTAATAAGATTCCATGTGGAATTTGCTATTAGGTGAGGAGCTAACTTCAAATCTCTTTCTTTGATATCTTTTAATTTTTGTAAAAAAATTAATGTTGGATCAGGTATAACAGACTTGAAGATTAGGAAGCATCTGACAAACCATAGACAGAAAGTGATGAAAGTTGCAAACATTACATAAATCGATTGAAATTAAAGAATGTTGGCTAAAGAAAATACGATTTTTTCTACATTTGCTGAAATAAATGATTTTGAAACTTCATAAAAAGTTCCTAAACATCCAAAAAAAAAGAGATATTGGTTTGAGATGAATCCTAAGTATTGCAACTGTATCTTAAGTTAATGACAAGTTCAATCTACTTCATAGCTTTTTATATATTTTCTATGAGGCAATTTCTTTTCTGTTATCTGAGGTAAGGAATATATGAAACATCAGTAAGCCAATGATATAGTACACGTAAGTATATTAAGAATATTTATGATAATATGTAATTGAGCATCCAGAAGTTTAGTATGGGCACTATTCATTAGTAGGATATGCTAGTGTTAAGAAAGCTATTCATAAAATGCCTGCATCTCAATGTTAAATAATACCATCCAGATTTTTAAAATGCAATTATTTTTAGAAATTGTTTTAGTTCAAACTTAGATAAATGAAGAAAATAAATTAGACTATGGTTAAAGGTTACTCCCAATTAGTGTGGGATAGGATTGTGATTCAACCTATTGTTGCAAAAAGTCATATTCAGATTAAGAATTGTTTTCTTATGATTTACATGAAAAGTTTAACATACTGTCTTCATTGGTTTAGAAATAATGAGTCCAATCTTTAAAAAAAAATTGCCAAACTTTTCATATCCTTATTAACTTATTTATTTCAAAAAGAATATCATTTGAAAAGTCAAAATAATGTCATCACTGTAGATACATTTTCTACAATATAGCATCTGGAGGATCAGTGATGAATATATGAAATAAAGTAAGAGAACTGAATCCTGTTGTGATTATGTAAAATTTTATATCTACTGCAACTATTATTTAGTATTGTTTCAAAGTTTTTCTATTGGAAAATATTTTGTCAATTGCCAATTTTACAAATTTAGAAAGTTTTAGATCATTTTTCTAAACAAAATTATAAACTGAGACTAGATCATTAAAGGTAGAATATATTTTTAATTTATTATGAATAGTTTATTTAATGTGAATTAATAAAGATCAAATTTATTCATAGCAGTTTTTTCCTGTTTTAAACACAGGATGTTCTGTATTCAAATAACTATCAACTATTGGTGAAATTTTTGTTAATGTGATTCTAACAGCTTGTAGTGAACATAATAATGATATTGGGTGACAATTTTTTGAATATATGCTCCTGATGGTCTTTCTTTGTTTAAAACCATCAAGAGCATTGCAAGTTCACCACTATCTACTGTTCTTATTAGATTAATGTTAAAAGAACATTGTGAAAGAAAAGCTTACAGTTTTCTCTAATAATGCTTTTTCTTATTCTATCTATCTGATATACAAGATTAATAGTTTCATTAGCAGTGACAGGAATAATTCTTTTGGAGATGCTTTTATAATTATCAAGCTTATATAAAAATAACCATGTTTTTTCATTAGATTTTATAGTTTCATTAGCACCATCCAGTGAGCAATAAATCATTCAATTATTATTAATTTTTTATTATGTTCCAATTAATATTTTTTTCATCTATTTGTGGAATAGATGAATTATCAATTTTTTTTTCTTTTATGTATATATAAAATAGGTAATGTATTTATTTCTAATAAATAGATTAAAATTTAATTATTGATGTGTTACTAATCATTGCAAATGATGCAAAGGAAGGAAGATTGTCATTAGAGAAATTTATTTAATATAATAAATTATTTAATCATTGTTAACTTTTAAAAGATAGATTAACCTGATTAACATCACAAATGGGATAATATATCTATGGATATAAACTTACAATAAAATTTTTACATTTGATCTGGAATTAATCTGGCACTAATGATGTTCACTCTATCCATTTTTAAAGACATTATGCAGTAATAATGACAAGAAATAAATCGGTCTGATTAATTTACAAAAATTTTATTAAAATTTATTGTATACAGATAACAGGAATATTTATTTGGTTATTTTAGGATGCTTTTTCTAATCTTTAGATTAAAACCCACAATGGAGATACAATATGATTTAGTCACATATTGTCTAAAAAACAGTATTTCATACTTCTCCTAAGAAGAGAATTTGTTTTTTGATATCGGGTCTGAGGGTATTAATTTGATGTCAGTCTAGAGAGCATCAATAATTTGAAATAAATCTAAAACAAGTTAACTAATAAAAATAATTTATTTAACAATAATAAATAAGATTAAAAAGTAATAAATAAATTGGAATTCCATAAGAAGTAAAATATAGTCTATTATTCATCTTTTAGTTGCATGCTTAGCTTTTCACACCCTCAGCATAATAATAACGTGTTTGAATTATAAAGTCTTTTAAGTGCATATATGCTTGTTGCTGTTATATATATATATAATAATTAAAAAAGCAAGTCATATATAAAGTGACATTACTTTTAATGAGCTTGTAGTTACAAAAATGCACATAGAGAGCATACCAATAGCTCAAACAAGCTCGTAATTAACAAGTGCGGTTATGAGAAATATTTAAAATCTCTATCCAGAACACTCTTATCTCCAGACCATGGTTTCGAGCTTATGGCCCACATCAGTAGAGAGATAGAATATTCGGACACTAGACCTAAAATATCAACTCAAAAAAACCAGCACTTATTTCAAAACGTATATTTAAGAAGAAACTCTGAATTTTTCGGACATGAAAATGTCTTTAAATCCAGCTATCTAACTTAAATAGCTATATGGGACTGAAGTAAATTCAGATCTACCATATTCTAATAGCCTCAGCATAGCCAAAGCCTTAAAGGTAAAATTATAATAATTAAAAAAGCAAGTCATATATAAAGTGATATTACTTTTAATGAGCTTGTAGTTACAAAAATGCATATAGATAGCGTACCAATAGCTCAAACAAGCTCGTAATTAACAAGTGCGGTTATGAGAAATATTTAAAATCTCTATCCAGAACACTCTTATCTCCAGACCATGGTTTCGAGCTTATGGCCCACGTCAGTGGAGAGCTAGAATATTCGGACACTAGACCTAAAATATCAACTCAAAAAAAAAATATATATATAAGCTTTGAGGAACAATTAAATCTGGTAATTCAATATTTGCCTTTAACTGACAATACTATTATTTCTATAAATGAATTATTCTCTCAAAGTTTCCTTTTGTCCTTGCTTAGCACATCATTTTCAAGCATTAATTAGCCATTGCATTGCTACTATTTTCTTACTGCTATCTTGTTGCTCAATCTTAGTTTTAGACCAGGGATTTTTTATATGTCCAATCTATTTCATATACATTTGCATAATATTCTATTTATTTTAATTGCAAATTATTACTATACACAATGTAGATTTTTCTAGAATAATGTTCAATTAAGATAATTCAGGAAGCAATCTATTTGTATTTATAATAATTATGAAATGATCTTTATTTACAATCTATATAATATAATATTTGTATAAAAATTTTTTAAAAATATAATCATAAAATCACAAAAATGAAGAAGTAAATATGTTTTTGTTTAACTGGATTCAATTGATTGCATTTTTTATAATGAAATAAATTTGTTTTTTATTATTATCGCCATTAGTTACAATAAATTTTATAATATTTGTTTTAAAAAGTAGAAAATAAAGTGGTTATTTGAATAGGATGAAAAAAATTACAGCCATTTAGATTCTAAACAGTATGAGATACTAGTAAATCAGAAAGGGGAACATAAAATTTATACTACATGAACTAAATTTAAACTAATGATTTTTTTCAAGTAGAGATATACTTAAAAGGTACTAAGATAGACACTCATACAGTGTAAAAAATAATTTGAAATTATGGCATTTGACAACTGATAGCTGTATAATAGAGCACTTGTAGCCTTTGCAGGTTAAATCATCAATCACTTCAATTTTATTTTAGATTGACATTGATTGATGTTGATATTTTTTTTTTTTGTATAAAGTCAAAATTAATTAATTTTTGTTTAGTTGCATAGGAATATTTTTAAAATCTTTTGATCAAATACCAAACAATTTAATTTTGTATATATGAACATGATGTTTATAATAATCCCAGAATCTCAAGACCAGTCACTATGTAAAAAGAACACATATGATGCACTTTTAACAAAATATGTGCACTATACTTGATCTTTTTCACATCTTTTTTGCAGATAATAATGAATGTCACAATTTTATACAAATTACTTGGTTTCAGATTATCAAATTCCAAAGTAGTGGTGATAATTATATGATCTATTTTATAACAAGCAATACAATTGTAGCAGCCCAGCCAGAACCAAAAAAGGTATCAAGCTGTATGGATAAGTACTATGAAAATCAACAAATAGCCATAATGAAGCTTTTTAGCTATTAAAATATAAGATTGAAGTGACCTTAGTAAATGAATTGGAGGAAGGGATTGTAAAAAACAAGAAGGAAAATGAAAAAATGTTACTAATTTATACTAATCATAAAAATAATAATAGACAAAGTTCATCGAGAAAGAATATTGATAAAGCTATTTTGTTATTCTGCCATTTGTAATATAGTTGTGTGTGTGTTTTTTTTTTTTTTTGAAGTTATATATAATGTTAAAATAGAAATTTAAGTTATTAGATGAAAAATGCTTCTATAGTAAATTTATCTAATGGTTTAATCAATTTATATTTAGCAATGATAATTTTTTTTTGAAAATAACTGCAATTGCTAGACTTTTTTATGCTATAGTTGATCTCCAAATTGAAAGACTATCTGAATCAATTAAAAAAGAAAATCTGGTATCTAACTATATATATACTTGGTTATTTTAAACAATTTGTACATTCAAATTTATATTAATACCTTTACATTTCTTAGTTCAGTGATTGAATGATGGACTCAATAGTTAAAAAATTCTTGGAATAAAGTTTGGCTCTGTCATTTTCAGTGCTCAAATGTTAATTGCTCTATATTATATACAAAATGAATAATGGGAGTCAAATTCCCGTAGCCATGATGTTAGTGTTTAATCAGTGCAATGTTATTGTTGTATATTTCTTTTTATATATAAATATAAAATACACTTAATCTTTGCATAGATATTAATATTCTGCTATACATATATATTTAAAACATAAAGATAAGAATAAGAAGTTGAAGTTTTAAATGGAAAAAAGAATTATGAATTAACAGATGCAGTATTAACGTTTATCCCCCCCCCCCGCCTTTCTTTCATTGTTCTTTTAAAGAGAAAAAGAAAGTTAATAATTTGTATTAAAAATAAAAAATTAAGCACCATCTATTGTTCATTTAGTTAGCTAAAAGTACTTTAAATATTTTTTTAACATTATGAAGATATCCTTTTCACTTATTTTCAAATAATTGCTAATCAATATTCGGCAAGAAAGTAATTTTCATGACTTTTCTGATCATAAGTATACAACTTTTTAAAAAATTATTGTATAAATGTCAAGCATTGGTGGCCTTCCTGGCTGATGCTATGACACATGGGGGGGGGGGAATAATGCTACTTACTACTCTTATTTTTTAATGTTTTAAACTGGGTAAGAAGTTTCGTCATGTAAATCGATGTTTAAAATTTGTTCTCACAAAGGCAAACATGAATTAAACAATGTTTTTTAAAAAAAAGTAAGTATTTTCAAAAATTTTAAATCACTCTTAAATTTTTTCAGTAACTGAAGATACATTTTTCTTCATTTAAACTTCATTAAATTTTTATTTGCTGAATGGTTTATTATCAATTTATTTTTATCATATTTTCTAACATTAACTTTTGGTATGATAGTAAATTGTATTCAAAGTTTTAAAATCATTTTTGCAATTTTTTGTTTAAGCATGCTATTATTGTAAGCTTACATAATATGAAATGGTTTATTTTATAACTTTTTTATCCTGGCACTTTATTATTATTTTCTAAAATTTAATGTTCCTAAATAAGGAGTTGAAGACAATTAAAGTAAGAGGAGTATAATATAGAATGAGTGAACTTAAAATGGATGGAATCATTATTAAAAGATTAATGGAAATTTAAAAAAATGAAATAGTCCTTATTAAATATTGTAAGGAAAGTTTGTTACTTATTTCTTATCTTCATGTTTTGCAATCCTTTATACATCATTAACTGTGTATATTTTATCATCATTAAGATGGAAAAATATTGGCTTAATTAATTTATCTATCTTTAATATTTTTAAAAAATAAATTACAAATGTATTTATTAGATTTGTAATCTTTCTCAGTGAGTATGAACATTTTAGAAAGTATGTTTAATTGCATAGTGATATATCTAATATTTCAGAGCTAAGCTTTTTAGTCTTCTTAATTAAATATTGCTAGAAAGCCCTGATATTTATTTTATTATCTTAGTACAGTGTATCAGTTTTATATTTATTAATAAACGTAATATACCAAGATTTGGAAGTATCTCTTACTGATTGAAACAATTTAAATCATATTACTGTTATATATAATGGAACATTAATTGCTGATCTTGATATGGTACTCCTAATTCTTTATCCATCGTTTACTTCTCTATCTTATTACAAAATATAAATCACTGTGTTTTTTTTTGAATGAATGAAAAAATTTATTCATAACAACAATTAACATTTCAACAATTCTGTTGACTATTGTCAGAATTAATTACAAAAAGACATTATAAAGGAAGCTTGAAAAATTGAAGTTGACAATGACAAGCAATAATTGTCTAAATAAATTCTAAATATTATTTTTTAAAATTATTAATATATTTAAATGCTATCATTAAACAATTTATATATATGATTTATACACAAATATCTAAAATGTTTAATATATAAATTTGTATATATATAAATGGCAGTTGAAGAGGATTAAATAATTAATTGAAAGTACTTCTGTGAATTGTAAAATTGTATAATAGTTAATCACTACTGTATTTATTATTTTTTATACTTATTATATATATACATATTTATGTATATTAAATCAATATTTTCATGGATTTGTAAATGCAGACATAAATATAAATGATAATTTCCATATAATAATCTAAATACATTTTTTAACTATGTTGTAAATAAGCTCCCCCCCACCCAAAAAAAAAAAAAACCCAAAAGAGTAAGCTGAAATCACATAGTCTAGCAAGTAGCAATAAAATTTATGTGAGCGACTTTAATTAGTTAAATAAGAACCCTGTTTCTAGCTTAGTACTCTGATTATTATAAGAATTAGTGGTCAGATATTAATGCTATAAATGTTGAGAATTTGAAATATGATAATTCTGAAATCTAGCAAAAATTAAACATCTTCCAAAATGAGTTATATATATTAAAGGTTTATATATCCTGCAGATATAAACATTTTAATACAAATGGGATTTTTATGTAAAAATTCTCTTTTATTTTGATATTCATATACATATCCATAATTTAATTTTTAAAACAATATAATTTTTTTTAAATAATAGTAATTTTAATATATAAATTAAACATATAATGAAAAATTTACAACTAAGAATAATTGTACAAATTAAAATTCATTAATTATTTAATTATTATTATTTTTTTTTACAGAGCCTTATACATAAATAAGGCTATAAACCTTAGTACATGCACCTTGAGTGCTTAATTTACTACAAGAGAGACCTCTACAAATCTAAATGCAAGATTCGACTTTATAAAGATAAGAGCGGCCACTCTTTTCTTCAACCTATTTTTCTAAATATATAGGCAAATCTAAAGCATTATGATTTGGGAGTGTGAAGCTAATAAATTCTTCACTGATTAAGTCCACTATTTCTGTTAAACATTAACAATCACGAAATCTTTCGATTTACAATGAGTTAATAGTCAGATCTTAAATTTA
This sequence comes from Epiperipatus broadwayi, assembly GCA_028023455.1. Classification (NCBI taxonomy): domain Eukaryota; kingdom Metazoa; phylum Onychophora; class Udeonychophora; order Euonychophora; family Peripatidae; genus Epiperipatus; species Epiperipatus broadwayi. The sequence goes on along the minus strand of JAQFVV010006219.1, from coordinate 1,668,378 downwards.
GAAATATTTTGAATCAATTTAAAGTTGTAAATATTAATTCTTATTAAGCGCACTGTCAGCATATAATTTATAAAGTCAAATCTTGCATTTAGATTTGTAGAGGTCTCTTTTGTAATAAATTAAGCACTCAAGGTGCATGGTAAGGTTGTAGCTTATTTAAGTATTACGTGCTGACATTGCACTTAATAAGAATTAATATTTAGAGCCTTATACAATAACCTTTTTTTTTATCACCAATATAGCTTAATAAATTAACTAATTTTTGAATTTTAATTTATGTAAATTATTGTTACATTATATATAGAAGTTATTTTATATAATAAAATTATTATTTAAAAGTTGTGTTATTTTGAAAATAAATTTATGGATGTGAATACATATATATCATCACCATTATTTCCAAACATAATAATTCCACTGCAGGATGAAGATCTCTCTAAAATTAATCCACTTAGTTTCTCTTCTCTATATCACATCAGCAAACTTTCTTGTTTCATCCATCTATTTCACATTGATCTTTTTCTAGGTCTTTTTTGCAATCTTTTATGATTCAATTTAAGACTTCAACTGTCAATATATTATTTTTTCATAATATATGTTCAGCCCAATTCTATTTCAGTCTATTAATTCTTCAGTATTATCAGTAATGCCTGTTTGTTCTCTCACACAATCATTTGTTTTTCACTTGTTTCTTCTCCAATTATACATCTCTCCATACTTCACTAAGTATTCTAAAATATCTGTATTGCTTATATTTGCTTACTTATTTGCTACATATATTTTGAATATTTTTGTATATATATATATATGTTGATTAATGAAAAGATTTAAATATGTTAATTGTTAAAAATAATAATGTTTTAGGTTTATTTATACAGTTATTGATTATCATTTTTATTCTCAATTTTTTTAATAGTTAATTTTGAAGATGCCAATTCAAAAGAGAAGATTATTATTGTGGTTTATCTTTATATTTACTAATTTATGATTATTTTTAAACAGAAAAGCATAATAGGTTTTACAAATGGTCATTTTACAGTTTATATATATGTATATATTAATGAAAACAAGTCATATATCACATGACCTATATAACTTGCATTATCCAATATGTAATAAATAAAGAGCCTGCTAATAGCTCCAAACGAGCTTATTATTTATTTATTTTATGATAAATGCCACAAAAGAAAACATTTGAAATCTTTATCTAGATTTGTTCCCACCCCAGACTGGTTTCAAGCTACGATTCTTCAGTGAGGAGCTAGGACATTAGATAATTTCTCCTGTGGTCTTGCACACTTTTTATTTATTACATATTGGTAATGCAAGCTATATAGGTCATGTGATATATGACTTGTTTTCATTAATATTATAATTTGGCTGTTAAGGCTTTAGCTATATTAAATTGTAAGCCTACTAATATATGGGTCACTGACTTTAGTTCAGGCCCATATAACTTCTTTAGTTGAAGAGCTGAATTTGAAGACATACAGATGTGTAAAAATTTCAAATCTTTTAAGTATTAGATAAATACTTGGTTTGAGTTAGTATTCTGAATCTCATGTCATAATTCCTCACTGAAGAGAGCTATAGCTCGAAATCAGTCTGGGGATGGAGACAATCCTAAATAAAGATTTCAAATGCTTTCTTTTGTGACATTAGTTATTTAAAAAAAGCTTGTTTAACACTATTAGTACACTTTATTTATTATATATATATATATTTTAATAAAAAATTTATGTTCAGTGAAGGTCAATGCATTTATTTTATTTTCTATATCAAAACCAAGTGCCACATGATTTTTCTAATTTATATTTAACTACTTAGTAGCAATAATCCACTGTGCAATACTATTCTAGGATCATCTATGTAATTGTGAGTAATCACTTAATAGAGCATTGATGAGATTCTCAGCCTTTATTATTAAAAAATAGTGGATTACTCTTATTTAAATAGTAATTATCTTTAATTTCGTTATATCATTTAAACTAAAGAATTGAAAGTTTGAAGTAAGCCTATTTTGTATTATTACCATCTGAAATTTATTAATTACCATATTTACTTAGATAGCTCTAGATTAGAATACTGTAGAATTAATTGCTGCTGTTAATACAGATTATATCATGCACAAATGATATACTTACACATTGATTGCTTTTTTTTTTTTAAAAAAGTACCTAATAAATATTCCCATCATTATATTATGTATTTATTATCTGTATATTCATTAGATCAGACATATATCTTGGTAATTTTTTTTTTCAGGTTTTGTTCCCGGGATCATAAATAAATATTTTTTTAAAAAAAATATGAACTGTAATATTATTCCTTTTTTAATGACTGTAATGTTTTTCTAAAGCTACTCATTTTTTTTTTTTTGAAGATGTAAAAATTCAATAAATTATGATTATTTATAAGTAAGTATTCCTGTTATTTTTTTACATGTATAAAATATCCAACAAAAATAGTAATAATTATTTTATCTCTATATATGTATAAACTTAAATCATATGATATGTTATGCTAATAAGAAATGTAATTTTGAAACATTTATTTAATTTCTTCTAGATCTTCTTAAGAAATTTAATTATGGCTAAAATGTTTTTTTTGAATTTTATCAAACTGAGAAATTGTTGTTGGTTTTTTTATAATTCCAAGCCTGTATATTTATTGTTATATATTCAACTATAAAAAACTACTGTCATATGAACTCATAAGAAGTATATCTATCATCCTTATAGCAACAATTACTGGGATTTTATTAGGGTCTGACGGTATTATCTGAAGCATTGCATTTGTCCAATTTTGAATAGAAACTCTACTATTATTAAAACCTTTACCTGACCAACATAAGTAATTTTCATTCCAAATCTTTGATAATGTCAGAGATTTTTTCAAATTGGAAGGAATTTTTTTAAAAAAGAGCTAGATTATCTAATATAATTTATGTTGCATATGCAAATCTTCTCTATGCTTCAAAATTGGCACAATAATTAATGGATGAAGACATTATTTATAGTGAGAAAGAAAACTTTAAATAGATTATTTCATGATAGGAAACAGATAATCATTAACATCAAAACTCCTGATTCTTTGTTTAAAGTATTGGTCAATAATATTATCAGCAGCGATTCTAATATTGATTATAATAGCATAATATCACCTGTTTATGGAATGGATTTTCACCATTAAGTGAATATTATTTCTTAGAAGAATTAGTTCTTTTTTTAAGCCAATAATGTATACTGAGATACAATGATATGTAATTACTATTATATAGTATCATACACATAATTTCTCTTATGAAACATGACATAAAAGTAAAATAATTTCTCTTATGTAGTGTTATTCATGTATTTTAACAATGAAACATAATAAAAAGATAAAATAACTACATTGTTCTTAGTTTTAAAACATAAAATTCTTTATAATGACTGATGAATGAAAATTAAAAATGAATGTATAGTATGAAATATTGATAAGCTTTCTATTTAACTAGTAATTAAGATATCTTTTTAAAGATATTATGTCAATTGATAAATTATGGAAAGTTTATTATTCACAAATTAGCTATTATGAAAACGTATAAAGTAATTTTATTTTGATTAATTATTTTGAAACAAATTAAAAGTAAATACAAGTTTAAAAGCTATATAGTGTTTTAATATAATTTTATTATAAATAGTCCTTCTGTATTTCCAGTTACTTGATTCCAATACTTTGCATGATACTTGAAATCCAAGGATAATACATAATGCTATATGTATTGTTTTTACTATATATATATATATACATGTGTGTGTCTGTGTTGCAATTTAATCTGAAGTTTATATACATTAAGACACTAATAAAAATAATGTAAAAAATAATAATGTAGTTGTGGAAAAAACTACAATAATAAAGTATTTTCTCAAATCTGTATATGTGAATATTTCCGTGAAGATGCTTGCTTACATGTAGTTTGTTTTCTTTCATTGCTAAATTAATTATTTTCATTATATAGAATTGCCATTATCACTAATTTATATTTGGGCAATTTTAGATAGTATTTTTATTTAATAATTCACAGCAGTTAAGATGGTGAATACTTTAACTATAATTGCAACCGCATAGCTGACAATTCTGGTGGATATATGTAAAAAAAATTATGAATTCAAATTTATGAATTTCTAAGTTGAAAAAAAGTTTTTTTTAAATATTTTTTTCCAAATTATAGGTTACTGAAACTATAGATTAATAAACAACTATTGCATTTACCAGGTATAAGATTCATCATTTTTTAAATATATATTTTAAAGAAAAAAAATAATAATGTTTTTTTCATGAATTTCCATAATGATTTATTGTACTAATTTTATAGTTATTTATATCTATAAAAAATGTAACTAATTTAATCTTCATCCTTAAACCCATAAATTCATCTCCAGAGCTAAACATTTTGAAGATTATCTCTTTTCTTAACCGTATGTTATTTACCTAGTGGATAGATTTATATTTTTAAGAGAGCTTTTTTTTTTATGTTTTAACCATTTACCAATAATTTTAAAATAATTTCTTGGAAACTATGAGAATTATAAGTTATTTTGTGCTGATAAGGATATGATTATGAGAGTATATTGTAATAGTAAAAAGAGTTTTAATACAGTATTTTGGTTTATATTAGATGACAGATGGGTTTAATAAACGATAATTATTTAACAAAGTTCACAGTTAATTATGTAAGGGTATATAAATATTATAGTACAGGTTTGAACTCAGAACCAATGTTGTACACAATATATATAAGATACTCAATGATTGACCTGCACATACATAATGATAAATGTTAGAATATCCTACTACATGTATCTGTGAATGTATTTAAATCCTGGTTTAAACAAATATAATTATATTAAACAATATGGTGATGATGATTGAGATTTATAATCATAAGTACCCCTAATAGTATTTTATTTGTTTCAGGGTTTAATCAAAAAAAAAAAAGGAGACTTCAGGCGCCAAACTTCCTCACCAGAGAAAGTTTACTTAGAATACTAGTGAAATAATGAAATTATTATCCTGACACTCCAGCGTATTTCCAATGATTCACATATTATCTTAGAGTTGTGAATGATTTATAAAGTAGCATATGTGTGCTGAAGTTATAATATTTTAAGTTAATTATAAACAAATAACTGATTCCACGAAACAACAATTTAACAATTTATTTACAAAACATACATAAGCTAGTTATATCTATATACTAGTGATTCCAAGTGTAGATATAGAAATCAAGCATGTTGCAACAATGAATATACTTAAGTTTTTAAGTCTATATTTGTGATTCCTAATGTAGATATAAGCTGAAAGTAATGCAACAGTTAATATATTTTCCATTTTAAATCTATACTTGTGATTCCAAATATAGAAGAATAGATTTCTTCCCCTTATATGCTGCATATTTGAATTGTAGTTATATCAGTATGGTAACATTGCATGTAGAATATCAATAGGTCAGCAATTTAGTGGCAATAATATATGACAGTGTTGTGTAACTATATATAGCTTATACACATGCTTATTTGTAAATATTTTTTGGTTTCACAAAAGGGCAAAGTTCTATTACACTATGTATGTATTTTTAATATGAACAGTAGCAAACTCCATATAGTAGTGCCACTCTGTGCAAGCCTTAGTAATCAATAGATGCAGGGAGGTTTGCACATAAAATCTCTTCCAGTGCCTACTCATTCAATATCTCCAGACTGGTTTCTAGCTTGTGGCTTTCATCAGTGCGGAGCATTGTATATGAGAGCACTACACCTAGATCTAAGCATCTAATGCAACCCTCCAGCAGCTACCTTTTACCTATCTGGTTAACTATAAAGCTGGGAACTCAAGATGAAAACAAATTAAGGTTTTCAATCCAAGCTCATCACTGGGTGGCACTACTGCAATAGAAAGTTGGTTACTTCTAATAACTTGGATAAGGATAGGAAATGGTGATCATGTGATGTTTTGGTAGTTTTATATCTTTCCTGCCTAAGGGATGATGGTGACTGATTTGTGGCAAACCAAGGACACCAAACTACAGGAGAATGAGCTTGGATTGAAAACATGTTTTATCTTGAGTTTTATAGTTAATTAAATATATAAAAGGTGGCTGCTGGATAGTTCCTCACTAATGAAAACCACGTGCTAGAAACTACTTTGGGGATATTGGATGAGTAAGCATTAGATGGGGATTTTATGCGCAAACCTTAATTGCATCCATTGATTACTAAGATTTGCACTGGGTGGCACTACTGTATGGAGAGTTTGCTATTGCTAATAAGAGCTTGTGTAAGCATAAGAAATGATCATGTGATGTTTTGATAATAGTAATATAAATCAGAAATTTTAGGCTGACTGAAATTTCAACTCATAATTTTGATTACCTGCGCATAAGATACACTCTATTCTTTAGGCATATTTTGAGAAGGGGGAGGTGTATCCTATACTGCAGGGGTCCCCAACCTTTTTGCACTTAAGAGCACATTCTATAATACCGGCCAGTTGGCGGGCACCATTTATTTTGTCAATGTAAATTTATAGTTGGATATTGTTAATAATACACATAATGTACAAAAAAATATTTATTTCAAAAATAAAATTTTAACATATAATTAACGTTTATATTTTTATGCTGTAAAAGTATAGTATGCCCTACAATTTGATTACAGTATAATACAATAATTTATAAGAAATGTTAAAAATTAAATTTATTTGTATCAGATAAATAATTTTTTTATCGTGTTCGGATAGCGGCGGGCACACGTAAAATGGTCTGCGGGCACCATAGTGCCCGCGGGCATAGGGTTGGGGACCCCTGCTATACTGGCATTTTAAAAAAATAAATATATTGTTATATGAATGATGAAGGATATTTTATTTCTTTTTATCATAAGCACTTAAGTAACACAAAAAATATATATCATCATCATCAACCATTATCAATCCACTGCAGGATGAAGGTCTCTCCAAGTTTAATCTATCTCCGATCTTTAGCTTCTTTTTTCCACAACACCCCTGCACATTTTCTTATTTAATCCATCCATTTTACATGTGGTCTTTTTCTGGGTCTTTTACAATCTCTTGGAATCCAGTTTAAAATTTCAATTGTCCATCTATTATCATTTCTTCTAGCAATATGTCCATCCCAACTCCATTTCAATCTTTTAATTTTTTCAATAAGGTCAGTAACACCTATTTGTTGTCTTACCCATACATTGCGTTTTCGATCTCTTCTTGTTACTCCCAACATACATCTCTCCATACTCCTTTGAGTGGTCTGAAGTATCTGTATTGCTCTTCTATTAAGTGTCCAAGTCTCAGATCCATAAGTAAGAACTGGTAAAACACATTTGTTAAAAACCATCCTTTTCAAACACATAGGCATATTTCCTTTTAGTATCAAGTTATTTCTACCAAAAGCACTCCAACCAAGTTTAATTCTATGATTAATTTCCTCCATTATGTTTCCATCTGTATTAATAATCTGACCAAGGTATTTGTAACTGTTAACTTCTTCTAATTCTTCATAATCAATCTTTATTTTCATATTTTGAGCAAATCGATTAAACATTACTTTAGTCTTTTTAACATTTATCTTTAGTCCTACTTTTCTACTTTCATCTGCTAACTCCTGCAACATTTCCTGCAGCTCTGAAGCATTATTTGCAAAAACAACTACATCATCTGCAAAATCTAAATGACTTAAATACTCTCCATTTACTTTCATTCCTTTAGTTTCCCATTTTAATCCACAAAATACTTCTTGCAGCACTGCTGTAAAAAGTTTTGGTGATATGGAGTCACCTTGTCTTACACCTTTCTCAATGTTGATTTTTCCAGTATCATTATGTAATCTAATTGTTGCTGTTGCATTTTTATAAATATTCTTTAAAATATGACAATAACCTGGATCTATACCTTGATGATCCAATGCTTTAATCACTGAAGAAATGTGTATAGAATCGAATGCCTTTTCATAATCTACAAATCCAAAACATAATGACAACTCATATTCATTTGTCCTTTCTATGACTTCTCTCAATACCTGGATATGATCTATTGTACTAAAACCACTTTTAAATCCAGCTTGTTCTCTTGGTTGGTGGAAATCCAAAGTTCTCTGTAGATGAGTTGTAATTATCTTGGTAAAAATTTTATATAAAACTGATAAAAGGCTGATAGGTCTGTAATTTCTAATATCTTCTTTATCACCTTTTTTAAATATTAATATTATTACTGCATTCTTCCAATCTTCCGGTACATCTTTATCATTTAGACATTTGGTATATAACTTTGCTAAAATTGTTTCTATTTCTTCACCTGCTTCTTTTAATATATCAATTATAATTCCATCATTTCCTGGAGCCTTTCCTTTCTTCATACATTCAATTGCATGTCTCACTTCTTCATTTAAAATTCTGGGCAATTCGGAAGATGTAATAGATATAGGAGGTACTTGTTCTTTATTACTATATAATTCTTGATAAAAATCTTCTACCAATTTCATGATGTCATCTCTCTTTTTAGTAATAATTCCATCTTTTTTTCTTATTGCAGATATAAATTTCCTACCAATACCAAAATGTTGTTTAATATTCTTGAGTCTTTTATTTTCTTCTACAGCTTTCTTTGCTATTTCACAGTTATACTTGCTTATATCATTTTCAACTCTTTTCCGTACCATTTTACAAAATTCAAGATATTCAATTCTTTTTAATACATCACTTTTGTATAACTTCATATTCCTTCTTTTCTTCATAAATTCTCTAGTCTAAGTAGAAATTTTATTAGTCAATTGCTGCTTTTTTCTACCAGCTATCTTTGTTGCAGTTTTTAAAAGTGTATCAGTTATTTTCATATTAATTTTATTCAAATCTAAATCATGTTCAAAATCTCCTAACACTTGAAACCTATTTGTAAGTTCTAATTTAAATTCATTAGAATGTTTCTGAAGATTAGAAATATCAACTGTAAATATTGTTTTTCTTAATAATTTTTGTCTCTCTAGTTTTACATTAACACGTAACTTACACCTTACTAATCGATGATCACTTCCTGTGTTAAATTTGTTAAGAACATTACAATCTTGGAATATGTATTTCCTGTTAGTCAAAATATAATCCAATTCTGCTGTACCTTCATTTGGATGCTTCCATGTCCATTTACAGAACATAATATACTATAATAATTTTATAAAATTTAGAAAAATTGTGCTACAAACAGTGTGATTTCAAAAGAAATTGGAACACATATTTCTTGATTCAGGTATTGAGCATAAGTTGCTGAAAAATTGCCAAAATAATAACAGCATATAGCAAAAAAATATTGAGTAGTCTAAGAATAAACTGTAATTGATAAAGTCCAAGAAACTGATATTTATAAACACAAAATTACAAAGTAAACAAAAGCATCAGATTTCACTCTTGCTGTTTTCCATTTTGTCTTCATCATTGTTATTTTTGATCATTATATATCTACTGCAAGATGAAAGTCTCCAAGTTTAATCAAGTTAATTTGTTACCTAGTTCACCATAATGCACCAGCAAATTTTTTATTTTGACCATCCATCTCGCATGTCTCTAGATTTTTTAAGAATCTCTTAGCATTCAATTTAAAACTTCAATTATCCATTGATTATTTCTTTCAGTATAATGTTCATCCCAGCTTCATTTTAATCTCTGGTTTCAATGATGTCACTGATACTTGTTGGTTCTCTTACTAATGTATTTCATTTTTGATCTATTTGTTATTTTTAACTTACATCTTTGTATTGCTCTTCTGACAAGTGTTCAAGTCTCAGATCCATAAGTAAGAACTGGTAAAACATTTATTAAAAACCTGCCTTTTTGAACACATGGGTATATTACTTTTTAATATTGTTATTTCTATCAAAAGAAGTTCATCCATATTTAATTCTATGATTAATTTTATCTTATGATTCTATCTGTGTTATTAATGTGATCAAGATATTTGGAATTGTTAATTTGTTTTAATTCATAATTATCAATCTTTATTTTTGTCTTGTGAGAAAATCCATTGAACATTACTCATTTTTAACACTTATCTTTAACCCTACTTTCTAATTTTCATCTGATAATTTTTACATTTTCTGAAGTTTTGAAGTATTTGCAAAAATGACCACATCATCTGCAAAATTTAGATGACTTAAATAATCTCCATTTACTTTTACTTAACTTGTCATTTTAATCATAAAATACTTCACATATAAGTGCTTTAAAAAGTTTTGGAGATAAAAGAATCACCCTGGCACATATTTTCAATGTTAATCTTTTTAATATCAGGTAATTTAATCAATGTTTTTATATTTTGATAAACATCCTTCAGAATATGACAATTTCTCTAATCACAGTAGAAATATTTATAGAATCAAATGGGGTGGGTGGGTTATGATCTATAAATCCCAAAGCATAATAGCAATTCATATTCATTGGATCTTTCTATGTCCACTCAATATTTGAATATGATCTATTATACTAGAACTACTTTTAAATCCAGCTTGTTCTTTTAGTTGATTAGAATGCAAAGTTCATTAGAGGCAAATTGTAATTATCTTAGTAAAAATTTTGTATAAGAGTGATAAAAAACTGATCAGCTTTTTTAAATATCAATATTATTACTGCATTCTTCTAATCATTAGGTACATTTTTATCATTTAGATATTTGATATGTAACTTTCCCAATATTTTTTCTATTCATCTGCTTCTTTTAAGATATAAATTATAATTCTATTATTTCCTGGAACTTTTATCATAGGTTTAGTTGTTTATCTCATTTCTTCATTTAAAATATTGGGGGTATTTAGAAAATATAATAACAGTAGGAGATACTTTATTTTCTTGTTCTTTATTACTATATAATTCTTTATAGAACTCTTTCACATTTTATGACGTCATCTTTCTTTTTAATAACAGTTCCATTTTTTCTTATTGAAGAAACAACTTCCAATTTCAAGATATTGTTTTACAATTTTCAGATTTTTGTTCTCTTCTATAGCTTTCCTTGCCAATTCACAATTATATTTTCTTGTAATATTTTAACTCTTTTTCATACCATTTTATAAAGTTATAGGTATTCACTTCTTTTTAATGGATCATTTTAAAAAATTTCATATTCCTTTTTTTCTTTATATATTCTCTTGTTTCAGCAGCAACTAGTAAATTAATTTGTTTTTTGGATGAGCTATTTTTTTTCCAGTTCTTAATAAAAAACATAAGTTTTTTGAAATAACAATATTACTACTGCATTTTTTAAATCATCAGATGCATCTTTATGATTTAGATATTTGATATATAACTTTGCCAAGATATGATATGTTGGACTATTTTCATCATTTATGAGTGAATGTTGAATTTATAGAAAATTTTAAACTTTCCAAATACAAACAACTTGTTATTAATAACACATAAATAGACAATACAGGTTAGTAATTTGTGTTATTACTAACAAGTTGTTTGTATTTGGAAAGTTTAAATAAAGTTTAAAATTTTCTATACAGTCAACATTCACTCATAAATGATGGAAATAGTCCAACATATCACATCTTATAATATACTATCATTACAAACCTTCAGACAAATAACTTTGCCAATATTTATAATTGATATCTTAAAAAGAATCATTTCCTGAAAAATTTTTTCTCTTTATAGATTTAATTGCATATTTCTCTTTTAAAATATTGAGTAGTTCAGAAGATATAATAATTATAGGAGTTACTTTATTTTCTTGTTCTTTATTACTATATAATTCTTTATAGAACTCGTCCACATATTTTATGATGTCATTTTTTTTTTTTTTTGATAATAGTTACTTTCCTTCCAGTACCAGAATGTTATTTTACAATTTTCAGATTTTTATTCTCTTTTACCTTTGCTAATTCACAATTATATTTTCTTATATTATTATTAACTTTCTTTCATACCATTTTCCAAGTTCTAGAGATTCAGTTTGTTTAGTGGTTCATTAAAAAAAAAAATCACATTTCGTTTTTTTCTTCGTATATTCTTTTGTTTTAGCAGCAAATTTATTAGTAAACTTTGTGCCAGCTATTTTTTTTGCAATTCTTAATAGAGTATATTTTCTTATTGACTTTGCAAATATTATAATATTTTAAAACAATTTGCAGGTTTTTATTTACATTCATTGGAGACTTTATGAAGAATAGGAATATCAGCTATTAATATTAATTTTTTTAATAGCGTTCATCTCTCTAGTTTTGCATTGCTAATGTATTTTACTTCTTATTAATTGATGATCACTTTCTGTGATGAATATATTAAGAATATTCGAAGAAAAATGATAATACAAACGCACAACAAGAAAGTGAGCTTTTTAATTCAAATCTATATTTGCTGTTATAATTTAATACAAATAAATATTTATTGCATGTATGTCTAATAAATTTAAGAATCAAAATTTATATTATAACAATAACTACTGTATGAAAGTATTTTCTTCATAAAATTGCTTTATTTTTGGTAGCATATACTATTATAGTTTGTACTATTGCCTATAAAACAGTCATATCTTAAAAATAAAATAAATTGAAATTTGCGTTTATCATAAGCCTTACTTAAAACACAACTCATGACAAACAGATCTGAGAACTAAGTTACGTATACATTTTTCATAAAGTATACATTTTATATAACATTTATTTATAAAGCTTTTGTACATATTGAATAATTTATACAATAAATAAATTTAATTTTTCAATAAACTTATTAATTTTATATTAACATCTGGTTTATAACCCTAAAGCCCAATATGTATATAAGTAATGATTATATCAATAGATACTGATGGAAATGCTTTCATAATTATTGTTCTTTTTTTTTTTTTGCAGTAATTGATCTGATAGGAGGTACTAGAACATAATTTAGAAAAGTTAAATAATGCCCAGAGACATACATACACATTTTAGGACTTTAGCTGTAAAGTCTTCAACCTGAGTACAAGTTGTAAGATTTAAAATGTTTGGGTCTTTCATCTATCTGTCGCTCCACAGGGTTCTATGATCCTGTGATGCTTATTTATAGTAACTGCTATTGTTTACTAAGTTCATAAATATAAAAAGCTGAGATTGCTTAATTATAAGATCATTGTTCTTGTTCAGTTAGAAATACTAGATATATTTTGATATCTAATATTTGCAATTGTATTAACATTAGCTAAGAAGGTTTAGTATGGAGATTTAAATGGGTTGAAATCTTTAATTTATGCATTATTCCCATTTTAACTTTGAGCATGTTTGGTTTACAAAAAGATGTATATAATATATGTAGAACTTTGATGCAAAATACATTTGGATATATATATATATATATTAAATACAAATATATGTTTTATATGCTTGGAGTTAAGATGTAATATAGAGGATTTGAATGCAGACTTTCAAGCTGCCTTCAGCCACCCACTCTATCTCATACATGACCAAACACATGAAAAAGATAAATGATCCAATATATGTATTGCATGCTGAACTAGCATCCATCATTTGGTCCAGATCATCATCTCCCACATATATAATCAGTTCTTGGTTTATATTAAGATAGCAAATATTCACACATTAATGGACAGTCTTCAATCTATTTGACCTCCAACTTTTCAGCCATCCATACCATTGGCAGTCTGATAATGGAACACCCAAATTCTTTGTTAATGCCAATATTATTGTTTTGCCTATGTTGACCTTACGTCACTCTGACCCCTCATATATAGGATCTTGTCAATTTAAATACACATGAGGGATGGACAGGATACTGGCTGACGTTTGTACTATTTTAAATGCAAGTATATTTTATATACCTACAGTCTATATGTAATGGCTGAAGGGGGCTTGAAAGTCTAAGTTCAAATCCCTTATATTAATCTAGACTATAGGTATATAAAATATAATCATATTTAAAATATTACAAATTCAGCCTGCATCCTGCCCATCCCTCTTGTGTATTTAAATGGACAAGATTCTATACATGAGGGGTCAGAGTGACTTAAGGTCAACATGGGCATGACAATAATATTGACATTAACAAGTCCATTATCATATTGTTAATGGTATGGATGGCTGAAAAGTTGGAGGGTGAAATAGATTGAAGCCAGTCCATTAAAGGATGAACATTTACTATCTTAATACAAACTGAGCACTGATTATATGTGTGAGAGATGATCTGGACAAACAGGAGTGCTGGTTTAGCACAAAATATGTATATTGGTGATCATTTTTCTTTTTCGCATTTGTGTGGTCATGTGTATTGATTGTATGAGATAGAATGGATAGCTGAAGGGAGCTTGAAGTTTGAGTTCAAATCCCCTTTATTACATCTAAACTCCAAGTGTATAAAATATACTTGTATTTAAAGTATTACAAATTCAGCCTGTATCCTGACTATCCCTCTTCTATGTATTTAAATGGACAAGGTCCTATACATGAGGGGTCAGGGTAACTTATAGTCAACATAGGGATGACAATAGTATTGACTTTAATAAGAGATTTGGGTGTTGATCATCAGTTTGTCAATGGTATGACTCACTGTAATGTGGAGTATATTGAAGCCTGTCCATTAAAGTGTGAACATTTGCTATCTTAATATAAACCTAGCACTTATTATATACATATATATAAAATACAAAACCATAAAACAATACAATACTAGATAAAAATCCAAACTTTACCAAAATCCTTACACGACCATGGTTTCATCTACTAAACAAATAGACCTCAAGTGAAAATCAAACTAAAGAAGTAACATATCAAAGCAGACATGTTTCACATACATAATTTGGAGTTCTCTCCCCCCCCCCACATGACAGCAATTTAAAATCAATATTTTAAAATATTAAAATTACCATTTAAAATGGAGTATCTTATAAATTTTTAAGGTTTTCAGATTTTAAAAAAAAGTCTGTAATTAACAACTAATTAAAAAAGATTGCCATGAGCATAAAAGATCAAGAGGTGTTTTCCAAAAACATCAGATAGGTGTTATCAGAATCTGTTCCCGTTAAAAGTGGATGTCCAATAATGATGGAAATAAACATACAGGTCTCAGAGGAAGACCATCATTCTCTATGTAATTAATGCTAGATCAATCCAAAGGAGGATTGATAAGAAAAGCATGAGAGGATAAATAGGAGAGTAGAGATTGCTTATAGAAATTTTGTAGCAGATGTATTGTTATAAAGCATCAAGACTTACTAGTGGATTAGTCATCATCAATACTACATAGTGAAATCCACATTATATGAATATCAGACAACAAAGCTAGAGAACCATGAGTAATACAAAGAAGGAACCTATAACTAAAGAATGAAGAAACATTATTAAAATGGAGTATCTCCAAATGTCTGGCTAAATAGGAAACAGCTTTTTTCTCTTCTCTGTCACCTGATTCAGCAATGAAGTAAAATAAAACAAGACCTGTGAACATATTCGTTAATCTCGGAACACCCTTTATTAATTGGAAAATTTACAGAGAACTGCCAGCAGATGAAGGTGCAGCTAAGGAAATTTATACATCTTTTATAATACTTGATATTTTGTAAACGAATTTCATTAAGTTAAATTATAAAATAATGAAATGTTACTTTTTAAATTGATTGACTGTAAAGTAATACAAAGAAAATATATTTAAAAATGGAATATAATAGGTGAATTGAAAATATTTTGTAAGATGTCTTGATTAAAATAATTTATGATTTAATGAAATGTCATTTTCTGGGTTGATTGATTATAAAATAATGCAAAATGAAAACATTTTTATTTTAAATGACTAATTTTTATGTGGAGCATTCTGGAGTAATAAGATGATCTATGTGTTAGTAAAAGATGAAATGAAGACCCCAAAATGATTTTGCTAATCTGAAAATAATTCTATAGTGAAATTCATACTAATTTGTATCTACTTAAATGAAATTATTGATTATGGAAGTGACATTTATTATTTTGCAAAATGCTTTGATAGAATGAATTAAATCTGAATCCACACACACATAAATTAAGGAAATGTTTATATAAATAAATAAATTATAGGTTACAAATTGATATATATTGTATACATGATTAACAATGAATATGTATCCACTTATCTGCATAATAATAGAATACTTCCAATTAATGACTCCAAACCACACCTATATGATGAGTAATTGGTTCAAACCCACACCGATATAATATGTTATATAACAATAAAATACTATCAAATAATGACTCCAAAACACACCTATATGATGAGTAAGTGGTTTAAACCCACACCATTGTAATATGTTATATAACAATACTATCAAATAATGATTCCAAACTGCACTTATTTGATGAGTAAGTGGTTCAAATCCACACCGATATATGTTATATAACAAAATACTATCAAATAATGACTCCAAATCAAACCCACATTTGGATAATATATTAAATGAAAGTAAAGGTATTACTAGGTACCTGGATAAAACAATTACTTCTATGTGCCTGGATAAAACAAATGTTTCTGTATACTTGTATAGAATTAATTGCTTCTATATACCTGGATAAAACGTGTTTCTGTATATCTGGATAGAATTAAGTGCTTCTAGATACCTGCATCAAACAAATACTTTTATATACCTGGATAAATCAGATGCTTCTATGAATCTGGATAAAATTAATTGCTTTTATATGCTTGGATAAAACAAATGTTTCTGTATATGTGGATAGAATTAAGTGCTTCTAGATACCTAGATAAAAAACAAATACTTCTATATACCTGGATAAAACAAATACTATATACCTGGATGAAAACATACTTCTATACACATGGATGCGTATCTATGCAAATGAGGGAATTTCAAACCAAGAAGGATAATTTCCACTCAGGAAGAATCAGGGAGAACATCCGTAATGTGCACACGGATATGAAGACAGAATAGAGACTGTCAACAAACTTTTTCTTCTTTCTTTAAGGACTTTATACCTAATATTATTGTTAAATAAAATTATTGTTTCAAAAATAAATAATATCTTGTCAATTTCAATTCACATCACTCATCAATTAATGCACTGGTTCATAAAAATTTCATGTCATCTGAGTTATGTCCAGAATAACTCAACGTGGGTAAGTAAGGTTGTAGTGAGATGGAACTCTAGTGGTGCCAATTGGGAAACTAAATACAATTTTCTAGATGTTTCCAGTCTCTATGGTGTAACATCCTCTGATAAGCAGAAAATATTGTTGTAGGGGGGGATGATGTCAGAATTGGGGAATGCCAATCGATAGTTTCTTCCTGCAATATGCTCATCAGGAAATAAAACCAACAAAGAGTGGGGTTGGTTGGTACATGCGGTTACAATATATATATATACAAAACAAACAAACTTTTCCATAATTCACTTCAAAAACCAATTTCCCTTTATATCAAAAAATGTCTTCATAAGATTGATAGCCTTATATTCAAATTTTAGCATTAAAGTTTCTTTTACTCTTCTCTGTTTTTTTTAATCTGAGGCTGAAGACATCTTTTAATATAAAGGGAAGTTGGTTTTTGAAGTGAATTATGGGATGTTTTGTATATATATGTTGCTTCTTTAGTTTGATTTTCATTTGAGAAGGTCTATTTGTTTAGTAGATGAAACCATGATCGTGCAAGGATTTTGGTAAAGTTTGGATTTTTATCTAGTATTGTTTTATGGTTTTGTATTTTATTTATTACTAGTATAGTGTTAGGCAGTTTTGAATTATATTTATATGAGGGAGATCATGATCTGGAAAAACTTATGAATGCTGATTCAGCGTAATATACAAATATAGAGATCATTTATATTTTTTTTCACATGTGTGGTCATATGTATCAGTCATATGAGATAAAGTGAATGACTGAAGGGAGCTTGAAAGTCTGAGTTTAAATCCCCTATACCACACACAACATATATAGTAATTATGTAAAAGGATAGCATGAGGTGATGGCAAATATTCTACGATCAATAAAATGAATATGAGCAGAGAGATAGCATTTAAGTTGAAAGTAAAAATAAATTATAAACAATTTAAATCAACAGTCATTCTTTGTAACTGGATTTAAAAGAGGTACTTATAAAATCTAGGTTAATTTTCTTCTAGCCAAGGTCAAAATTGGAGCATAATATAAAAGTAATTAGTTGCATGCACTTATTTAAGTGCTAAAGTTACAACAATACACATCAAAAATGGAGATCAAGATGTCATGCTGATCATCAGTTCTAGTGCCACCTGGTAGTTTGAGCATACGGACCATCAATAAAATAATTGCCATAATCTTGGCAATATCAAGAGAACTATCTGGAATCCAAACACAAATATTTTATACAGTATTAATCTTCAGCATATTTGTTAACTAAGTTACACCCACACCTGAAAATTCATTTGTTGAGCTCTATACTTTTTCAATAATATAACTATTTTTCCTGGTCAAATAACACCAGTTTATTATACCTAAGTTTTAATATTAATTGGAGAAAAACTAGTTTATTTATTTCATAGGTGCCAGAATTCTATAGGCGAGTCCACTGGCTTTCCCCTCCTATCTACGATGATCATAATTGTGTTACGAATTACTGCCCTCTGGAGGATTGTAATTTATGGTAAAGCATTGGCATTTATAATTGACAAAATTACAGCAGACTTAGTAATGCTATAATAACTACCATATATTCCTCAATAATAATAATATAAAAGAACAATAAAAAAAATGCACACGATTTAAATATAATTTACATAAATTAATACTTGCAAGGTCAAATATAAAAGTCAATTATTGCTGTCCTCTGGGTTTATCTTATTTCAGCCTTCAATAAGGATTTATTATAGTATATCAACAGTACTGATAATTTACTTAATGTGATCACATGTAACACAAAATTTCTTACCGGTAAATTTTAAATGATTACTTCTATCATTAAAGGAATTACCATGCATGGATTTGTCTTTATTGGGATCTGTCATGTAACCTTATAATATTTTGGTGAGCAGTCTGGGGCTCTAATCTTTAAATAGGCAACAGGATTGAATCACAGCATTGTTGAGGCTCCAGGAAAGACAAAAGTGTTGGCGAATGTACTATTCTCTATTGACACATTTTACAAAGGTTAAGCCTTCTAGTAAGAATATAATATCTTGTTGTAGTTTCATAGAATAAAAGACATTTATTTCAATTTGCTATTTGGTGCTACCACAAAACACACATGAAAAGAAGAACATCTGCTCAGCCCTATCCCTTCTATTATATTTTTCCTAATTCAAGTCTACTATGCACATACCGTTTACACCTTTTTTTAAATCCCTAATTTAGCTTTCACCAATTTACACCTTATTTCCATTTTTTTGTTTACAAAGTTATTCCCCCCCCCCCTTTTTTTTTTTTTTTTAGTGGTTATCTCAAATTAATGGCAAAAGAATGCTGCATTTTTTGATTTGAGTTTGAAATTTACATTTTTATGTCAGTAAAATCTAGAAATGTTTTTATTTTCTCCCTATTTTTTTTCTAAAGGTTGTTATAGAAAATACAATTTCCATTATATCACACAAATTTACAAAAATAACTTAATTTTCTCAAAAATTAACCTTTTA
Organism: Epiperipatus broadwayi; assembly: GCA_028023455.1. Taxonomy (NCBI): domain Eukaryota; kingdom Metazoa; phylum Onychophora; class Udeonychophora; order Euonychophora; family Peripatidae; genus Epiperipatus; species Epiperipatus broadwayi. The sequence continues at coordinate 1,648,756 of JAQFVV010006219.1, read as the reverse complement.
AATTTAAAATGCCAATACCTATTGTACCATATGGTACAATATAAACTAGCCATTATTAGTTATGACTAGTTTGGGATGCAAGGACCTTAGGGGTTGTGACTATGAACTAGAAAAAATACAAATATATTCTAATTAAAAATATTTTAGTATTAAATAATTTCACTGCAATGATAAATCTTTATTTAGAAATAATAACAATAAACATGAAATTAAAGGTTTGTCAAGTCCTCTTATTACATCTATACATCATTCTGGATTTTGATCCATAGATAACAGAAAATGTTATAACATTAAATTTATAGATATATCACTTTTAGTTTACATGATACACATATAAGCACTCAAAACATCCCTATATGATATTTTAATAATTATTTAACTAATGAAGATTATCATGTTATAATGATATTTGAGTGCATAGACATAGATATAAAATATTTCATTTTTTTTAATCAAGAATTTATTAAACTTCATATATATATAGGGTTAAAATTTTGCTATGATGCTAAATGTTGCCATATTAAGAATTTAATATTAGTCTACTCTTTTGCCTGTTTAATTTCCTTGCAAGTCTTTCAAAATACCCAACCCTGTCTATGAATTCTTGCTGCTTTATGTATATCACTGATGGCTTTCAACTTTGTTCTTCTTTAATTGTTCAAGTTGATTATTTGGGGAGCTATAAGCTGATCTCGCATTCTTGTTTTATTTAGTTTCTTCATCAATATCTGTGCTGATGCTATATTGTTGTCATTATATAATAGATTGCATCTTGTCAGCCATAGATTGAAGGCTACAAGGGTAGAACTTTTTATCATGGTGAACTCTCTCTTGTTAATAGCATGTTTTAGCAAGGTAATTATGGGTAGTTTGTAGCTGTAGATTGATAGGATTGCATTTCTACAGTCTTACATGGATATACATTGCTCAAAAATATAAATTATTGTGTCATTATCTCTTTTTCAAAATGGGCAAATTGGGTCCAGGTTGATAAAGCCCCTGGGAGTCACTAAAACCCATTTTTTAGGTAATGCTTCCAAGTTTTTGAGCAAAAAGTCCAAGAATTTTGGCTCTAGGCACCATCTTTTGAATCTTTTTATTAGGCCATGATTGGTAATGTTGAGTTGAGTTAGTTCTGGCAGTGAGATTTTGTTTGTAAGCTGGTATGCATTCCAGTAGGTTATTTTCCCAGCATTCTGCTGAAATGAAAGCATCATCTTAGAAAATTTACTTGTCAAGTTAGGTAACCATCCCTTTTGCAGTGGCGATGGTGTGTCTGTTGGGATGATCACATTAGATGGAATAATTTGTGGGAAGAAGTTGGTCAATTTGTTCATTAGACTATACATTCTCTGGAATCTGATTGTTTGAATTGAATGTAAAGATAGATCAGTCCATTTCTTATGCTTTTTCATGTTTCTCAGGCTTATTGCAACTGTTTTCCTTTTCCAAAACAACCTGAAGCAAAGTGAGTTAATCTGGGTTATAAATTTGTTCGAAAACATGATAAAAGGTATGCAATATTCTATCCTGGTGAATACCAGCATGTTCATCAGTGCAGTTTTGGCATATAGTGAAGAGTAAATTTTTGAAAGTGATTTGGTGGTTTTGTTTACTGATTCCAGGATAGATTCTTGTATTTCTTTTTTCATGGCCAGTGGAGATAGGTACATTGGTAGACCTTAGAAATTTTGGTGGTGGAGCTGTGTACAGTGATGGCATGGTTTTTCCCGAGGATATTCTCCATGCTGAGGATTTGTTTAGATTGAAGAACAGCCCTGATTCACGAGAGAATCTATGCATAATATGAGTCAAGCTAATAATGTATTTCAGGGAGGGGAGAAACCCTGCCAAGTCATCCAAGTACATGATGTGTGAGATTTTTTACCAGTGTGCAGAATAGAAAGTTCTGGTAGCTTTTGCTCCATAGCTTTTAGGAAGGGATAGATACAGATTGCAAAGAGTTGTGCATGGGGGGGGGGGTGATCCTGTAGGATTGATCTGAATGGTCTGAAAGATTATGATATATTTCCATTGAGAGTAATTGATATTTCTCTATTCATTAATAGATTTTCTATTATGTTTATGATCCCATAGGAATATCAAATTCGCCAAGCAGGTGAATAAGGGTAACATATTCTGACTGAATCAAATGCTCTAGAGATATTGAGCTGCACTACCACAGGCTTTGATTTTCTGTCTTGTCTTGTAAAATCCACTATCATTTTGAAGAGACTTAATGCCTCTGCTGTGGAAGATCCTTTCTTAAAAAAATCAAAAACAGAGATGCATGGGAATATATCTTGTCCTTGACGAGTGACTCCATGAGCTTGATCATCAATGGAGTCATTGATATAGGTTTAATATTTTCAAATGGAAATGGTAATAAGGGGTTTTTAAGGAATGTTACCATTCTAAGATGGTATAAACCCTATATTTTTAGATGTTTGGTGGAGAGTAAGTCTATCATGTTGTGAATGATTGGAATGGTAAATTCTTCAGGTATAAAAAGTGTCATCTGATCAGAAATTACTGCTAAGTTTCTCTCACTGAAGTGAAATACTGGAATTCCAGGACATGGGCTATATGCTTAGAATTTTTTTTTTGAGATATTGAATATACTGTCATACTTTACAACTAAGCACCTCATCCTTCAAAGAGGTAATGGCAAAAAATAGCCACAACTCATTTCTTACCATTGGGAATGATTTGTATAATAATGGCACATATGATTTACTGAGAGTTCAATCTTTTGGTCTTACATTACACTATTGTATATTATGCTTGTTTCCCATTATAATAATTGATATAATAATCAATATATGATTTATTGAGAGGTTTATCCTTTTTATCAAATCTTACATGAACATATCATGCTATGCCAGTTTAATAAATCCAGCTAGTCTGTTTTCTTCTTTATAATAAGTGTAAAAGCAGGGAATGTACATAAATTATTTGTGCATTGCTCGTGATTATATTAGTCTTCATATTTTTCTTTTCATCAGAAATTTTAATATCCATTCTTCTCCTTTGTATCTCTGCAATGTTTTGAACATGGTCTCTGATTAGTATTGAACTTTTGTTGATGTAATTCATCTTGGTTGTGCTTCATGCAAATATTGCAATTCATTAATACTTAATTCTAAGGAAGCAACATATTATCAGCTTATAAATGATGTTAAACAGGTTTGATGGTTTTGTTTTCATTATGCAGTCCTAATTTTTCACTTTGGTTTACCATTGCTTTTTTTTTTTTAAAAAAAAAATCCTAGTTGTTTGCTCACTCTGTTTATTTTACTTTTGCTGTACTCTGGGGATATGTTTGCAATACCTGCCAAGTAGCATCAATACATTTTAAAATGGACACAAATTAAACTTAATAAAAGTTTATTCATTAGCCAAATTAATATTTATAAATAAAATAATTAATTATAATTATTAAATTACTTTGTAATTTTTATGACAATCTTAAAGTTGTTATTTTTTCACATGCACTGTAATTTAATATAATCAGTATACATGTGTGTTGCCAAACAGCTATGGTTTCTTATATGCATAGTTTGTCATTACAAAATCCTCATCTACACAACTTATATAAGTTGTGTAGATGAGGATTCTCTAATGACAATTATTTATTCTCTCATATTCTACTGATGACTATATACATATTAATTATGCCAATAACTACATATATCTTAACTATGTTGATACTTTGAGTAAACTATTGCAGAGTTTTATATTAGTCTTTTGCTGCATAATCTAACTTCATTAGCGTATATTATCTTTAATAACATTAAATAGCATTCATGTCATATGTAAATTTTCTAGAGTGATAATATTAATGAAATGAGAAAATGATTTATGTATCATTTGTGTGTATTTACCAATAATTTAATAAACTTTTTATAATTACAATAATTTAATAAACTTTATTTACATTTCAAATATACACACACAGAAAAGTCCACTCTTTTCTCACTCTAGAAAAAATCCTGTAAAAGTTGCAAAAAATAGTCTTGTAATATTTGACATCTCTGACCATCTTAAATAGATCTTGAAGATACTAATGGCTCTTCTTCATCAGAAACAGTTTTTTCTTTTTTGATTCAGCTGTTTTATTGATAAAAGATCCACTAATTCTACTGTTTGATTATCAGATTGGGTACTCATTAGGTCTGATTCTTCTACCTGGAAATCAGTGGGGATTTAATAATTTTGTGCCACTGAAGATGTATTAGAGCATTCCTCTTTAATGACATTTTTTTACTAGCTGATTCAATTTTGATATTGTCTGTTTCTGATATCTTGTTCTAGAAAGTTGTAAATATTTGATGTGTCTTTCTAATTTCTTTCCATTTTCCAATTAGATTTATCTCATTTGTCTGGCCAATACTTTTATTATCACACCCTGTATCCCTTTTTTTCTTATATCTTTTATTCAAACTAACTCACAAACTTAAAAGTTTTTACAGACTAAATGTTTTTCTTCATTTACATTATTAGTTGGTAATGACTTTGAAAGATGTATGAAATTTTTTTGACACATTAACATTTGTGCCATTGTCTTCATTGTCAATGTAGAAGGTGTAAAGTGTTGAAAAAGCATTGCATCTATTAACACTTTATTTATATTTCTGTATGCAATTTTATTCAACATTGATTTAAGCTGCTGAACTGCCTTTTTGGCCAGGTTAAACCATTGGACTTTGGAATGATACAGTGATATCAAAACTTGGCATATTCCTTTATTAGTTAAAATTTTTTTAAATAGCTGTGATGCTAAAACAGTTCTATTGTCAGTCACAATGGTTTTCAGGTACTGTGGCTTGTGAATGCTCTGAAAGTATATTCTGTGCTGGTATTTTTGATGAGTTTAAACTTCACTTATTTGGAGTAGTTATAACAATTCATTGGACAGTATGGTCCAAGTATAGTCTTTGCCATTAATGCATATGCTTAGGCCATAAATCCCAATCATTTTGGAGACAGGTTAGCAATAGATTGACATTGCCTTTTTGGCCAGGTTAAACCATTGGACTTTGGGATGATACAGTAATATCAAAACTTAGCATATTCCTTTATCAGTTAAAATTTTTTTAAATAGCTGTGATGCTAAAACAGTTCTATTGTCAGTCACAATGGTTTCCAGGTACTGTGGCTTGTGAATGCCATGAAAGTATATTCTGTGCTGGTATTTTTGATGAGTATACTTTGATTATTTGGATTAGGAATCTATAGTAATTAAAGAGTTATAACAATTCATTGGACAGTATGGTCCAAGTATAGTCTTTGCTATTAATGCATATGCTTAGGCCATAAATCCCAACCATTTTGGAGACAGGTTAGCAATAGATTGACATTCTAAGCAATTCTTCACCATCTGATCAATTTCCTGTTCATATTAGGCCACCCTAATATGATCTTGCTAATGCTTTCATTCTCTTGATATTACTATCACTGATTTTTCTCTCCACTTTACAATACCATTGTAAGTCATCTTTATTTTTCTTGTATTTGAATTCCTAGCAGTCTTGACTAGTTTCTACCCAATATAGGACTAAATCTCTTAATGATCTATAGCAGTAGAAATTTGACTTTTGGAATTGAATTTAACAAGTACAGTTACTTTTCTGCATATGTCTATTTTATTGCAATTTATGTTTGTGCTTATAACACCTATGTTCTCAAGCATCAACTTCATTTTATTTTTCTCACTAAATATTTACCCGTGGCTTTCTGTTCACAAATAATAATGTCCAATAGAATACGATTATTATTTGTATCATTCATTTTCTTAATATCATTTTTTATTCTTATGTCTCTCTCCTAATTTACAGTCTACACTTAATTTGGTTGTAATCTTCTTATATTTAATCCAGAAAATCCATGCTAAATGTCCTTTTAATGTACTAACATGACCATTTCCCCTTCTATATTTGCAGTTTTTTCATGTGGCCTTTTTACCACAACAACAACAAACTAAATTATTATGAGTGTTCCTGTGGGTTGGTCTCTTGATGTGTGTGTTTTACTGCTATAGAAGTCTTATTCACATATGCAAAAGGTTGAAATTCAGAACATTCTCCACTGTGATTTCCTTTGCTATATATTTTTGAATTGTGTGTTTAGGTTAGGCTCATTCAGTAGAACTTTCTTGAACTTATTGCCTGCTTTTCCTCATAATAGTTAATTCAAAATCATTTCATCATACTTAACATTAAAATTATAATCTTTCATTCAGTATTCTCAATGCTATTATAATCTTGATTTCTCTCGACTTCTATTTCTAAATCTTAGGTGTGCTATCTGTTTAATTGTTGCATGTTTGAAATAAGTATTTAACTCATTTTTAACTCCTGATGTGGAATTTCTTCAGGGATTTTGAGGTCACAAAGTTGATTTGCTACTTGCAGTATGATTTTTTCTGACAACCACAAAAGCTTAAGCACTTTAAGTTATTGTATTTATAAATATGCATCTTTCAATATGTACAACATAACTTTTCCAAGTTGAAGTATTATTTATATAAAATTTATGAATATTATTGTTACATAATGCCATTTTACTTGTTTACATGGATTCTACAATCAGCAAGTTATGCCATTTGACTGCTTACACAAGTTATTCTGCTATTATCCTATGCAGGTTTTACTACTAACACCTTGCATCATTTTGATATATCCCAAGAATTATTCTTGAAATACCAACCAGTTAGCACCAATACATTTTATAAATAAAATGGAGACAAATAAACTCAACAAAACTAGTTTATTCATTTTCCAAATCAATATATATATATATATCAATAAAAGAATTAATTGTAATTAGAAATTACCTTCTAATCTCTAAAATCTATGATAATTTTCATGTGAACTTATTCCTTCACATGCACTGTATGTTTTTTACACACATGGATACTGTATAAGTTGTGTAGACAATGATTCCATAGTGACAATATATATATTTATTATGCTGATGATTACATATATCTTAACCATGCAGACACTTTGAGTAATTATTCTATTTCTGCATAATTTAACTTCATTAGCATAGATTTTTCTTAATAACCTTCAACAGCATTCAAGTTATATATAAATTGTGTAGACTGATAGTATTAATAAAATGAGAAAAAATATTTATTTACTGTCTGTATTGAAGTGGTCAGATCTAAGTTTGATCCAAGTTTCATAAGATCCCACCTTTAGCCTACTTCAAACCCTATCACTAACAGTGAATTTCCGAATGTAATGGAGCTTTATATGTTCAATACACACAAGTTTTGATTAAAACAGAGTATTATTTAAACATTTGTTAAAGCCAATTATTTTATGTTTAAACTTACTAATCATGATAAAATTATTCATGAAAACATATATATTGTAATTGCGGTGAATTATACATATATATTTATGAATCATTAAATATATATATTCGTTATAAAGTTTCATTACATCGGAATGTTTTATTTTTACTTTTCACAGTTTTTTCAAATTTCTGTGATTAAAAGCTACATTCTTTCAATAAGCTTTCTGATCGTCCTTTCCCAAAGACAATGGGGAATTTTTATTAATTAGTGAAAATGATAATTTAAAATGTAAGGATGGTTCTTAATTAAAATCGTTTATACAGATTTATAAATTCATTTTCTAAATAGAAAATGAATTCAAAGTTAATGGATTTGAAAGTTCTTATCGAAGGAATGGATCTGAAATCAATTAACAAAATTTTTAACTTATGATAATTTAAAATGCTTTAGCCTGAAGGCATCAAAGTCAGAATGGGCAGGAAACTGCAGCAAAGGTATAAATAGTCTGGAAGAGTTTCAAAGAAAAAGAAGCCATTACTTTTTCAGAAGAGTTGCTTTAAATTATGAATTTTTATATGTCTTTTAAGCATGGTGTGTGGCTAACTTTGGGGATCTGATTGCTGGACCCTGAAGTTCTCATAAAATCTTCAACTTGTAGCTGCTAATCAGAAATTTTCATACCAATCATGAACTGCCAAAATCTTAAGAAAACCAATCCAAAAATGCTATTTATATAAGTGCGTGCCTGCATTATCATCTCAACCCAAGTGGACTCTGCCATGTAAATTAAGAAGCAAACCATGGAAGGACTGGTAATATCTTTATTTGCTGAACAGCAACTTTCTGGCCAGTTTCTGAACTTTACTTTAAATCATATTTTAAGTTAACTACTGTTAAAATTTTTCTTGCTTTATAATGTCTCAATTTGTGTAGTAATTTCTAGTCTTTAAAATTAATATTTTGTTAACATTCCTTTTCTTATGATGGCGGTATGTTTTAACTAACTTTATTTATATATTTACTTGAATGATTATTAATATCATTTATTTTGATAATATGCCAATAATACTTTCAACTCGATAATAATCTCTTTCATTACACTTACCTTATGAAAATAATATCATATTAGATTTTATAGTTTAATTATTGCCCATTAGAACTAATTTAATACGGTTCTATTAATTATGGAGTTGAAGGATTTATTAAATGTTTGCTATTTTTACCAATGGCTGATAATGATTATGAGCCCATTTTATAACCTATGCTCCCGGCTATTTTATTTCAGTTCACAAATTTATTCATATTGATAATGTTAAAATGTTTTACTAAAGATCAATAAGGGGAATAAATAAATGTATTATAATTTGAATTTTATATTAATATTCAGGGAGGGCATGAAATTTGGGTTATGATTATTATAATTATATAATTGCATTAAAAACTTTTGTTCCAAACAAGTTTGATTTTAATGTGACATGATCAGGTCATTACGTAGAGCATTTCTCATATAATTTGGGTTTTATTAATTAAATATGATGATCATTAAATCATCACTTTCTGAACATTGCTAATGCGAGCCACACTCTTGCTTTGTAGGTTTGTCATCGATGATTTTATTGTTATTTTAATTACATAGGAAGAAATCACTTCCTCCCTCACTCGTTATTATATTGGAACACCAAAGGTTCATGGCTATGTCTCAGCCTGGCTTTTCCTGTGTTCCATGGATAGCTTATAGGATAGAAAAGACTTGTAGAACACAAGCCACCCTTCTACTTCTTAAATCACTGACAAGCCATTATAATTCATGTTCGTCTTTACTGGTCATACATCGTTAGTACCGTTTATTTCTCATTTCCAATAAAGCCCTGCTTTCATGCTTATAAATCATAATGAATTGATTTTATTAAAATCAAACAACCTCATATTCATCTATAATTTTAAATAAGTAAAGTTATGCCCTAAATACTTATCATGCCTTTCATGAATTGATCTATGGATGTGTGAAAATGAACCTCACATCTTTCTTATTTTTTTAAAATTAGAATCATAGCCTCTTTCCAAATAAAACACCTTTATTTACCTTTGTTTACTTGTCGGTGCATAGACACATATATTTCTCCCATGCTTGTGTATTAATTATTGGAATATGAGCATGACTGCCATTATTTATGCTAATCATAACCATTTGAACAAATATTTACTTATTATTAAATATTTTATATAACATATTTGGTTTTGACTTTCTTCATTAAATGAATTATTTTAATATTCATGCTCGCTATCTGTACTGGCAACTCAAACAAACATATATGAATTGATCTAGAAATATCCGTAGCCATTTTATTATACATTAGCTAGAGTCAGATCAGGGGTCTCAGAAATCATCATCCATTGAGCTAGTTCCTTGGTGCATAGTCATGTGCCATCATCATGTGTTATTCATTGATTTGATCTGAGCTCATGAGTTGGGTTCGAATTCAGTTTGGTCTTGGATTCAATTCTTTTGGTTTAACTGGGTTTGAATCCAATTTCAGGTTTAGGTCATGTTGGGGTATGGCATCTGTTGACCGGCACAGTATGTAATTACAATAATTTAATAAATTTTATTTAATTTCAAATATATACAAGCACAGAGAGTCCTATTTTATTTAAAACTATTGCTTCCATGTTTATATCTTATGTGTGATCACTTCCTTAAATATCTCATCTCTATATGATTCTTAATTGCTTTAACATTTATGTTCCAGGTTATATTATAAAATGGCAAATATTTTTGATCAATTCATCTTTTATAACTTATCTGACCCCGTGTAATGAACAGGTGATTTATTGAGTTGCTATGTTGACTTGTTAAAGTGTTACAGAAGTGTTAGTGATGCATAAGTTTCTTATATTTATCAAATCATGTTATTTCAATAATAAAAAAAAAAGATAAATTATATTGGTTCTTTATATTCTAATATTATACTAATCTCCCTCCTCCACCTGATCGAATTCCATTTTATTTTGAAGTGATTTACAGTTTAGTACTCTAATGGAATGATTACATTTCCAGATACACCATATTAGCTATAAAAGTAAAGACAGCTTTCTTAATATATAAATAGGGCAATATCTATTCTATATCAGCATCATGGACCAATCCACCCACTTTTATCTTTAACAAGCTTAATCCATATTTATTCTTGATACATTATTTTCATATATTTTATTTTTATTATTTACTTATAAGACATATATTACCATTTTACTTTATGCAATTATTTAATTTTATCTTTACTACCTGAGGTAATGGATTAGATCATTAAGCAGAGGTGTCAAATACCTTTGATAGATTAATCATCAATGATACCTATGGTCAGATCGAGGATATACAAATGCACAGCTTGACCAGCTATAGCACATCTTGACTGCTGGAACAAAACCTGCCATCCAAAGCATTTTATTTGTTTTGAAAACAAAGTCTCATGCTAGCCGACCATATGTTATATATATCCAGCATGCTCAGATAACAGTCACATGAATCCAACATTTGAAATGTCCCCAGCTAACTCCTACTCTTTATCAGGAGGGTCAGCACATTTTTACTTAACACATACAAATATTTATAGCCATTAAATTAATGGTGATGCAGTGACAAAAGAGAGAGAGAGAAAATACACCCACTAACAATTAAGCAAACATTATTATTTATTCATGCGTATACATATTTAATATAAAATAACATAAAACTTTATATAAAGAAATTATAAATGATTATGTTAAGGCTAAATTTTATGATAGACCTTCATAAATGTTCTTGTCACTTCAAAATAAATAACATGTCTAGACAGTTTATTGCAAATATATTTACCTAGGTTTTCATTAAAGTTAATTTCCAACTGGTTGGCCTTTTGGTCTCCATCGATAGTTTCATGACTTTCCTTCCACTCTTTATGTCAACAATGCGAGAGAGATTATGCAGCAGTGTCTATTTCAAAGTTTAGGAATTAGTTTCAGATATTGCTTCCAGGTGAGTACAGTTGAGGACCCAGGGCATGAAACCCAGTTGAACACTCCTATGGATTTCTAGCAATGCATGTTGTTAATTCTGTGGCTCCTGCATTGATATTGTCCAGAACAATAATGACTGGCTCACTGAGAGTCACATTAACTATGCCCTCAGTGATGAATGAATTGATGAACTGGTGAACTCAAACTCATAACTTTTCAAAGACTGACTGTCTATGAGAATATCTGAATGAATCAAAGATGAATGAGTAAACAATAACCAAACTGCTAATTTTATATCTAACTCTCCCTTTGTTTATTTCCTTATAGTTTTAATTTTTATCATAAATCTATTTTGGTTCTCATCTGATCCTTCATGTCAGCTGTGGGATGGTGCGATTTCTAATCAAAAAACACATTAATATAATGTTCCTGGGCTAGCGATTCTCTATTAATATTGACTTTTTTTTTGTTTGTTTACAAAGTTTACTTTCTTTGGTTTCTGAATTATTTTTCCCAAATAATATTTTTGATGATGGGATAAAAAAATAGTTCTTTTTTAAATTTTTATTGACTAGAGGGTCTTTTTTGGTGTATGTTCAAATAGTAATTTGTGTTTTTTTTAAAATAGTCTTACTGTTTTTGTAAAATTGGATTGACAAAATTCAAGAGAGAATGGGTTTTTTTGATGGATCTTTAAATAATAATTTACGTTACTTTGATAGGTTTACATTTGATTGCCAACAATAATTAGTGGGAGGGGTGTTTTTGTGTACAATTAATTAATAATTTACGTTGTTACTTTTATAGGTTTATCTTTGATTGCCGACATCAATTATTGGGAGAAGTGTTTTTTTTTGTGTGTGTATGTTTAAATAAAAATTTAAGTTACTTTTATTGGTTTACATTTGATTGACAACCGATTTGACTTCCTTTCATTTATAAATTATGGTTTTTGTTCTACAAATAAATATTTTTGACAATGGGACAATAATAGTTGTTGTTGTTTGTTTATTTTTTATTGACAAGAGGGTGTTTTTTGGTGTACATTCAAATAGTAATTTGGGTTACATTTTAATAATAAGTTACGGTCTTACTTTTATTGTTTTACATTTGATTGACACTAATTATTGGGAGGGGTGTTTTTGTGTGTATGATTGTAGACAACAATTATTGGGAGAAGGGGTGTAACCGTTTAAAGAATAATTTATGTTACTTTTAGTGGTGGTGTACATTTGATTGCTGACAATAATTAGTGAGAGGGGTGGGTGTTTTTGGGTGATGATTAAATACTAATTTACATTCCTTTTATTTTACATTTGATTGCTGATAACAATTATTGGGAGAAAGGGATTTTTTTTTGTGTGTGTATGTTTAAATAAAAATTGAAATTACTTTTATTGGTTACATTTAATTGACTACTGATTTGACTTTTTTTCGTTTATAAATTATTGTTTTGGTTTCCAAAAAACCTAATATTTTTAACAATGGGACAATAATAGTTGTTGTTTCTTTCATTTTTATTGACAAGAGGGTCTTTTTTGGTGTATGTTCAAATAGTAATTTGGGTTAAGTTTAAAAAAATAATTGGTTTACCTTACTTTTAGTGCTTTACATTTGATTGCTGACAACAATTAGTGGGAGGGGTGTTTTTGTGTATGATTAAAGAATAATTGTATGTTACTTTTATTTTTTATATTTGATTGCCGACAACAATTATTGGGAAAAAGAGTTTGCATTTTTTTTTGTTTGTGTGTATGTTGAAATCAAAATTTAAGTTACTTTTATTGGTTATCATTTGATTGCCAACCGATTTGACTTTTTTTTCTTCATTTATAAATTATTTGGGTTTCCCAAATAATATTTGGTTTGACAATGGGACAATAATAGTTGTTTCTTTAATTTTTATTGACAAGAGCGGGTATTTTTTGGTGTATGTTCAAATAGTAATTTGGGTTATGTTTAAATAATAATTTACTGTCTTACTTTTATTGGTTTACATTTGATTTCCAACAACAATTAGTGGGAGGGTTTTTTTTTTCTATATGATTAAAGAATAATTGATGTTCCTTTTATTTGACCATTTGATTGCTGATGACAATAATTATTGGGGGAAGCAGGGTTTTTTGGGCTATGTTTAAATAAAAATTTTAGTTACTTCTTTTATTTTACATTTGATTGCCGATGACAACAATTATTGGGAGAAGGGATGTATGTTTAAATAAAAATTGAAGTTACTTCTTTTATTTTTTTTACATTTGACAAAGGCCATTTGGAATCCCCCAAACAAACTGCCCTTTACGAAGTGAACATTTTCATCAGCAATGACGAGATTTACAAATGAAAGTCAAAAGATGCTTTTGGACCTCAAATCTGCATATATTTGCCGCACAATCCAATCTTTTATTTCAGCAGCAGGATAAATTTTTTTTCTGCTGTAGAAATATTCCAGTGCTGGCTTCCGTGTCTGGCAATTACCATCTTTTCAAGTTTTCAGCATTGGAATTAGCCATCTTCTTGGTCTCGGAAAATTTCTCGCTAAAATGTGACTCAAAGAGTGATCATTAAAAATTTTATGTTACCCCACCCTAATCGAGAATTTAGGAGGCTTACAGCTTTACAAGAAACAATCATGACACTGTTAAAAATTGTTAAAGGTAACAGTACATCAATTTGTCTTAAAAAAAAGACCCCAATGAAAATTTAAATAATTCTGACACGATCAAATTAACACACCCTCGTACAATATTGTTACATCAAATATATAACACAGCATTACAATATAGTGTGTGACACAAACAACTATGGCATGTTCCTCTGCTTTTAGCATCAGAAAAAGCCACACCATCAGCCGCTAAGCTGAGTTAATACTCTAGATTTTATTGTAGAAAGAAGACTTAACTCCGAGTTAACACTGCTTAAAGGCTTGGGTGCAGCTGTGGAAATGGCATATTTCTAGAAATTTAGTTAGAAATTGCACCATCCTGCGGCTGACACAAAGGATCAGATGATAACCTCTATTTTTAATTAATTTTAACATTTTGTTTTACCTAATCCTTATTAAATTAATCTAATATCTTATTGTCCAGGAATCTTTCCAATTAGTTGCATTCCTGCTGATGAAATATTTCACAAAAGTTTTTTTATAACTAATTTTATTTCAATGTTTTACAATTATTATTATTTTTTTCTCTTTTAATTAATGAAAAGAAGAGAGAGCGGGTTTTAAATTTTTATTTCTCCTAATTCTTTTCCCCACCCCACTCTTAATAAATAGCTTTATTCTATTCTAAACAGGAAAAAGATGCAATCTTTTATTTTTATAAAATTATATTTTCAAAATCTATTTCTTAAATATATTATTTTTTTAACTATTCTTGTTTTTCTTAATTTGTTTATTTATTTTTAAATTATCAAATATATAATGCAGATATATGTGTTTTAGAATATATCTTGCTAGCATTATATCACACACACCCCTCCCCCATTTGAGAGATAAAATGCATCAATTTGACCCATTTTAGCTTTACTGTTTAATGTTTTTTTTAATTTTTATTTGTTTATTTATTATTTTCTGTAAAATAAGTTTCGAATTGCTAGAGACTGACAAGCTATAGAAGGTGACCTTTTTACACTGCTCTGTCTCACAGGCCATAATCTACATTGACTACAATGATTGTGTCATTTGTGAGGAGCACAAGAGACAACATGCATCCAATGATGTGTACAGGGATTTGGATGCTGCAAAGGGCAGAACTCATCTACTGACCCTTCAACAAATGCTAAAATAGTATACAATTTAATTTTATTGGCATGCTGGGAATTTCTTTACCTGTGACTTTCTCCACTGAGTCTTCATCCAAAAATACTGGGTCACTGTGAATGGCAGTATTCATCTACTGACCATTTGCCTTAGACTAAAACAAGGTTTATTACTACTATGCTGGGAATTTTTCTTCCAATGAACTGATTTGTGGTGTATGCTGGAACTATTTTTCCAGTGCACATATTTTTAGATAATGGGCTGGGAATACATCTATTGTAACAGTCAGAATCATCTATCTCGCTAACACACTGCAGAATTCAAACCCCAGACATGAAACTGAACATTCTAGGAGGGGTTGCCTTCTAGATATACTAAGTTCGAATCTAAAGCCCAAATTTCACAGCGCCACCTTCATGATAACGCATCTGATGCTACTACTAGTATATCCTTTGACCGGTGCCTGGTGGTCAGGGAGAAACAAAGGACTCTATACTAAAAGAAGCTTGGGTGGCTAATTAACGTCTATGGATTTACAAAAGAAATGCAGAATATATATATATAGACCGAGACAGTGATAGGAATCAAATAAAATAAGAGATCAAATTTAGTTTTAAATAATTTCACAAAATTTATTTATATAAATTATATATATAATGCCACTGTCTGCTTATATGAGACAGGGACACATATTAAATAATTGTTGGCATTATATTCCAATAAATGACAAAAAGGTTTTAAAGCAAAGTGATATATTCTATTCCTCAGGCTAATAGCATTATGATAATGTGCTTGATGAGATAGGAACATATGCGAGGTGCTTTGAGCAATTATACAAGTTTAAGAAAATAGTTGAAAATTAAGTGTTATAAAATATTTATTGATTTCGAGAATAGCACGGACAAAAGCTTACTAAAGTGGGAATGTGATGAAGGCATTTATTTGATAATAATAATAATAATAATAAAGTTACATTGGGAGGTCAGTATTGCTGATAATGAATTTATTAAAGTTGGAGGGTGTGACACATTTAAGTCATGGATGCTTTGTAAAAATAAATATAAAATAAAACAATATTGAATATCCAGAATGATTACGGAGGGCATCTCACTGCTAACCCATAGGAAAGTATTTTATGAACAGCCGAAACTTAGCAACTGGGTGACGATTGCGTTTAATTCCCAGGTGTGTCATTTGTGGACACACTCTGCCTGGAAACTGCAAGAAGCGAAGAGAATGGCCTTGGCCATGTAAAGAATCCTTGGAAAATTAAAACAAAGTGGTCTCAACAACCAATTCATTTACCAGCAATATGAGACTAGTGTATATAAAACATACTGAATGGGTTTTACTTGGATTAAGAGAAATGCCCAATCAAATTCCAAAAAATTTATTTAAAAGGGTCCACACATCCTCGACATCAATGATGAACTTTGTAATTAAAGTAGAACACGGTAATTAAAATAGGAAACTGCATGCTTGCGAGTTTGAAAAGTAAGTATAGATTTATATACACAATCATGCATTAAGGGACACATTTAATCATTGACCGCGCACATACTCTCATATTAGATTAAAATCAATAACATGTAGATTTTAAACTATGTGATTATATTATATATTAAAGAAAAGAATCGCCCTCGAATGAGTGATTTGCAAGATAATAAAATTGGAAATTATTTAGAAATTTAAAATATGCCTTCATAGCGGCGTCTTATTTTCAACAAAAGGAATAATTCACTTGGTCAAAGATGATTCTGACACATTATCATAATAAAATAACAGAAAGCTTAATAAATAGAAAATATTAACCCAAGGATAGAGAGCAAAAATGTTGATTATATTTAAAGAAGTACATAATGACGTTATGTGAAATATAAGAAAACAATTTAAAATAGCTATAGCATGTTAGTTATCACAAGAGCTCTTGGGTTAATTTAGGGTTACCTCTGGAGAAGCATTTTAGGTAGATTGATGGTCGGCAGGTTTTTATATAAATTAACAGCAAAATCTGGAAATGTTCACATTTTTGGCAGCAGCAGCAGTTCCGAGTTCCTTGTGTGATAGCTTCCGATGATCTACGGCAGCATATGGCCATTCCGGAGAGAAATAGCCTTCTTGCGCTCTACTCCATCATGTCAAGATTTACAAATTACTACAAATTTTGGTTAGAAACATTAGACCTCAGAATGATTTCTCTTAGAAACATTAGAATGGAGAACAAAAGAAAACCCTCCTTTTTATATTAGAAATTAACAATAGAACTGCCTGGAGCATTACAAAAATATATCGGACTTATCAGCTGTAATTAAATCTATCTGAATGTCTAAAGGAATTAAACAAAATTTTAATTAATTTCTTTTGTTAATTTCCCTGTCGACATTCGAATTACAAACTAGATTTAATTAAAAATTACTTTTATTAATTAAAGAAAACCTTAAGTGGACATCTGCTGTTTTTAGATAAACTTATATAATGTTAACTAATTAAACTATTGTCCCTCATTTATTTTAACAGAAATATTTGGAATGACTTCTATTTACTAAATGAATTTTATTTTAAATCAAAATATATTACGAAGGTAATATATTTGTAAATAGATTCAAACAAAATAACTTTAACAATTTATAATTTTGATATGTTTTAAAATGCATATCATAGCGTGTGCGCAATTACGACTTATATAACCTACTTTTTAATAAATCAAAATTATGTGAACATATACATAATTATAATCTTTTATTTATTTGGGAATGAGTTATATATATAATACAAGCATCGTACTCGTGGTTTAAAATTAGGCAGGATTTTCGGTATATAAGCGTATTGCAGACACCCTACAATAGATTGGGGTTCAAACTAAGGTATGAAGGTAGGAAATAAGTGAGAAAAGGTGAAACGAAGATCTGCAAAGCAGACCTTACTGTTTCACTATCAGCATAATGAATGACCCCCAGGGTTTTTTCTACTGTATCCTCATCCTAGAAATATGGGACTCTATTCCCCTGATGCCTGTTTCCCTCAACCTTTATCTGAACCTCCTCCATCCATTACTCTATCAACCTCAGCAACAACTAACATGACAGATTATTTTACAAGATTTTTATTTATTCTTATTATAGATTTCATTTTATTTATTACATGCTTTATTCAATTTATTTACTTTTTGTTTCATCACCATATATTGACTCTCATTTTTGTTATTTTACTTTATTTCATGTATTTATCTTTTATTTTACTTACATTATCATATATTTAAATAAAAAAAATTCTTATTTTATTTCAATTATAGTCTCTTTTAGTTACACTATTGTGTATTGATTCTCTAAAATATTCTTATTTTATTCTATTTCATGTATCTATCTTTTATTTCAATTCCATTATCATATGTCAACTCTAAATAAAAAATTCTTATTTCATTTATATTCTCTTTCATTTCCATTATCAGATATTCATTCTCTAAAAAAAATTATTTTATTTTATTTATTTAACTGTATTTCCATTATTTTCATAATTTATATACAAATACAAAATTTTTTTTTGTTGCCTAAAAGTTCATCCGATTACTATAACCCTACTTACTTTTTGTCAGGTGGTTCTTTTAGGTTTC
The DNA here is from genome assembly GCA_028023455.1 of Epiperipatus broadwayi. Taxonomy (NCBI): domain Eukaryota; kingdom Metazoa; phylum Onychophora; class Udeonychophora; order Euonychophora; family Peripatidae; genus Epiperipatus; species Epiperipatus broadwayi. Next base: position 1,630,084 of record JAQFVV010006219.1, on the reverse strand, counting down.
TTATGTATCCACTCAGAGCAGGAAATTGTGATCTATGGCCTGGCTTGGTGTTCCGGGTGGTTGGTTTCTAGATCATGGCTGGTGTATCGATTAGTCCCCATTGTTTTAGGACTATAAAATTCTCTATATTCAGTACTTTTATCCCAATTATTTCTATCTGAGATGAAGTTTATAATATTCATATTTTTCTCTCTTTTTAGGCATTTGAATCCCCTTTCTTTGGCTTCATACATTGGCCTTGTGCTATCAAATGCACTCAGAAGCTGAGCCATTTTCTCGACCATTTTCCTTCCAGTACATATTTTTATAAATTCTTTAAATGTGCATATATACTTACACTTTTCTCTTACCTATTGTCAATATTTACTTTTTTAATTTCTACTCTATCTTCATCTTCCTTGTCTTTTAATTTTACTACTTCCATTCTTTCTGCTACCTTACTTATATTTGTACCTTTTATTACCTTTTTGTTCTCTCCCCATATTATTTCTATTTTTTTGTCCTGTTTATTTTTAATTTCATACATTTTATCTGCTAACTTATTTATAACTGTTTTTATACTTTCTATTATTTTCCTATCTTCTAGTTGTGTTATAGTTTCCTATATCCATTGTTCTATTTGCTTTTTGAACATTTCTTCCTGTCTCTTTCACTTTTCCTCCAACAACTTGATGATTTCATTTACTTCTACATTATTTTTCCCCATATTATCAGTTACTTCCTGTTTTTCGCTGAGTATGTTAACTTCTTTATTTTGAGCCTTCATTTTTGTTTTGGCTCTAGAATGCATTAATTTTTTAATTTTTTTTTTTTTACTTTATTTCTTTTATATTATATACTTACTCTCAAAATAAATTTTACTTTACTTGATTTATTTTTGTAATTTTTAAATATTTTAAATCAAATGAAGTGTTCGGCTAACCTCACCTCTCCCCTCAATCTTCTCTAATTCCCACCTGACTATCAACAACCCACAATAATAAATTTATTTATCTTTCTGGCTGCTTTTTTTTCTTCTCTTCTTTTTATTTACAGTTCTTATCTTATTCTTTTTATTTTATATTTTCAATTATTTTATATTTTTAATATTATAATTTGTTTGCCTTGGTCTATTTTCACTCTAGTCACCGATTTCAACTTTTATTACTATGCAACTTAGTGTTTATTTAAATTTTTAGTTTTGAACTTTTTAATTTTGTAATTTTAATCATGCTGGGTCATTTATGGCACTTTTGACACCCACGTTGGATGGCACTTGTACTGATCCACCCACCTTTATCTTTATCAAGCTTTAATTCATATTTATTCTTGATACATTATTATTTTCATATGTCATATTTTTATTATTTACTTATAAGATTTATATATTACCATTTTACTTTATGCAATTATTTAATTTTATCTTTAATACCTGTCACAATGGATTGGACTTTCAAGCAGAGTGGTAGAATACCATTGATAGATTAATCATCAATGATACGTATGGCCAGATCAAATCTACAGCTTGACCATATTTCCTGGAAATAGCACCCCTTGACTGCTGGAACAAATCCTGCCATCCAAAGCATTTTATTTGTTTTGAGAACAAAGTCTCAGGCACCATCCAACCATATGTTACATACAGTCAGCAGGCTCAAATGACAGGCACACAAATCCAGCACTTGAAATATCCCAAGCTAACTCTACTCTTTATCAGAGGGTCCAGCACATTTTACTTAATACATTAATGGTGATACAGTGACAAGAGAGAATAGACCAAATAACAATTAAGCAAACATAATTACTTATTCATGCACATACATATTTAATATAATATAACATAATAAAACTTTACATAAAGAAATTATAAATGATTATGTTAAGGCTAAATTTTATGATAGTCCTTCACTAAAATTCTTGTCATTTTAAAATAAATAACATGTCTAGACAGTTTATTGCAAATATATTTACCTAGGTTTTTATTAGTGTTAATTCCAACCAGTTGGCCTTTTGGTCTCCATCGATGGCTTCCTGTCTTTCCTTTCATTCTTCATGTCAACAATGGGGGAGGGGAGAAAATGCAGTAATATCTATTTCATAGTTTAAGCATTGGTTCCAGGTAAGGACAATTGATGAAGCTGAGGATCTAGGGCATGAATCCAGTTGAACACTTCCATGGCTTTCTAGCAATGCATGTTGCTAATTCTGCAGCTCCTGCATTAAAATTGTCCACAGCAGTAATGACTGGCTCACTGAGGGTCACATTAACTATGCCCTCAATGATAAATGTATCATTGAACTGGTGAATTCTAAACTTGCAACAACTTTCAAAGACTGACTCTGTCTGAATATCTGAATGAATCAAGGAATGAATAATAGCCAATCTGCAACTTTTATATCTAACTTTCCCGTTGTTTATTTCCTGATCATAGTTTTAACTTTTATCATAACTTGAACCTATTTTTAATTAATTTTTACATTTTGTTTTAACTAATCTTTATTAGATTAATCTAATATCTTATCATCTATCAATCTTTCCAAATTAGTTGCATTCCTGCTGATGAGATATTTCACAAAAGTTTCTGTTATAACTAATTTTATTTCAATGTTTTACATTTATTAAGTTTTTTTAAACATTTATTTCTTTTTTTTTAATTAATAAAAAGAAGAGAGAGCTGGTTTAAAATGTTTATTTTGCCTAATTCTTTTCCTCACCCCACTCTTAATAAATAGCTTTATTCTATTTCAAACAGAAAAATGACACAATCTTTCATTTTTACAAAATTATGTTTTCAAAGTCTACTTCCTAAATATATTATTTTTTTAATTATTCTCATTTTTCTTAATAATTTATTTATTTAATTTTAAATTATCAAATATGTAATGCATATATATATATGTGTGTGTGTGTTTTAGAACATATATCTTGCTAGTGTTACAATAATTGCACCCCACCCCCCAATTGCTTCCAGTTATTAACTGAGGACAGAGTGGTGATGTTTATCACTCACAGACATGAGACTATTTTTAATGAATTAAACATATATCATGAAGGGTAAGATGCATATATTGATATAAAAGTAGGAGAAAATAAATGTCTCAGGATTAAATACATGTACACAAATTTTGAATGACTACATTTGCTAATCTCTTTTACTATTAAAAATTAAATTAAAAGTGAGCTCTTGATTATTTACTTTAAAATGTTTTATTTATTTTAAAAGTATCCCTGCTTTCTATTCTTTGCTTAACATTCTTAATAGTATGACTATTAGAAAAATACAACTCTTGTTTTAAAATGCATAATTTTATGCATATTTACATTATAAAAATATAAATTTAATAATTTAACTAGTTCTTTTTTTTTGGAAACACAAAACAATATAATCTCTTACCAATCATGTAATTTTGAAGTATGAACATGTTCAATTTTGTATATATGACATAATTATACAATAAAAAGCCTATAGAAAAACTTGAATATCTAATTCTTTCTTGACCAAAATGTCTAATGTAAGCACAAACTTGTTTTAATTTTCTGTAAGATTTTTGGAATAATGTTTTGTTTCACAGGCATGATATTTCAAAAACAAATCCCTCTCTTAAGTTTAATTCTTAATTTTTTTAAAGATAAGCAGCAATACAGCACATTTACTGAAGTTAATATATTAATCAGACATAAAAGCAATAATTTATTATTTCAGGACTTAATTTTAAGATTTATCCAGCAGAGCATCCTTTCACCTCGCAGAAACTTCATGGCTGATGTTCAACATACTTTTAGTAGTCTCTAATCAGACATTCTTAGAAATAGATACCATAATAGCTTCAATGAAATATCCACTAGCTTTAGTTAAAGAATATATTAAAAATGTCTAATCTTTTAGGTATAGTTTCATACATTTTTAAAAAAAAAATTGATAGCATCTTTTATCTCTTGACATATGTTTAAAAACAACTAAACTAATTTTTTTTACCTAATAATCTTTATGTTATTCTTAAATAACACCCTATTTCATACCCAACCTACTATATTTAAGTAAAGTGAAAATGCTAATTATTTATTGAAATGAATAATGCCTTATTCATTTCAATGTTGCCCATGTCGTCTTCTATATGGGTGAGAGATGATTTAATTGTGAGGATGCTAATAAAAATAGCATTCAAAAGTTTAAAACATTACAAAAATGTTTATTCACTAAATATCAGCCTTTTACAGCTACTGTACATGCGCTTTAATGAGTGTTAAATAATAAATGAAAAGTATTCATTTATTATTTAACACTCATTAAAGCGCATGTACAGTAGCTGTAAAAGGCTGATATTTAGTGAATTACAATTATAAACATCACACTATATAAATAGATGCTTGTTTACATATGTTTGAGTTTCATTTGAAAGTGACGTTTAGTAAATTCTAAGTAATTTCGTTGATGTCATTCAGTCAGACAACGCGAACCATAATTTAAAGTGAATGATCTACCTTCACGCTTTCTTTGCCAGTACTTAAGATTTGCCCATATATAAACATTTGGATTCGGAAAGAATAAGTGGATTCATTTTATTCGTTCTTAAATGCTATATCTTGTATGGGCATTGAAAAGTATTCATTTATTATTTAACACTCATTAAAGTGCATGTACAGTAGCTGTAAAAGGCTGATATTTAGTGAATTACAATTATAAACATTGCGCTATATAAATAGATGCTTGTTTAAAAATGTTTGTTGTATAATGTAATACTAATAAACCAGAACAAATTGTATAAAATAAAATATTAAATATATGTTAAAATAGTTGTATTTATCATTGGACTATTTCTCCCATCTAATATAAAGTGTTGAATGCCTTTAGAAAAAAATAACTTTATTTAAATTTTAAAAGTACATTTATCTGTCAATAATAGCACATAGGTTAATACCCACAATGTTTTGAGAGGTATTATCTTAGTACCTTCTTTGGGGATTACTGATCTGACCAGTGACAGTAAAGAAGAGAGAAGAATAATACTTCTTGAAACATTGTGTGTATCCTAACCTGTGTGCTATTACTAACAATTGAATGTACTTTGAAAATTTAAATAAAGTTAAATTTTTTAAATACATTCAATAGTTTATATTAGATGATGGAAGTAGTCCAATATATAAAGACAAGTAAAAAAACTATCATCACAAACTTTCAGGAAAATATATGTTAAAATAAATTATTAATTGTTATATTAAATAATGTAGAAGTTGTAATAATCATTAAAATATTTAAATGTGGGAGAAACTGGTAAAATATATTAAAACTTTCTCTCATCAAAGAATGAATTGCAAATTAACTCAATTAAAAATTAGATTAAAAAAAAATTAAACCTGTTTAGGTAAGAGATTTGCAAACATGAAAAAAAATTCAGGCAAGTAAAGGGATTTGCAAATTAATCAAAGAGTTTTTAAAAATTTTAGAATTAAAAGATGTTAAAAACAAGAACAAGATCAAACATGTTGGAGAATTGGATTGGGGTGTTCAAAAATAGGAAGAAGTAAAACTTAAATACTGTAGTCAAATTTTCTTATAGCAGTCATTTTGGATTGTCACTTTATTTAACTAACATTGGTCTTTCATTATGCTGAACAAGCAAAAATGGAAAAAGCTGCCAGCTGCCAATCTAGATTTACTCTGGACATCTGGAATCTGATATTATGTCACTTAAAAATGAACTGATTCATTCTTGCCATCTTGAAGAAATCAAACTGGCTATGAAATAATCACTGTAAGTTTTTAAAAAGAAATGCTTTACACTTTATCCTAATATACTTCAAGTTTATTTTAATATATTTAATCCTAACAAACTTTATAAAGTAAATATTTTATTATTTAGACTTTATGCTCACCATTATTAGTTTATTTTAGTACTAATGTCCAAAAAAATTTTATGAAGTGAGTGCTTTGTTAAAAAAAGAGTAGGATTTGCAGTTAAATATTCTCACTGCATGTTAAAATCAAAATTCACTTTATTTTCTTTAATATACATGTTAATTACAGTTTTTCTTTATAAGAAAAAAAAAACATTTTTTTTTTGTTTTGTTTTGAAATTGTCAGTTAGAACAAGAGAAAAATTGGTATTCTTAGATATTTTTGTGATAAGACTCATTTAGGGCAAATTAAAAACAACAGTTTACAGGAAGCCAACACATACTGCCAAGTACTTGGCATATACATCCAATCATACCAGAAGCACAAAATATGGGATTATATTATCACTATGGAATAGAACAAAGAAAGTTTGTTAGGAAACCAGTGATTTGGAAAAAGAAAAGATGTACATTGGTTATCGAACAGCTGTCATCAAGAAAACTTTGGGACAGACAAAAGACACCAAAAGAGAAAAAAATTATTGATATTGTAGTGTATCCATACATACTAGGAATATCAGACAAATTTTAAAAAGTCTGCAAACAATATAATGTTGGAACTGCTTTCCAAAGCCATATGACATTCCAAGGAATTCTAATATCTCCAAACTTAACTTGAATTGCTGAAAAACAAAACTGCATGAAATGCTAGGTGAATGTAGAAATCTGGAGGTATATTGATGAGAACAGTCACCCTGCTGAAAGATGATTGAAAGAACACATACTAATGATTAGAAAAGAAAAAAAGATTTGCCTACCATAGCAGACCATGTGTGTACTAATGAACATGTATTTGATTGGGAAAATACAAAAAATATTGGAAGAGAAAAAATTGCAAAGAAAAGTGAAAGAAGCTGCTTTTATGACTAGCAAATAATCCTATAAGTCAACCCAATGTGGCAATACATAATGTGTTGAAGCCTTTAATTAATCTTATTCATAGGAAAAAGTTAAGTGGAGGAATCAGGATTTGAATTAATCTTAGTAGGTCAGGTGATTAGAGCATTGCATTAAAACTCAATTTTTAAGAATCTAAAGATATGTTTGATCCCTATGCTAGTATTGTCACTAGTCAGGCCAGCAACAACTAAGGAAGGGCTGAGAATAATATGCTCAAAACATTGTGCAATCTAATACCTTCGGTTGCAGGAGTCTTACAGACATTGGCAACTGGCACAATTTCAAAGTCTTCTTGCCACAGACAGCACCATTTTATTGGTCTCGTATATTTTTTCAAGAAAGTGTGATTTTTCATGTGAGCTTTGCCGAATTGTGTTTGGCCCTACCATTTGAAAATGCTTTGCACATGCGAACCTGTGTAGGGAAGGGTGGGGATTGTGTGACAATTCTTAGTCAGTCAGACTGCATGATCTAAGTAGAAATAAAATTACTCTGCTATGGAGATTTCAAAAGTTGTGGCCACTTCAAATTCAAACACCGTCAGATGATACGGTAGCCAACTGTGAATTGTGCAAATTCGCTTAGTGTCACTAAGCACAAAACAGGCTGTAATATTTCTGTGCAATGCTATCAAGCGATCTGCAATGGATAAGATAAACAGAACTGTTTTCTTAGCTGTAAGTCTAGGCCATGTAAATGATATTTGTAGGTGTTCTTGGCTAGCCAGAATGCCATAAAGCGGCCAAGCCTGACTAAGTAATGAGTACCATAATTGCTGCTTTTCTCCTTTTTCATAATAGTGGGATGTCAACAATTTTGCTATTTTTTTGAACTACAATTCTGCCAAGAATTTGCCAAATGTTAACTCCATGCTATTAAGTTAGAATATACCTATATGGTTATACCTTATAAATCTATATTGTTATACCTTTTCATAGTGGCTTGACTCAGCTCAATTTTTTTGGAGTATTTCACTATTTTTATAACTTTTTTGGGTTATCTCCAGAATTTTTAACAAAGGAAAAAATTAATTAAATGAATATATCCCATTATTTTCCAAAAAATATAATAATGTAACTTTGGCATGATCAACATCACTGTTACACATCTTTTCTCACCAAAAAGAGATGGGACTATAAAATATTCCATTTCTCTGCTTCAATCACAATACCATCAATAATTTTTTTATATAGTTGTTTCTTGACATTTTTCTCAAATAATTTTTTAAAATAAAAAATATTCCTTTATTAAAAAATTATATATATATTTTTTTCAAAATCATTAATTCTTTGATAAATCTAAAGTCAACAGGGAGCAAGCCACCCTTTGTCTTTCTTTAATATCAGCTTTCACATCTTCTAAAATAGGCCCTAAATGGAGATGGGGTTGATAACATCTTGTACTTCACTTGTCTATCCTTCATCTTGGCCATTGTTTCTTTAAGCTGTCATAATTTTCCCTCTTTCTTGTCCGGTTTTATCTCTTCCTGTTTCTTTTTCATTTTTTTATAGGTGTCTCACTTGCACATTGAACAGGAGGTAAAGATGGGCTCCTTAGAAATTTCCATTCATAATCTTGATTGACTCCTTGAGTGTGCCCTTATTCCAGTTCTTCTATTAGTTTCATAAATTTCTTTCATTTCTCTGTTGACTTCTATAAGGTTAATATCTTGAATTATAATTAACCCACTTTGATATTTCCAATAGATACATTGCTTTTCTTAAATGATGGTTGGGCTATCATAGAAAGCTTACCTTCTTTGCTCTCATTGTAGTAATTCATATCTATAGCATTCAAGAAATTGTCCACTTCTTTAAGTCTTTCTGACAGTATTAATAGCCATCTGTTTAATCCTCAAAGATAAGTTGTGCCTTAGTATTTGACTTTCAGTGATCCCACATGCAGACAAGGTTCATAATCTGATGACCTGTATTCTGGAGACTTGTGTATAGGTTTCACATCCTTTTATGTGAAATTTTACTTGCATGATCTAATTTCCTGTCTTTCATCTGACTAAAAATTGTTTAAAATCTGTTTTTTTATGTTCTAGATAAGTGATTGGTTTGCTTATCAGTGAACTCCACCATTCCTTAGCTTGTTCATTTTTTTATATGTGATGGCTACTTGCTTTCTTTTATTAGTGGATTCAGCTTAAAATAGCTTTATAGACTATCTAGATGCTCAGGTGTCATCTCTCCTGCATCACCTCTAAATGTTTCTATCATCAAAAATTGATTAATGCTTTTTATATTTTCACAAAGTGCACATTGGCTTTTAACTAATGTATTATCTTGCTTTTCTTGAACCATTGTATCCAGTGTTGCAATTATTTTTCTCTGTATATTATTGTACAGTCTCTTTCAATTTGTTATAATCTGCTTTTATATCATTTATAGTGATAACCATTTATTTTAATGAAGAATCCTCCATTTGAAGTGCCGTTATCTTTTTCTCATCTTTCACTTCCAGCCTCTGCAGGCTTTCTTTCAGGTTTAAAACTGTTTTAGGCACATTATGTTGGTAAGTTCTAACAATTTCAGACCATATTCTGGACACCTACAGATGTCTTCTCTATGAGCTTCATCTTTTCCTGGACCTATCTATTTAATTTATCACTATTTTTTCAGTGATTATATTATTTTCAACTCCCTATAATTTTTCTTTCATTTGGACATACACTTCTTTCATTCTATTTTACATTTCTTTAATTTCTATCTGCATTTTTAAATTTTTTATCCATTTTATTATGCATTTCTTTATCTCTTCTATCATTATCTTCTTTCATTGCTGCTAGCATGCTTTCATTTCTGTATTTTGTTTATCTCTTCTTTCATTTGATTCATTACTGCTGGGATGTGAATGCAACTGCTGCTCTGGTACTTGCACCATCAAGTTATCCTCTTTTATCAATATCTACTGCCATTGGTTGATCTTCTCTGGTATCAAGTGATTACATATTTATTAGTGTTCAGTTTTTCTTCTTTAATCATGTTAACATTAAAGCCTTGTATCACTATTAAACATTTTCCCAATTAATTATTATTTTCCCCTTTTGTTTTATCAATTAATACCAACATCAGTTCCAGCCCAATATAATGCCATCAATATCTTCCCTCCTTCAACATTAATCTTTCTCTTTTACTTTTCTTTATTTAATAAAAAAAAAACTCTTTTTATTTTATGCATGTATATATATATATCACTTTGTGCTATATCTGAATGATATTCAAGGCCTTCAACATTGTTAGCACCAATTTGTGTATTTTTTTATCAGAATAGAATATTTGATGCCACTATGTTGGCACTAATTTATGAAATGGTAGGTCATCATCTCCTTTATCAGAATAAAATATTCAGTGCCACCATATTGTCAGTGTTATTTTATGTAATGGTAACTTTGATCAATATAAGCAGAAGCAGCAAAGTGTAAAAGTAAAATATAACAATAGTTACTTAACTAGAGCTCATTCTACATACAAATACTCATTTTCTTTAGCTACCATACAATCCAAACATAATGCATGGAGAGCATGTTCTCAGAGCTATGTGGGGGTTATTCTGTGGTTGTGTGTGGCATTGATTTTGTATATCTGTACACCAACTCAATATAATTAATATGTTTTTATAAAATAAATAAATTGATAAACAAAGAAATAATTTATTAACAACAAAATAAAATAATAAATATCTAATAAAATAAATCACTAGAATCTTTTTTGGAAGATTTTCTTTCTTGTGTGCTTTTCATGTTAGGAATTATAATAAAAGTTCAAATGCTTTCCCTCTACCCAACTTTTGATAACTTTTCACATAAAATATCCTTTATTTCTAGCTAGCTTTGCTGAAAATAGTTTCATCACAATACAATTGATTACTTCATAAATAAAAACAATGTCATGTTTAAAAAGTTCCAAAAATAATTTTCAGGCATTAAGTTTGTAAATATTCTTTTCCTTTATTTGTCCTAAATACTCACCATTAAAAAACAATATCTAAGCATTTAAAGTTCTGGCTTTGAAATATCTTGTCATTGCCTTAAAAATCATCATTTTCTTCTGTTAAATATTTTTCTTCCTTTCAATATCATTATGTAAAGCATTAAAAGCAATTATACAAGGTGTTTATATCATTTTTTCTCTGGCAATCTATTTGCAGAATTCCATTCTAAAACTAATTGATTAGTAATATAGATTGGGCTATTGCACTAAATTGGAATCAACAAACTATTTATTGAATTAGCACTTCATCTTCCATACAAATCTTAATATGAACAGTATCTCTATCACTTTAAATAAAATTAAAATATAATTAGAAGCTTACACTTTTTAAGTATATAAAAAGATTATTTGATAGATAATTTATTCATTTTTCTCCTTTTCATAACAGTGAGAGGAATGAGGAAAAAAATCGATCTCATTTCAATATTTTTTCAGCTTCATTTACATTTACGTCTGAAAAGTTCATCCTTTCAAATTGATAAAAACATGTTTTATAAGTGCTGACTTTTGAATTAGTATTTTCGATCTAGTTTCTAGAGTCCCAGCCCTCCACTGAGGTGAGCCACAAGCTTGAAAACAATTGGTCTAGAAATAGGGGTTTCTGGTAGAAATTTTGAATTCTTTCTCTTTCGGCACTTATAAAATAAAGCTTGATTAGAGAGCTATTGGTAAGCTCCATCTAGTGATCATAAAATGCAAGCTTAAAAGCAAGGTACAAAATTTATATTTTAATTATTATAAGTATACCTTTGAAGGCTTTTGTGAAGCTATATTGCAGAGGCTATTACTATATGGTGAAACAGCTAAATTCAGACCCATATAGCTATCGGGTTTGGAAGGCTGGATTTGAAAACATTTACATGTCTGAAAAATTCATCCTTTCAAATTGATAGAAATGTGTTTTATAAGTGCTGGCTTTTGAGTTAGTATTTTAGATCTAGTGTCTAGAGTTCCAGTGCTCTATTGAGGTCAGCCACAAGCTCAAAACCAATTGGTCTGGAGATAGGGATTTCCGATACAGGTTTTAAATTCTTTCCCTTTTGGCACTTATAAAATAAAGCTTGGTTAAAGCTATTGGTATCATCTAGTGATCATACACACACACACATATATATATATATGCCAAAGCTGGCTATAGCAAAGGATATTAGTCTTCAATTTTATATAGGCATTTTAAAAAATTTTTGTAGTTTTATTCTAGTGGATTGTTTTATATATATATTGTAAAGGATCAACAAATCCACCTTTATTTTATCAAAGTGTCATTCTTGATTTTAAAAAAATCTCTTTGATTTGGTTTTTATATATTGGGTGTTATTATTGTTAGTCATGGTTATTGTTATTTGGATTTATTATTTTATTTATTGCTGGTACATGGCTTTAATTTTTTTTTATGGTGAGATTTTAAATGGTGACAATGACATGTTCAAATTAATATGTGTGTATATCAGTATTATAAATAAAAGCATATAAATTGCTAATTATAATAAAAGATTATTTTACTTTTGGTGATTATTTAAAAATGCAATGTTATTATTTACATATATATTTTGTAAACTGTCGAATAAATTTTCAATGTAATATTTTTTTTATATATAATTAGCATTATTTTACTTTGAATGTTTTAAAAGGATATCAACAATTGTTATTATGAGAAATCTTCAATCGCCCGTGGAAAAAAAAATGTTTTTTTAACAACAAGAAAGGAGATCAACATTAAAAAAATTGAAAAAGAAATCAAGTACTTTATATATTCATTATCTTCATTTTTCAGAATAATTAAATAAACTACTGGATTGGAACTCATTAGCAATGGAATAAAATATATTGCAGTCAAGGATGATTGCACCCTCTTTTCCTTTATCCTGGCTCAATTTTTTTTAAAAAACTAAGCAAGTGATCAACATCATATTTATAACGCATCTGGAACTTAACATTCAAAATAGCTATTTAAAAATCAATTATAAACTTAATAACCATTCGGAAACAAATGGACTTAATCAATCGGTATAATAAATTCAATATTTAAATTTTAAGGAAGAAAATCTTGGAAAATTAAATACTCATGCATTGGAACTGATAAGTCATCATTAACGTAATATTTTCTTCTAAATTTAGCTTATGACAGAATGCATTAAAATGTTAGAAAGTAATAAAGAAAACAACAGAAAAAGTTGGACTTTTAAGAGTAATGAACAATCTAATTAAATTTTATATATATATATTTTTAGATCGATTTTTTTTTTTTAAAAAATCCCATGAAATATTAATTATAAACATAATTATGTTATACTTAACTTATCTTGCTCATAACAAGTATTATATGAATGTCACAAAATCAACATTAGGTATTTGAAATTTGAAAACAAAGAGTGTAAATTTAAATTGTGTATGGGTTATTATTAATTTTCATAATAGGTTAGATTTGTCTTAACAAATTTTACTATCAAAATTTTTGTTATTCATATATATCTTAATTCTTTTGATATTTTTTTATTTTATTATTATTTGATTATTAGATGTGCTCTTAGGGATCATGAATCGAATTGAGTTATTAAAAGGTTATTTAAAGTCACAAATAAGGATTCCTCTACTTGTCAGTTAGAAATCATCATTATATTGTGATGATTGCACATACTGTGATCACACATGTATATATTTGATATTAAATAACATTAAATACTATAGTTTTTTTTTGAAAATATACAAATAATTAAAATGGTTAAAATCACTTAAGAAAGGAATGCATTAATTACTGTAATGAAATAAAAGAGATGGAAATGGAATCGAAGAAGATTCTTATCTTTTACCCTTCAAAGTTTATATTTTAAAAAATAGAAATATTAAAAGTTAGAAATAGTAGAATCGTATATTAAGTTTAGGATGAAAACATAAAAATGAGATATAAATAAAAGGGGAATCAAATGATTTAAAAAAGGTTACATTTAGGAGTTTTAAATGAAAGTATAAGTAGAAATTAGATTATGATAAAAGATAAAAATCTGGTCTTCAAAATACACATTTTGACTAAATGAAATATGTATGTGAATGTGTGTATGAAGAAATTTATTGTAGATTTAAATGAGAACAATGTTATTATCAAAAAAAAGGGAAAAAGAATGTAAAACCCATGTTATAAAATATTATGAAATTAGAATTTAAGGAAAGAAATTTTAAAGTTAAAGATGTGAAAAAAACCCTACAAATTCCAATGAACAATAAATCAAGATAAGAAAGGAATTAGAGAGACAGACATTAATTAACAGTGAGACTTTGGTGAGGAAACTTGAGTTGAGAAGAAGGAGAGTAGTAGACCTTTAAGGAGAGCAGACATTAAAAAAAAGCTGAGTAAAAGACATCATTTAAGACTGACCAAAACTTGAATGAATACGAGACAAATCTACTATATGAGTGAATCTTCAAGAATGTGTGGCTAAGGGCCATCATAGTCACTGGTTGATCTAAACCTGCCATGCTCGTACAGTCACCTCATCATAAAACAACTTCCAGTGTAGCGCCTATCTGATGATCCACCTGCCATGCCATTAACACCCTAGTATTGTGAAGCCACTGCATATAAAAGAAGAAATTCCATGAAAAAGCTGAAGCCGAAGAATGGCCATCTCTACTAAAGAAATGGAGAAATTCTACAGGACAGCTAGCAGAACATTAATTAGTCAATGTCAAAAGAAGAAAAAAACCCTAGATAATATAAATGATTGACAAATTTATATCACATGTGCACATACTCTTCAAATACCATTATATGCAATTCAATTCAAATATTAGTGAGATAGATATGAATTAGATAGACTCTTAAATAATACTTGGAAGAAAGACTATAATTTATAACTTATTTCAATATATTAAAGACATTCATATGATTTAAACACACATCTAGCTATAGCATTAGATTTAATGATTTTATTGTACCTTTAAATGTTTCATGTAATTTTTTATTTTGTTATTATAGTAAATATTTTATTAATAGATCATTCTATCCATCTCGTCTCATTTTCTTCACTATTCCAAATAGTTTAATCTACCCGAAGGGTTTGTTTATAATGAGTGCTTCATTTGAGTAGTAACATGTGAGGATAGTTGTACAGTATTAATAATCCCATTAAATTTTATAAATTAACCAAGTAGTGTAACTCTTTAATAAGTGCAGCAACTGAGATGTCTGGTCAGGAAAGATAACCTTGTGACAATATTCGTATTTTATAGGTTCGATCAGGTATGGATATAACATCGGTTATATTTATATGTTCTCTCGCTTGGAGTAACTGAAATAATTCAAGTTTCAGATTTTTTTATTATTGTGTTATCCTTTCTTGATATATTTTGTTGAATATGATGTATATTGTCTGAAGTGACAGCTAGATCCTGTAATTCCATTACATTTTTGGGGACCAAGCTGGGATGTGTTGCTGTACAATTGGTAATCATATGTTGGGGACATTTTGTAAATAGAGTAAGTATTTAAAAAGGTACATATAAAATTAGTTCTAATAAACAGAGTGGTGAGACCGAAGATGAGAGGGATAGATTTTTTCTGCACTTTATAATACTTGATATATGTATTTCTATGTCAAATGTGTAAAAAGGAGAGAAAGGGTGAAATTTTAATATCAGGAAATCTTTTGAAGTTTCATTGTGACGTATTTAAGAAAAGGATTATTCAATCATATAATTGTAACGATCAGAGACATATTATCCAGATGTAATTGTGGTTAAAGAAATATAAGGTAATTAAATCAAGTAGAATTAAGAAAGTTTCAGGAAGATCTTATCTATAAGTAATAAAGATAGTGTAACAAAGTATGTCAGTAAAGTTGAAGAAA
This sequence comes from Epiperipatus broadwayi, assembly GCA_028023455.1. Lineage (NCBI taxonomy): Eukaryota > Metazoa > Onychophora > Udeonychophora > Euonychophora > Peripatidae > Epiperipatus > Epiperipatus broadwayi. The sequence goes on along the minus strand of JAQFVV010006219.1, from coordinate 1,614,467 downwards.
AATATATATGTGTGGATTTCAAAATAGTCGTGACAATAAAGTGATTGATAAATTATAAACATAGTGTCTTAAAATATATCAGAAATGCATATTGTTTGGAATACAGTCAAATATAATGAAGCTATACATAAATCTTTAACGGAGTGGGAATAATTGTAGTATTTAAGTCAAGTCAAGTTAGAATATGAAAAATATATGAGTGCATCATTTAGTGAAGTGGAATAATTAAGAGTCTATATACATAGTGGAGTAGAGGGTAGTCATCAAAATATAGCAGGGAGTTTAAAATGAATCTAGGGCAGGTAGGTAAAATGGTGAACTGGAACTGGTGTGTTTGAATTGGCTAGCGTTCTAAATGCCAATCATCATATTAAATATAATAACTAAAGTAGCAAATCGCAATATAAGAGAATAAAGAATGGAGATAGTCAGGAGAGAGACTATAAATATATTAAAAAGGGTCAATTAAAATATATCTATGCATACAAGGTCCCAAACTAGAATGGACAACCAAGTAAATGAATTGAGGGAATTGGATGAAAATAATGAGATAGAGAGAGCAGATATTACACAACAAGAAATGAAATATAGAATAGACTTTAGTAATGTAATGAGTATGCTCACTAGTTGAGAAAGGAACAACAACAGTTTATGAAGGAATGCAAGGACAGGGAAGAAAGAATGGAGGAAACTAATAAAAGAATGATGGAAGCATGGTGTGTCCAGATAGCAATGTACAGTAGCAAAAGAATTGCTGAAGCCATAGAAGAGATGAGGAGTAACTTCCATGAATATGAGATACAAGAGACAGAAAAAGAAAAAGAAAATCAAACTTGATGAACCCGAAAGCATGAAACCATAGGAGTGTGATGAACTGGATAGGGCAGAGAGTGTAGACAGAAAGTCAGCATATTTAGATCCGAGAATGGAAGTAGTGCAGCATGAAGTGGAAATGAGTAAGTTAGATAAAAGGGAGGAAATTGAAGTCATAAGATTAGAGAGTAATAGGACATTGGCAAATGTGCAGTGGGACATAAATCAAGTAGTAAAAGTAGTAGAAAGATTAGATTAAAAATTAGAAGAAAGTATAAGGAGGCCACCAAGTAACAGCACAAATACAGAAATAAAATGCATCGAACCGAGAGCCACTGTAGGATATACAGACATGGGCAATGGAAATCACATAGATAATCCCATCAGGTTCCACCAGTTTTTAAAGCTACAAATCTCTGGACACCCAGGAGAGAGCCCTATGGAGCATCTGGGGAACCCTCAAAAGGTACTTCAGGTTCAACAGAATGAACAATGAGGCCAAGATAGTGGTCACCTGCAGTCATTTACAGGAAGAATCACAAGTGTGGTGGGACTCACTGTTCCATAAACCAACAACATTTGCAGAGTATCATAAATCTTTGTTGGCCAGTTATTGGAGGAACTCCACAAAAACATTTTACATCAAGTGAAGCAGAAGAAATGGAGACCAGGGGAGTCATCCATGACCTTCTTTCATTGTCAAGTAGCAAAGTTACATATGATGATGTCTAATCCATTATCTGAGATGCAAATAATTCAGATTATTAGACATGGTTTCCTGAGAGACATTGAACAGTACGGAAAGGACAGTTGATCGAATTGCTGAGTTGCTCAATGCTTTGGATAACACTCGGGATAACCAGAGGGATGAGGGATATTAATATAAACCACCTGCTAAGAAACCACTTGTAAGTAAAAGTGGATGGTATCCTAATAAAAGTTGGTGGAAAGAAAACATAAAGAATTTTCCAGAGTAAAACCCAAGAGCGCAGGAAGATGGACAACATAGAGTTGAGACTGAATGGAAGCATCCATATGAATGGACAGAGTATAGAGAGCATAGGGATCAGAATCCACAAACCAGAACAAGCATATATGGGTCACACAGGATCAGACAACCTCCAGATAAAACCTAATAGCAAAATAAGGATTGGACAGATTCAATGGTACAATAATTGGAATGACCTGGATCAAGATTAATGAAGATGGACTTAAAAAAAATAATATATAAGGGAAGAGAGAGCCAATAAATGGCCAACCAGTTTAAAAGGACATACTATGAATAATTATTTACCCAAATCGAGACCAATAATAAATTTAGAGAGAGTAGTGAATGAGATTGATGGAGGCAGAGGTGTGTAGGGATAGACATTTTAGTAGGGATCCTGTTAGTACATAGTAAGCCATCTGTTATATATTAATGCGTGAGTTTCTGCAGTGCACCAGATGTTAATAGGCAGGGAAGATAAGAATAAAGAACCTCTTCTCATATCAAGACTCACTGGATCGAAAATGCCAGTTAAATATTTGTTATATACTGCGAATCACTGAAACGTAAACAAAAATATATGGGGAAAGAAGCCTTGTATAATGAGATGTCAGTAAGAAATTCTGAGCTCATTGAACTAGTTGGATAAGAAATTCCAGTCATCAAACCCACCTCAGTATAGTGATCAGAATTATCACTTAGAGGTCTATAAGATTTGAAATGTTGGGTATGAACAGGTTTAATCGAGTAACAGAGATATCCCGTGGACTCGAACCTGTATTTACAATCAAGGGACAGAATTGAACCAACTTATTGTTTGGTATAAACTGAGATATCAATGGAGTAGAATGTAATTGCCTGGTTGCCTCTCTAGAAATATTCTCACCATCACTTAACCAAGATTAAGAGTATGTTGATATGATAGTGTCATAATAACAATATTTAAATTTTTTTTAAAAAAAGGAGGGAACGGTGTAATGTGATGATCGAATATACTGTGATCACACATGTATGTATTTGTATTAAATAATATTAAATACTATAGTTTTTTTTGTTTGAAAATATACAAATAATTAAAATGGTTAAAATCACTTAAGAAAGAAATGCATTAATTACTGCAATGAAATAAAAGAAATGGAATCGAAGAAGATTCTTATCTTTTACCCTTCAAAGTTTATATTTTAAAAAATAGAAATATTAAAAGTTAGAAATAGTAGAATCATATATTAAGTTTAGGATGAAAACGTAAAAAGGAGATATAAATAAAAGGGGAATCAAATGATTTAAAAAGGGTTACATTTAGGAGTTTTAAATGAAAGTATAAGTAGAAATTAGATTATGATAAAAGATAAAAATCTGGTCTTCAAAATACACATTTTGACTAAATGAAATACGTATGTGAATGTGTATATAAAGAAATTTATTGTAGGCTTAAATGAGAAAAATGTTATTATAAAAAAAAAGAGAAGAATGTAAAACCCATGTTATAAAATATTATGAAATTAGAATTTAAGAAAAGAAATTTTATATAAGCTGTAGAAGAAATTTTAAAGTTAAAGGTGTGAAAAAAACCTACAAATTCCAATGAACAATAGATCAAGATAAGAAAAGAATCCTGGAGAGAGACATTAATTAATGGTGAGATTTTGGTGAGAGAACTTGAGTTGGGAAGAAGGATAGTAGACATTTGAGGAGAGCAGACCTTAAAAAAAAAGCTGAGTAAAAGACATCTTCATTTAAGACTGACCAAAACTTGAATGAATATGAGACAAATCTACTATACGAGTGAATCTTCAAGAATGTGTGGCTAAGGGCCATCACAGTCACTGGTTGATCCAAACCTGCCATGCTCATACAGTCACCTCACCATGAAACAACTGCCGGTGTAGCGCCTGCCTGATGATCCACCTGCCATGCCATTAACACCCTAATACTGTGAAGCTACTGCATATAGGAAGAAGAAATTCCATAAAAAAGCTGGAGCCGAAGAATGGCCATCTCTACTAAAGAAGTGGAGAAAGTCCATAGGATGGCCAGCAGAATATTAGTCAAGGTCAAAAGAAGAAACAAAACCTAGGTAACGTAAATGATTGACAAATATATATCACATGTGCACATACTCTTCACTTACCATTATATGCAATTGCAATTCCAAATATTAGTGAGATAGATATGAATTAGACTCTTAAATAATACTTGGAAGAAAGACTATAATTGATAACTTATTTCTTCAATATATTAAAGACATTCATATGATTTAAACAAACACCTAACTATAGCATTAGATTTAATGATTTTATTGTACCTTTAAATGTTTCATGTAATTTTGTGTTATGTTATTATAGTAAATATTTTATTAATTGATTATTCTATCTGTCTCATCTCATTTTCTTCACCATTCCAAATAGTTTAATCTACCCAGAAGGTTTGTTTATAATGAGTGCTTCATTTGAGTAGTAAGTAATGTGAGGATAGTTGTACAGTATTAATAATCCCATTAAATTTTATAAATTAACCAAGTGCCTTAACTCTTTAATAAGTGCAGCAGTCGAGAGACATCTGGTCAGGAAAGATAACCTGGTGGCAATATTTGTATTGTTACAGGTTCGATTAGGTATGGATATAACATTGGTTATATTTATATGTTCTCTCGCTTGGAGTAACGGAAATAATTCATGTTTCAGATTTTTTTATTATTGTATTGTTATCCTTTATTGATATATTTTGTTGAATATGATGTATATTGTCTGAAATGACCAACCGAAAAGATCATATAAAATGTCACATATTGATATATTGTTAGGTTAGCACTAATTGACTGAATTGCCAAAGAGATATTATATTTATAGGCCTGAGTGAGCCTCATTATAGATAAATCTGAGTATTCGATGCTTGTGGTAGCAAGCTTGATTCAAGATTGATAAATTAGGTAAACCCTCATAATGTAGTGGAATGAACTTTTGATGATTTCTTTTGATGTAATGTTGTTCAATCGACCTAGCTTTGAGAGCATATCTATAATCTAATTTGTTAATTCCCCAAGATTTTCCCTGTCAATTGTTTACTTATTTATTTATCTATTTTCATTTTAATTTTATATAATAACCCCTATGCAAGACATAAACACCAATACCTATATTTATTGCATACAATATATCTTGGGTCTATATTAAAAAAGAATATTTGAAACACATATACTATTAAAAAAATCAAACCATAATTTAGAAATAAAGTATGTAGCATTTGAATTTTATTTGGAAATGTATTAATATTTTGTTCTTTCTTTTCAGTGACAGAGTCATTACAAGTTTGGTAAATTCATAACTTAATGGATAATAATTTCATGTTTTAGTTATTATTTAACTTTGAGGTCATTTATACAAGCCAATGTCAGTTGAGATATTTAAATATACATAATTTTATTTATTTAATATATATGTTGGATTCAATAAAATTCCCTTTGTCTCTAATATATATTTTTTTAGTTAGTCAAATTAACCCTGGGAATAAATTATAATGATAGGTCTTATTATTGCTCTGTATGATTTTGATTTATTTCATGTATAGCTAGTTAGATAGGCAGATGAGCAATTTATCTATTTATAATTGGATAATGTTGTCCATTACATTTTGGCTCCTCAATGATTGGGGCTAATTTATTTCTCTTCTTATGTGAAGGGCTTTTTATTATTTGACCCATAACCTTTGAGGCAAATGATGTCCATTACAATTTATATATATATCACTAGATGGAGCCTACCAATAGCTTTAAACAAGCTTTATTTTTATATGATGAAACTGAGCTGAATTCAGACCCATATAGCTGTTTTGCAAAGCTGGATTTGAAGACATTTACGTGTTTGAAAAGTTCAGACTTTCAAATTGATAGAAATGTGTTTTATAAATGCTGACTTTTGATTTGGTATTTTAGATTTAGTTTCTAGTACCCCAGACTTTCACTGAGGTGAGCCATAAGCTTAAAACCAATTGTTCTGGAGATAGGGACTTAACAATAGAGATTTTGAATTCTTTCTCTTTCGGCACTTATAAAAATAAAGCTTGTTTAGAACTATTAATAAGCTCCATCTAGTGATCATTTAAATGCAAGCTTAAAAGCAAGTTATGGAATTTATAACTTGTTTTTATTAATTATTATATATATAGGTAGAGTTCTCACTAATACTGCATCCTGTTCATTATTTTTGTTTTCAAACAAAAAATAAATTGGAAAAACGGAACTAAATAATTTTGAAACTTCTATTATAATTTAATATAATATAATTTTTAAAGTTATTTTCTAAAAAAAATATATCTGGAAAAATGACAGTTCAAATTTATGCTCTTTTAAAGATATTTTCCAAGACTTGATTCAATTTTTTTGTTAGCTTTTCCTAATAGCTCTCATTGCTTAATGTTTATAGTTTGCTTTTCAAAATATTTTCTTTAAAGTACTCTACAACTTCTCTACAAGAAAGATTGGAAGCAGATGAATTAGGAAGTCTTTGTAATATAAATTAATACTAGAACCAGAAATTCTGGCTTTTCTTTGATAAGAATGTTTTTAAATATATTCTTCTACTGATCCTGTAGTTACTTTATAGATTAATAAGGACCAGTTTTTTTTTAAAAAAAAAATAACTGCATTCTACATTATACCTTTTTGAAAATAAGGGTTTTGGTATAATCGTTATGCTTCACTAATATAATTTTATAGGCTGACAAATCAACATAGACTGAAACTGGCTTCATAATTCAGCCATACTTCTTTTTTTTTTAAATCTTGTTCTGTGTTACAATGTTTAATAAAATATTTTAAGTCATCAGATTGCATTTGTATAGAGATTATTTCTCAAATTTTATTGCAATGAACAAGATGTGTGGAATTGCACAAAAATATTCTGTATACAATGGATATGTTTATTGGACTGACTACTTTTCTCTGGCATTTTCTATTGACACATATTGTTCAAATTTGTTGACTAATAGAGTGAGTTGAAAAGATATTTGTTACATTAAAAATTATAAGAAATTCTCTTTAAATAGAAACAATTTTGATTCTATTCTAAAGCAAAATTTTAAAATCTGGGGGGGGGGGGGATTAAAAAAGAAAATTAAAAAAATGTTGATCTGAAAAAGATTTTGGTATTTACTTATTATCCTGTCTCTTAAGCTTGGCAGCCATTTTTTAAATTATACAGTTTCAGGAGCATATAAGTATTTGTTTATGATTTTTTTTAAATTTTATATTACCAAATATATGATGGTTGTTAATATTAAAAAAAAAAAAAAAAATCATAAATTCCATTCGGAAGATTTATTTCAATTTTTTAAATTTATATTAAAATATGTAAATGCTGATACACTCCAAATATTATTGTAGTTTTGTTAGTCAGTGTCTTTATTTTTGTCACTACCATTTTGGCAAAATTATGTTTGGGATCTTTCTTTGACAGAATGGCATGCAGTAGAGTATTTCCAAAGATACAGAATCATGCTCTCATGAAAAGTCTGCATTAATGGGCATGAAATGATACTTTATGTAGTTGAAGTGTGTGTTAATGGGCATAATGTGACACTTTATGTTTACATATTTTTATATTAATAAGTTGACTTAATGCAAAATAATAAAAAAAAAACCTGAAAATATTAAATACCACTTCTTGTCAGACATTTTATTTTAATAGCTGAAACTGTATAATGTAAAAAAACAGCTGCCAAACTTGGGAGACAGAATAATACATAAGTATCAATATTTTTAAGTTTATAAGAATAGACTTTTGAGACTATTGTACTTGTGTTGTAAAAATTCAGTATTCCAATAAATTTAATTGAAAATATTATATGAGAATTGCTTAGTGACACTCTAAATTTCCACTAGTAAATTTGTTTAAAACTGTTTTAAAACATCTTTTTATGTTTTCCTGAAGGTTTGTGATGATGGTGTTCTTGTTGTATTTTTATATTGGACTATTTCCATAATCTAATATGAGAATTGAATGTCTTTAGAAAAATTTAACTTTATTTAAATATTTCAAGTGTTACCTTAAAATTCAATACTCAAGAATCTAAGGGTCCAGGTTCAAATACCATGCTAGTACTGTACTAGTTAGGCCAGCAACACCTGAAGAAGAGGGAAGAATAATATCTCTTGAAACATTGTGCATATACTAACCTGTTTGATGTGCTATTACTAACAGTTGGCTCTATTTGGAATATTTAAATAAAGTTAAATTTTTCTAAAGACATAGATGATGGAAATAGTCCAACATAAAATACAATCTTTCTGTGTTCTCTCTCTTTATATATTGTACCTAACTGAACTTTCACTTAGTTCCAAAAGGAGCCAAAGGTTATCTTAGCTTAACCTTTTGGTTTGAAATTGTCTGATTTTTAAAAAAATAATAATGATAAAAATGAAAATTAAATTAGTTAATGACTAAAATAGGATAATCATGTATTGATTGTAATCATTATTGTATTATGGAATTATGTCTAAGTATTTGAAAAAAGATATATGAGTTAGGTTGGTAAGAGATGCTAAATAATAATTTGAATTTAAAAAAAAAAAGATATCAGAAATAGTTGTCAGTTTGTAAGTAATATTAAATGTATTATTGTGTAATTCATTTTAATGTCTAAATTATAATAATTAGATCGGTTGCCATCGATGAGCAATCATATCCCACTGGATGGTGCAGTTATCACACTAAAACTATAAAACATGATCATTCACAGGCCGTTAATTATAAACATTTTGATGTGTTTTTTGTAATGCGAAAATAAAACAAAAAAAATCGTCTTTTTTAAATATTATTTAATTTTAAATATTATTTTTTATTAACATATACAAATTAAATGATAATAATAAATGTAAAATAAAATAAACAAATTACAATTTGATTCATCTTTTTTAGTTTTCTTTTTATTAGAAAAATCAATTTTCTATCGGAAATTTTTTTACTGGGGTTACGGCTTTTTTTTTTGTTGTTTACCGCTATTTTTTATTTCAAATAGAATGATAACTAAAAGTAAAAGTTGTTACAGTTAGTTTTAGGGTTAGGTTTACGGTTAAAATAAAAAATATCAAAATCGTATTTTTGTAAATATTTTTTTTTACTAACATCTATAAAATAAATGATAACAATAAACGTAAACTATATTCAACAAAGTATAACAGTAGTCGGAGAAAAGAAACTAAAACTTTTTTAAACAATGACAAATATATATATATAAAATGTTTATAATATATGCTTTTTATGACATTTAAAAATACAGTGTACAATTGTACTTTTCTTACTGGATATTTTTGTGTTAATGCTCTTTTTTATTTCAAAAATATACACATGGTACAATGTTAAAATGTCTCATGGAAATGTTACAAGCAGTACATTACTTGATGCATTACCTAATTCCAATTCACTTTATACATATATCTCATCAACATTTACTACTTAAAACTTCAATACTCTACAGTGTAAAAAGTCTGTTAATTATTAATTTACAAAATCTGAACATTTCAATACTTTAAAATAAAAATAAAAATCCAATGAAAATAACATTTCCATCCAATTCAAAAAAACACACCCTCTCCCCAAGCCGTAACCTTTTTATAAACTGTGTGAATTGGGAAAATGTATTTGCTGTGTAAACATGCATGCTATACTGCGACATGACATAGCGGCCTGCAATCTGTAGTACAACAAAAAGGTTGTATTATAGAAAATACGGGTTCGAATGTGTCGGCCACGGAAACAGCATTTTTATGTGTTTTAGCACGAAAACAGCACCATCCAGTGGGAAATGTTGGTTCATCGATGACAACCTAATTAGATATTATAAATAAATAGAAATAAATAATATTAAGTAATAAAGTTTAAAAATAATTTGTAAATTTTCATTAACCTTTTTAAAAAAAAAAAAAAAAAAAAAAATTTGTTTTTTTTTTTTTTTTCCCACCAACAAAGAAAAAAAAAAAAACAAAAAAAAAAAAAAAAAAAAAAAAATTAATTTTAATTTTTTATTAAATTTTTTATAATTTTATATTAATTTTTATTAAAAAATATTTAATGTTATTAAAAAATAATAAAAAAAAAAAATTAATTTAAAAAAAATTTAATTATAAATTAAGTAAATTTTTTGAGGGAGAAAGAAAAAGTATTATTTTTTTTATATTAATGTAAAAGTTTTTTTTTTTTTTTTTATAAATTTTTTTTTTTAAAAAATATTATATTAAAAAAAATAAATAAATATTTTTTTTTTAAAGAATTTCTTTTTTTTTTTTACAAAAAATAAAAAATATATTATTTTTTAATATTTTTTTTTTTGTGGTTTATATTATTATGGAAGATGTTTTTTTAAAAGAGGGTTTTTTCTTCATTTTGGGGGTGGGAAAATAAAAGGTTTGTTTTTTTTTCCTCCAACCAAATGTTTTATTTAGGGGTTTAAGGGTTAAAACAGTAGTAATATCTCTTTGATACAATTTAGCTTAGCATTCCACATATAAAACATTATTTTGAATTAAATATTCATTAACATTTTATTGTTGTAGCATTAAAAATAGCTTTTAAACAATTAGCTTGCATTCGTATGTGAGAATGTGTGTGCATTGACATTGAAACATAAGAATAAAAAAATAATTTAATTCCATTATTGTTTAAAATAAGTAAATAAAGCAAATGTGTGAATAAAATTATTTTTAATATAATATTTAAGGGTTTAATAAAGGGTATAACTTTAAATTTTATATTCATTACTATTGTATTGTATAAAATATCATTAAAAAGGAAATTATTGCACAATATTTATTAATAATAAAATTTTGACTTTGCAGCTGAAGGTCTTATGGGAAAGATTATATTGATTACATCAGTAGATTGATTTCTCAGCTGGTTTGTCAAAATACTAAAATTTAATAAAAAAGTTTTTATTGGTTTTTAAATCAATTGTAGGTGGATGAAAAATTGTGAGATAAAATGGAAAATCTAGGGGTTATTTAAGGGCTGATCTTATTTTGATTCAACTAGACTGGATCTTAAAATTTTGTTAATAAAAAAGTAATTTTATAAAACTATATTTTCTAAAAAAATAAAAGTATGTTTAAAATAATTATTTAAAAATCGTCCTGTAATGACAGAGGGCTAAAAGAAAGATAATCTGTTTTTCTGACAAATTTTCATTACAATTGGGGCATTAAAATTTATGGTAAAATGTTTTGAAGAAAAAAATACGTCTCATATTTCATTTACTTTTGTATCTATTTATTTTGCTTCTAAAAGTAAAACTTAAATTATTAAGTATTGTTATGGCTAAAGACTTTATGGCACTAAACTATAGTATATTTCCTAGCAAATTAAAAATACACGTGAAGAAGAAGTTAAAAAAAAACATTCAAACATTTTAAAATATTAAAATGGAAATGCATTAGCGTCTTTATAAATTAGAAGTGACATTAAATTTAATACTTTATTACTTAATAAATGATATATATACATTTAAATATGCTCTTAACAGAATATTTCTGTGGACAATATATATTTTAAAATACTAATTCTCGTTTATGCTAGTAGTATGAAAAGAATTTGTTTGAAAGCAAACCTTTAAAAGAATTTAAAGATATTATTAATGAACTTGTCTCTATCAAATGCATAATGTTTGGTTATAATTGCCAGTACTTATAAGTAACTTCATGACCATTGATCGTAGCACATAAACCAAGGAGCGTCCTTAATTATAAACAAAGTCTACTCTTATGTTTAAAAAATAAATAAAAGGAAATTTGTTAAAAAAGAAATACATTTTTAAATATTAAAAAACGTTTTTAAAAAAAGAGCTCTATTTTTAAAAAAAATGCATTTATCTAAAGAAGAACAGTGAAAGTTAATTAAAAATATATATTATAATTATTCCGCGTTTGAACCTAGGATTATAAATATAAAAACATGTACTCAGCTGAAGAATTTATTTTTTTCAATGCCGGCTTATTATACTTATGCCACTCAGCTGAATAATTTATTTTCCAGTGCCAACTTATGTTTATGCTTACGATGTTTTATTATTTTAATATTTAAAATTATCTTTAAAGATAAAAAAAAGTGCAAGTGTTACATAAAGAACTACTGAACATTTTCGTTTGGAAATGATTGCCATGTATATAAATGTATTAGTTGAAGCTTCGAATTCAAATAGATATCTTAACCTGGATAAATTGTCTACACATTATGAAATGGAAAAATCATCACGGAGCCGAAATATGATCTTGAATTAATGTATTATTTTTTCGTATGGTCTGCTTTATTGGTTTAAAAAAAAAAATGAAACCGTAAAAATATTTATGCTATTAAATTTTTATGTAACACTATTTTGCATAAATATATAGGTAAACTAGGGTTATAATTTTAAAACGAAATAGGTTTATTTGAATGAGCAAATGTTTCTTGCCATTCTTAAGTAGATTTAGTTTATTTAGCAAGCATTACACTAGCTGGTTTCTATTTAATAATTTTATTATAGAGATTTAAATATCACAGTCTTATTTTCATAAATGGGATGTTATACTCAATTTTTATTTTAAATTTAATAAAGAAGTTTATCAGAGAGTATCCATTCATTTGTTTTATGAATGTTATATTAATAGTAATTACAAATATTTTATATTCATCGAAAAGTAAATATTCTTGCATTTAATTTACAATTTTAAAAGTCCACTAGTTACTATATTTTTAGCATTTAATATTTTGTTATGTGTGCATTGTCTAGAATTTTATATGCATTTGAGTTTAAAGTATTTTCTACAGTAGTCATTTGACACATAGTTTGCTTTGTTGGTTCGAACATTGGATATACGTTTGTATTTTATAAATTTCTTGGAAATGACTTAGTTAGTTTAAGTGAAGTATATATCTTGCTATTAGTTAGAATTTGTTAACCTCAAGAGTTAGGCTTAGTTTATAATTTTTGAATATGCCTTATGGAGTTGAGAAAATCCTCCATCCTTATTGTATTGTATTTCCATGATTTGATAGTGCTTGTCCCCAAAAGAGGGTATTGTATTGTATTTTTCAGTGATGATGATCACATTTATAAGCATTGGAAATCCCATGAGAGGATTGTGCTTTTCTGGTGGGTGTTCCTGTTCCCAGATGTACTGAAGATGAATTCCAGACATCGTCATTTTGCCTCGAAGTTAGGTATTTTGGAAGCCACCATATTCTTTTCCAGCTCTGAGGAGCCTAGTATCTTTATATTTTTGCCTATCATTCATGATGACTTAATGCTAATTCCACCACAGTAGGTGATGTTGCATTTGTTTTAGATTTGTGATGACAAGATATGCTTGTTTGAGGAAATGTATTTCTTCAGGTAGTTGTAGCTAATTTATGGCTCATAGGTATATCAATGTTTGAATTGTGTTGCTATGGTAGTTTTATCAAGCACAAGCTAACCAACAATAAGTTATATTTATTTTAAAGTATATTAAATATGCATATGGTATTAGTGGCAATTCACACATAATAATTTAATATTTTCATCCAGAATTTCACCACTGGATTTGTCTGTTACATCATTATCTTTAAAACATTGAGGGAATAATTTTATGTGAACTAAAGTTATTTAAAAAAAATATAACTGATCTCTGATGAATGATTGTACCATACACTTAAGTTAGTTTAATTTTAGTATTAGCTTAATCTGATTTAAAGATATATCTAGCTGTGATATTAGTTATATCCGTGAAACTAGTGATGATATTTTTAAAAAGTATTGTTGAATATGCTTACTCCAACTTAGCGTTTATTAAGTTGAGGAGTATAAAATTAAACTTAGGGTTTTCAATATAAACATAATTCTGTGTGTTATTCTGATTAGTAGATGACACAATAATGTTATTAATTAGTTCAAATAATTATATAAAATCTTAGTGTGGTATTGGCAATGTTTGTATTCTACTACATTTATAAACATTTCTTCTCATTATTAATAAATCAAATTATTATTATTTCAAAAGTTTTGTTTATTTGTTTTAATTTTATATGAAAATATATTATTGTCTTGGGTTCACAAAATCTTAAAATTTTAAAGTTATTGAATCTTCACTTCAGAAATTTACAAGTATATTCTAAGTTAATTTAATGTAGTTGATATGGTCTTGAAAATTAACAAGCTATGTTAAAGTAAATGATTCTCATATTGAATCACAAATACAGATAATTGCATTATAGCAGATACATAATTAAATACTTAGTTAAAAGAGTATTTTTTAAAAATTATCAGTATATCTTTCAGATAAAAGATTATGCAATATCAGATTAACAATATTAGTACTTCAGAAGAATATTTTAATTAATATTATTTTAGGAGCTGCATCTTATCTTATGTTTACTGCACATCATCTATCATCATCTTAAATTTAATATATTTAAAGAATTATAATTTATTTGCATTTGAGGTCTTTAGTGGTTGTCTATGAGTATGGAAAGGCATTAAAAGTACCCTTGCTCTTTTCTTTGCTCAAGTAATATCTTAGATAATAGGCTATTATTAGTTTAAATTTAAATTGATTCACTAAATTTTGTGAATTAATATTCGTTTTGTTTATTATTTTAAGATTGAACATATTATAATTATTTTATGGTCAGCTAAGATGTCACTTATTTATTTATTAATCACAGTAATTCTTTATTAGGCAACTTAACTTAAACTGTAATTTTGCACAAGAGTTTTAGTTTTAAAATCCCTGAGATTATTTACTCTTATTGTTTTAGTAAATATAATTCTGTAAGATAATCTTATAAAGTAAAGCATCATAGGTCTTATTCAGAGAGTGTATGATCTATTGGTAGGACTAATATGGTAAGCACTGATTAGTGATTTAGATAATTTTTTGTATGGTTTATTAAAGGATTAATATGCTGTAGTAGTTATAGTTCATCAGTATTGGATTTGATCTTTACTTGATTATACATCTCTAGATCGTCATCTCTTTTCTTTAAATTTATTGTAACCCCACTGAGCCGAGTTGTTTAGAGTCTCTCATTTATATTTCATTTTATCTCATTTCAATTCTATTTCATTTCTTTTCATGTCATTTCTCATATCTTTCTATCATTTCAGCCATTTAAAATATCTTTTTCTTATATCTCTTTCATATCTTTCCCATCATCTCATTTTTTTCTCTCTCCATTATATATATATCATTTCTATTATTTTTCCCATTCTTTTCTTCCTCAATTCTTTTCTTTTCCATCATTTATTTATCTTTACCATTATTTTTTTTCCTTTCCCCTCTTTCATTTCTTTATTAGCATTATCTCTTTCTCTCTCTCTTTGCTCTTTCTCACACCCCCTCTTATTCTAGTATGTTACAATTAGCATTTTCTCTTATTCTATCTCTCTTTCTTTTCCCCTCTTTCTTTTTCACACCCCTCTCTTATTTCATTATTAGCATTCTTTTCTTCTTTTCTCTCTTTCTCTATCAGGTTACAATTGACCCCTCTCATTTCATTTTCATCATTTATCTTTATCATCATCTCTCCTTTATTCCATTTTCTTCTTATCTCTCTCCCTCTCTCTATTTTAATAGATTACAATATATATTACATAAGTATTTGGAAAATGAGTAATTATTACTGCAATAATATTTAAAATTGCTTAGTTAGGCTTTCAATGTAGAATATCTTTATTAAAGCTTCAGGAAAATTTTTGTAGCAAGCTTTTATTTATATATTCATTATAAATTGAAAAACTACTGCTTGTTAAACAGAATTCTATTGGTTCTTATATTAATGACATGTTTTGAATTAATTATTCCAAAGTCTTTTACGTTTTTTACTATTTCTCTCCGGACATTAGAAAATTAAAAAATGAATGCAATACTTACAACTAATAAAAAATTGTTTTGAAAGTTTAATAGAATTATAGATTTGTTTTAAAAATTTGAAATTTGTACAAAACATTAACAGCTATTAATAACTCCTTGGAATGCATATTGATTTTTTTTTTTAAAGTTAAATCTATTTGACTTATTTCTTAAAATTTTGATATTTCTATTTTTTTTAAAAAAAACATGACTTCAAAAAAGAGAAAAACTACTTTACCAAGTCTGCTAAATTTTTAGATTATTAAGTTTTATTAATTAAAAAAAATATTTAAACAGTGTAATATCTACAATTTTTATTTTATTTTTAAAAAAAACATATACTAAAGCCGATTTCTAAAAATAAATCGATTAATAGATATATTTTATAAGTCATTCCTATACTTAAATAAACCCCAAAATACTGAATTGTGTGAACTTATTCAAACTGAAATAAAACACTACTTCATAATTTTAATTTATAATCTTTATTGAAAAAAGCCATATATGAATAAGTGATTTTTAGAGCATTTCCAGTAACTATGAAAAAGATAAAAAATACTCATGTTTTATTGAAACTAATTAATATAGCCCACATAGAAATTTGCAAAGATGTTGCTGAAAGAATTTCTATTTTCTATCAAAAAAATTATTTAATCCATTTTGGCTTTATAACTGTTCAGCATTAATTCAATTATATATATATGCAGGTTTGCACATTTGCATATATATATTTATAGTGATATATGTACACTTGTGCTTACAAAGAAAAAAGTAGAAATAAATTAATCCCCCTGCCATATATAATTATGCTGTCTTGTATATGATTTATAATCACGTTATTCTTTGGAATCAATATTTAATTTACATTCTTGCTTCCACAGATTAATAGTTCGCGACTGGAATGTTCTCAAAGCATTTTGAAAATAAAATCCATTACTAAATCACATAATTAATTCTTCTGGGGGACTTTACGGTATATCTATCTATAACATGTAATAGAGGCGCTTCACTAATAATATGAAGATATAACTGGAATGATGAGATTCAAAAACATTTACAATCAAGTAAACACTTTCTAGGTTAACAATGATACATTATTTTAACAATATATATCTAAAAAAATGTTGCTCCTGGATGACAAAATAAAAAAGAAAAAAAATTAAAATAAATAAACATAATAGATATACTATATAGTTTATATAATTTACAAAAGTTATAATTCTTCCTTATATATATATTTAACCAAAACACACACACACAAAAAAAAAACAAAAAAAAAACAAAACAAAACTATATCCATTAAAATATATATATAATTTTTTAAAAAGATGTCCTTTCAAAGAATGATTGCAGATTCTTGACAAACATTCAATTAATTGAAATTATTTCCTTAAGTTCTTGTAATTTTCTTTAGCAGTATAAACATTCTTTTTTGTTTTGTCTTCATTTTAAAAATAAATTTGCAGTCTGCAAAAGTCTTTCAATGAGTTTATGATCCATGATAGTGGTGAAATGCATACGTGAACACTTAGCAGTTAAGAATAAGTTGTAATATGGATATTGAATAATAATTAAAAGAAGAAAAGTGTTCCACAAAAAAGGCATATCATCTTCAAGTCTACAATGTATGATGCAAGCTAGAGTAAGGATTATAAGAATGGAAAAATCTGCTGTAAAAGCACAAATGATGAGACAGAAAGAGACAACATATAGTAATAAGAACAGAACTGAATTTAACTTGTGGATTTTTTTGAAATCTGATACCAAATTGAAAGGTACCTAATCCTTAAGAATCTTGGCGGCACGCTGGTTAGCCTGTTGAATCCGGGTATCATTTGATACAGCCTAAGAGCATAGAAAAGAAAAGAAAAGAAAGGAGTAATGGTTTAAGAAAGTATTTGGGTAAAAAAAAGATTATATGAAAAAATAAAAAAGAAAACTTGAATTATTGCTTCTGATGAAGCATCTTCGTTGCTCGCTCATTAGCCTGTCGAATTCGAACATCATTGGATTGACCCTATGAGGAGAAAAATAAAAAAAAAAAGATTATCAACTTGTGTTACTGAAAAAAATAATAATAATGCTAAATAAAATTAAAACAACATCAAACTATAAGCCAATGCTCAATATATTATATCTTTATGTACTATTGTTTATGAATTAAAAATATTGACTGAAAAATGATATAAATATGCAACGAGAACAGGTTTTTGAGGTTATTTGTATCATAAGCTCAATATTTAAAGAGTGATGTAGAAAATAAAATTAAAAAAACTTATATCAGAACTTAAAAATGTATATTTTGTCGTAATTCTGTATTGATTGTCTGTCTCTAATTATCATAAAATAGAGAGGAGAGTTTAGAATAAATATGGCTTTTTAAAAAAATAAAAGCAAGAATTAAGATGTGTTTTTAATCTTAAAGAAAAAAAAAGGTTATGAAATATTAAGTATAAACAATTATAAGAGTATCAAATTAAAGTTATCAGATTCAAAATAAAAATATATATACAGAGCTTTTATATGTTATTTTTATGTGTTATGATTATATGACTATATTACAGCTATTGTCATATATCATTTTGTTGTTAGTAAAGATATTTTATTATATCTATGATTTATTTTTAATTTGAAAAAGCAACATAAAGGATTTATTCCTTATATTTTAGATAAAACATTCTATATATGAATGAAGATTACAGTTTCATTTATTGATTATTATTTAAAAACTGAATCTATGTCAGTTAATTAGAAAAAAAAACGTGTTTATTCTTATGCAAATTTTTAAAAATAAAATGCAGTGGAGCTGCAAACTATGCTATATTTTTTTTTTTTACAACCCTCCCTCACATCCAAATGTATATAGCATATAATAGCTCACATATTGTTTATTGATCTGTAAGTATACAGTACTTTTCAACATGCACACAAGGGATAATAAAGAAAGAATAAATATATGTGCTTTCAATATAAACTAAAGAAATATTATTAATAAATCGAGATGTATTATAAAAAAATATTTACATATTCTATTTTATTCTTTTAAATGTGTTCATGTGCTCAGAGACAGAAAAATTGTTATAATAAGCATGTAAGATGTATTAAATTTACAAATTTTAATGGTTTTTTTTGTTTGTTATTTACATTTTTAATTGAATAGTATATAACTGAAGTCATGTACTTTGATACAGTGTAGTTCACAGATTCACTGCATATAAAGGTTTTACATTTTTTTGTAATTAAACAAAAATGATGGAAACAATAAAAAAACTTTAGATTTTCAACATTAAATTATCTGTACTTTTTTTAAATTTGCAATATATTCTAAAAACATTAATTTTAGTAAAAAATAAGAATAAGTTATTGCTGTCTCTAAAATAAATTGGGACAAAGTATTTAATTTTGGATAACAAAACCTATTAAATTTAAAATTTAACTTCATGTAAAAATATAAACTCAATATTTATAGAAAGCTTTATAATATTTTAATTAAAAAAAGCCATATGTAATTCTAATTTATAATAAAATATATTGTAATATAAAAGTTAAATGTTGCAGTCATGTGGAATGACAATATACAAAACAATATGTAAAGTGAGTAGTTATAAAATGTAGACTTGTTACTAGAAAAGGGAGTTAAAATGTAAGGAAGAGAGAGAGAAAGAGAATATTCACACAATACAAGATGATTTTTGAAAACCACACAAATTCAACTCATATAAAAGAACAAGCAAAAAAAAAAAAAGGCTCAGAAAGCAAAATCTTGATGATAAAAAAGGAAAATGTTACACTAACTAAAAAAAATTCATAGGGGAAAGTACTGTATAATAATCATACTGAGAATTTAAAGTGTTTAAATAAAAAAAAATTGCATCACTTACAAAATGAAATTTAAAAAAATGAATAAATTACTACACACACATATACAAACACAAAAGTTTAAAATAAATAAAATGGTTTGATTATTTATAAATGTAGGCTTGACAGAATCAATATAAAATGATAAATATATCAATGTTTTCACAATAAGCATACAGCCAAACATGGGATAAAAAATATTTATACCTGTTCAATTTTATTTATTTATTTATTTTTTGATGGTTACGAAGATGACATCAATAAGGCAAAATTTATGCATGGTATCTTCTTGAAAATGAACTATTTGACCTCATCAAAGCAAAATAATAAATGTAAAAAAAAAAAGCATAGCTTGGGAATAAGGATTCAAGCTATTTCAATATATAAAAAAATAAAAACAAAGCAAAATATTTTTTGTGGAAAGTGGGTGGATAGGAAGGGACTAAAAAGAAAAAGTACAACATTTTATAAATAAAATAAAAAATATGGAATATTCTAAATAGATATAAAATTTCAAATAATACAATAACTTCCTATTAAAATGTTGATGAAAAATAAATAAGTTTTTTTTAAATAACAATTTGATCTACTGTTTAATTACAAATTTGCAGCAACTAATTTTTTTTAGAAATTACGGTTCAAGCTTTATTATATTATAGCTATACTGTATTTTAATCTATTTATGTATTCTCACTTTTTATCTTTGACAGTGTCCATATCAACTTTAAAAATAGTTTATACTACTATATACTATATTTTTTTATGAATATTTTTAATTATGGAAGAAAAAGATATTCAAAACTGAAATCTGAAAAATCATCCGGGGGGGGGGGGTATTCTGAAATTTAATATCCTCTTTAAAAAAAAAAAAATTGGTAGTAAATGTTGAAAGTGATAGTTTGATTCAAATGTGCATATTTAATTATTTTTATTAAACTAGCTTTTTAATATTTCAAGTAAAATAAACATATTTTAAATTGATGCTCGGCAAATAGATAACATTTAAATATAAGCTATAATACATTTACGAAAAATATTTCTGCAGTGGATAATCTCTAGTCTAATGAATGAGTAATAAAAATTATTAATATATTTATATTGAATGAGATTTTCAAACGCTTAAAATCATTTACTAACAAATGTGAATTTTGAAAATGAAAATTGTTATGTTAAAAGAATAAAGCATTTTAGAAACTGATATATTTAGATTCAATCTATCGTACAATAGAAATACATATTTTTTAAACATATCAAATTAGAGAAAAGAGTAAACAAAGTATCTATAAGCATAACATTTTTATATGAAACTATTTGATAAATTTTATTCTTGTAATATCCAAAATATTTTTTTATTATTATAAAAGCGAGTTTGCTCAATCATTTAAATGAGGAGGGGGGTGGGTGGTATTTATTAAATCAACATTATTTATAAATTAATCATTTTTTGTTTTTCATTAAGATATTTTATAATAATAAAATAATATACAAACACATAATGATTTTTCTATAACACTTTTTTATTTATAACTTTACTGAATAAGACATGCAAATAATTAAAATCTACAGCTTATTCTCAACAATGCAAGACAAATACAAAAATAACTTGAGAGTGAAATAAATATATACAGCCCAATGTTTAGAAATAAAAAGTATTGCTATGCAAATCATCATTCTATCCAAACAAGCTCTTAAAGATAATTGCAATTCTTTCAGAAACATGCTTTAAATTTAAGCAAAAGTATAGGAAAAAAAAACATTTCCCTTTATTATAATATAATTATGTTTATATATATAGATGATTCATAATTGAATTGTTAATAAGTATTAATTGCATTTTAAACCACAAGGTAAAATTCCATCAAAACAAAGAATCATCATTTATAAGTTACATAAGTTTCTATCAAAAGGGATTTATTGAAATATTAAAAACTTAAAACGTTTAACAATGTGTCAAGTAGATGGTATAAATTTAATTAAATCGTAATTTGCAAAAGTACATATTTATTCATAGTGAACAACCAAAATCTTATCAGTCATAAAATGTTTTTTTTATCTGACCCATTCAAGAATAAAACTCATATGCATATATTTAACTAAATAAACAAAAATAAAGTCCAAAATTTATTTATTATCTTATAGATTATAAATATATTCTTTTCTTTAATTCCTTTTCAAAATAACTCACACTTAAGAGAATTAAATGAATGTGAGATTTAAAAAAACTTCAGTTTTCTTACAATGCAGTAATAATAATAAAAATAAAAAAGAGAAATAATATATATTTTTTAATATCTATTCTAATGATTATATAGGTAAATGAGACTGTTATCAATCTAAAAGATGTTTAAATAAATACTCTTTTTGGTTTTTTAGCATAATTATATAAATTATGAAGTGAAATTATAGATATAAATTATTTAAAAAAAAAAACAAAACATATTCAGTATTTTAATGGAATAATTTTATCAATTTTACAATATTATTAACATGTGAAAAAAAAGTTCCTTTTCTCTACAATTATTAGTTTACAGAAAAATATTAAGCATGACCTCAAAATGTTTTTGGTTTTAAGAGCTTTACTAATATCAAATTTAAGTACATACATGAATAATGCTTCAGATTTATTAAATGCAGAAAACTTGAGATTTCAGTTTCTTATGTTCAAAGTGACAATTTTTGAGTTACAAATGATAAAATTATAGCTTCTTCTGTTATTAAACATTATAAGTATATTGATATTAATCAATTAACTGAGAGATATATATAAAAGTTTTATTGCTTGGAAAATTTTGAATATTTAAGTTAATTGAGATATCAAATAATGAAGTAATCAGAGATATTAAAGATTTAAAAAAAATCTGTTTCTAATAAAATAATATTCCTATTTTGATTAGTAAAGATAGTGCAGAATTTATTGTTCTTGTATTTCTGAAATGTATTAAATTACTAGTTATTTCAATTTGAAGAACTTGCAAAAAATGACCCCAAAAAATAACAGGCTGATATCAGTGTTTGGTAGTATATCAAATTTTTTTTAAAAAAGATGTTATTTTAAATAAAGATATATATATATATATATCCAGTTTTCAGCAAGGCTTTTGTCAAATAGCATCATTTTGGAGACAAATCTTAGCATAATATTTCATTCTCAATAAAGCTTTTGACCCAGTGAATCATAACAGTTTACATGGGAATGTATAGATTTCTCTTCATTTTTACAATGATTTAAATTTTATTTAATGGAGCATCCAAATTATGTTTTTCACAATTCCAAAAGAATATGAGATCGATTATAAGAATGGAGTTTTTAAATAAAACATATTTGAACCCATTTTTTTCTTTATATACTTATAATATAGATCAAATTGTTAATAGCTGAAAATATTCCAATTTGTTGATGATGTAAAATTATTTCTTAGGATTGAGAATTTATTTGATGACTTAATATTGCAAAAGCTTATGAGTGACATTTCTTTCAGTAACAAAATTTTACCTGACTTTTTTCAGTATTCTATTAATAACACTCTTGTTTCTCAAAAAGATAGGATAAAGACGTTGAGTCTGGTTTAATAGTTAAGACCTGTTTTCATCACATCTTAATAAAACTATTTCTAAATGCAATAGGATTATTGGGATCATAGATAGATCAAAAAAGGTCTTATGCAAACATTCATGAATTTGTTTATTTTACATCATATTTGTTCCAAAAATTATTTATTGCTTTATTTGTTTTGGAATTCATATAAAAATGTTATGAATATAGATTGCAAAACATAATGAAAAGGTTTGTTTAAGTATAAAAGATTTTGTGAAAAGAAAGTTAAGGAATATATTTTTAAGAAAAAAATGTTTCTGATAAAATAGATATTATAATTTAATCTTTCTTATTGCATTGCCAAATATATAACATATAATACTAAATCATCCATGTACTTTACTACTGTTACACAATACTTTATTTATCAAAAAAAAATTATAAAATATTTAAAAGGTAATAAATAGATGATGATTATAAGATATATATATATATATAGAATGTAAATTATATTCGTGTATATTTATATTCATATGTTTGTATTATGTTGTAGTTCTGAAGAAGATTGCTGGGGCAAATCGAAACTATAAATTGTAGTAAAAAAGAATGGTAAATAAAGCATTGCATAACAGTAGTAAAGTGCATGGATGATTTAGTATTATATGATAGAACAGATATAATGAGCTTTTTATTTGTAATTGTTATATTCACTTTTAAAAGATCATGATGTTGTATGTAAGTGTAAACTAATAGTTGGCTTGTAAATGCCACATTATAATTGGATTGTTACTAATCTCTTATTACATATTTCATAAATTGAAATAAATGTATTTCAAAGTAATAATTTCGTATCAATATTTTTCTCTCATTAATTTGTAATACTTGTTTATGATTTAATGTGTGTGTGTATATATATATTGAAACAGTAAGATTCGTATTCGAATCTTAAGTTTCACCTTTTCTGTCGTCTCTCACTGACCGGTCTATCCCACCCAAATTTAAACTTTTGGTATCGAGTTGTGTGTGTAACAATATTAAAAATGTATAAATATATGTAGAATTCAACATAAACACGCACACATTTCGATCTCAAATTAAAGGCAATAAATACGGATAAAGTAATATAATTTAGATTTCTTTAGCTAAATAAAATTTTGTGTAATATTAATCATTTATTTTGAATTTATAAAGTTCGTATTTATTGTTTAGTTTAAATTTCATTAAATAATAATTCTAACAAAATCTGATGCAATAATTAATTAAAGTTAAAATAATTTTATTCCCTTTTGTCTTTGAAAATTTAAAAGCATCGGTCAGTGATAGATAATAAATTAATTATAGAAAAATTCAAAAAAAAATGTAATTAACGAATGTAAAAGAAAAAAAACAAACAAACAAACAATAGCACAGCAGATTTCTTTCTAATTAAAACCAGCAAAAGCATTGATTATCCTGAGGGCAAGATAAATAAAACCTAAAAATATCTCAACAGAAAAATAAAAAGATCAAGATAAAAAAAGGAGGCCATCTTAGACTTGCTGGAGACTTTCACTTGAATTTTAGCTTTGCTCTCGAGTGGAGAGTCTAAAATATCTTAAAATAAATTGATATTGCCAAGGTATGACCGAGTAAGCACCAAGATTATTCTCCATCGGGAGATGGCCCACCGTATGCTGAACTTCACCTTGCCCATCGTAAAAACACCATAATGATATGCTGCCTGAAATAAACAAGAAAGCCGCTGCTGTTAAAATCAATAAAATACCAAAGACAAGAAAGAAAACTGCTAATCACGAACAATCTACTATTAAACAAATGGACGAAAACATCTTATAAAACAGGTACCTGTGTGTGTATTCCAAATTATAGAGTACTCTAGTAAAATAAGCTATAGCTCATCTCCTACTATTTGTCTAACTTCTAAATGTTAAAATTGTAATTTTGTGAAACTAAAATTTGAGAATTAATGTAATCTGTAAATTTCTCGCATAATCTAGCTTACCTCCCTCTATCCTTCTTAGGTGTGTATTTCTCAAATCTACACTTTATTTATAATTATCATTGAAATATTACCTTCTCATAATTGTCTTAGTTTTAAAGCTAAATCCAGAATCGCTTGAACAGTGAATGCGTGTCGAATTGTCATTAATATTTGCTTTATAAATAACTTAAATTTCATATAAATCGACACGCATTCAAAGAATCGGTTATTGTAATGCAGGGTCTACTACTTCGTAATAGCTGGCATACTCGCTGTAATAATTCCCTTTTTAGATATTTTTTTATTATTAATTTTTAATGAATAATTACGGAAATTTCATTTCTTTGAGAGTCACCAATTTTCTTTCAGTCAACGTTGATAATGGGGGGCCGAGTTTGAAATCTAGTTAAATATTACCATAATCTTTTAGATCTTATACATGTGTTACGTTTTGAAGCCCCGATGGCTCATTCCACGCCGTGAATACTCCGGATTCTATAGGGTTGAATTAACCCCAGTCGTCCTACACAAGTGGACATGATAATGTTCCCGTAGGGCTTGACGACCGTCACGCAGCCAGCTGGAAAATTGCAACACGGACCGCTTGTCCCTGGTTATGCTCATGTGACACCTTACCTCTTTGGGTCGAGGCAGAGACCAACCCGAAGCCCTTATAAATTTATTCACGGCATTGCAGTTTCAGTGCTGCCATTTTAGATCGCCCTTCTAAGGCGTACCACGTGTTCCTTTATTTAGTTTATCATTCTCTATATCACTCCGCCTCAGCATTATCTTCGTCATCCACTCTCAAATAAATGTTCGCCCTTAGTCGTAAAATAAATAGTTTTATTAAATAAATGTATGTCCACCACCACGGATGACTCTTGCAGTGCAAAGTATAAATCCCCTACAGTACGCATTAGAAATACTCACTCGAGAACCTTAGGTAGCTAGATTACGCCTTCATATAAATGAATGCTCTTTATAAATAAATGTACTTTATATATAATAAAATTGCCAATTAGCTATTGAAACTCTGAATATAAAATATGATTAATAACATTAATAATGTTTTTTTATTAAATACGTAAATAAATAATTTTAACTGTACGTCTGTAGTTAAGTTTTCATTTATTCGATGCCCATTATATATATTTCCTCGATTATATATGTGAATTAATATTCGTTTGATTGTTGGCCAACTCGGAAACAAAACCATGAATCTCGTGCATCTCCCTGACCACCGTGCCTAAAGAAGTGTTTACTTATGTCGCATCAGAGGCGTTGTTCCGTAGATTGTATTGTGGAACCGATAAACTATGTTCGAACTCGGTACCATGGGTGGCGTCGCTACTCGATGGTGCTGCTGTTCTGTGTGGTGGTCGAATTCTGCACTATGTTAACGAGATACACGTGTTTTGACTCTTACAATACATATTAAAAAACAATTATGTGTAATACCAAAAGTGAGAGATAATTTAAATGTACTTAATTTTTTTTTTTTTGCTTATATAATATATAAATTCGTTAATAAAAAAACGTTGAGCTTTGAAACTAAAATTATAACAAAAACTATATATATATTGAAAGCAGTTCATGTAAATAATTCACTATAAAAACTAAATTGTAAATGTAACATATAGTTTACTGAACAGTTTTGATGTTTAAACACAGGTATATTGTAATGTTATGAGTTTTCATAAGTATGATACAATTCTAAGTTTAATGCTTTACTTATTTTAAAATATAGCTTTTAAGAATATTGTGTAGACTTTGTTAGATTTTTTTTTTTTTTGCCAATAAAATTCAAAAATCAAACTGTGTTATCAATAAAAGAAACAATTGTATAACATTTATTGATAGATTAATTCATTTAGAAATTGCAATGAATCTACTTTAATAAAAATATTTTAAAGAATACTTGAATGATACTAGCAAACTTATTATAAGTTATTCATAGTATGGAAAAAGATGCATAATCTTCAAAATATTTTTGCCACGAGATTACCATCATAACCTTATATTGTATTACTTTGTGGATTTAGTTTGGTAATTGTTTCAATGAGAATAAAATATCCCATAAGTTATACTAATATCTTTGAACTATTGTCATGCCACAGTTTCAAATAGTGCCATAACTTATTATTATTTTATGAATTCAATTTAAATTTTGCTTCTATGAGACAAGATGTTATAATGCAAGAAAATAACAGAGCAAATCATTCTGGAATAATTATATAACATTAAATAACCATGATTTTGTCTTCTTTATATATATATATATCACAAAACGTATAAATATGAAAATATATAAAAAAAAATATACATCATTTAATGCAGTTTTAAAAGTGAAAAATACAATGAGATATTGACATAAACTAATGTAACTGTTAACTAGTACTACTTAATAAGTGTCTTTATTAAACTGTTAAATTACAAAATACATCTTAGCAAAGAACTTATATATATATTGCAGAAAATAAACCATTTTAATTAGCATAAATTCCTTTTGAATAGTGTTTTTTTAATTTAAATGTATAATACTCTTAAAATACTTTTGCTAATATTGTAATATTAAAGTAAAAGCCAGGGAATTATTATTATTAGAACATCCTTTTTTTTTCTTATCTTTATAAAAACACAAATACTGTCCACACATGAAAAAAAAAAATCAAATAATTAAAAAATTACAAAAGCAAATTTTCAAATCTCTCATCTAAAAAAAAAAATGAAAAATTCCAAAATGAAGATTTCAGCGATGGCTAAGTAATAGATACCTGATGCAATTAAAATTCAAAATTATATTAAGTTTCACTGCACTGCAAGAAAAAAATTATATCTGCTTTGAAAAACTTTGCCAAATGTTGGATACCATAATTTAAGTGGAGTTAGTTTGCAATAGGATTATATTTAAGAATGCATTCAAACACATTATGCTATCATTTAAACGCAATGCACTTTTAATACAATATATTTCTTTTTATAATTGTTATAAAATATTTGTTCATATTATTTTGCTTACTAATTTTTATTAATGATATCTTTCTTCTAATTCTAAAAGTCACAATGAAAGCAATAAGTAAAATCAATTGCAGTGCAACTAGATTGGCTTTCTTTTCTCAGAAGTAATTAGATTTTCCAATTAATTATCAGTCAACAATAAAAGCGTGGTACATTACTGTCCATTGATTTTATTCATTGCTTAGATTATGGATTCAGAAGTTGGAAGATAAATGGTACTAGTAACAGTTAATATGAGCTCAAAAGGCAAAAAATGCATTCTATTTTTTTTTTATATTGACTTAAAAGCAAAATATTTTAATGAAATATATGCAAAAGTACTTTAAGACAATTGATTATAGGCATAAGTTTGCTTTCCCTATTAGAATCAAACAACACTGCATCATACTAAAGTTGACACCTCAACAAAATTAAATTTCATCTGAACTTTAAAATCCTAAGATTCTTGGTTGTACACTTAATCGCATTAAATATAATTATTTCAAAATAAACTTTAAATGAATTAAGATATGGAAGGTAGGAAAGGTGAAAGGGGAATGAAAAGGAAGGGTGCAAAAAAACTTATAGGCCAAAAAGGATGTTATATATATATTTATATATATATACACTCATGCACATAAAGGCCTATAAATATATATAATAAAAAGCGGGTTTATGTATGACGAAGAATCTTGCTTGCACGTTCGTTGGCTTGTCGTATTCGAACGTCATTCGATTGTCCCTGTGAGAGGAGAGAGAGAGAGAGAGACAAAAAGAAAAAAAAACCATAAGATCCATGCTAGCTAAAAACAAACAAATGATAAAAAAGAATAACAAAACACACAATACCCAAACCCAATAAATAGGAAACTTTATTTCAAACAGATTATTAACTGGAATTAGATCATATGTAATATGTTCCCAGTTCAAAAGGTAACAAGTCAGTTCTTGTCAAGTCATAAAAAAAAAAGAATAAGAAATAAATTGTGTTAATGTTACTTATATATATAATAATAATAATAGGTGAAAATTGAATAAATTGCAATGAAAATAAATAAGTTCAAATAGATTTAGGTAATAGATGTATGCCGAAAATGTGAATGCTACTGCTTAATACACAATAATATTATTGAATATTAACTTTGTTGTTTAAAATAATGAATAATGTACTTTGAAATGTAAAATGTAAAAATAAAGAAAAGGTTGTGCAGGTGTATACAGGAAAGAATAAATTAAAAAAAAGTGATTAAAAGGAGTGATAAATCTCACGGTAAACAACTGCTTTAAAATTCTGGGAGGAATAACAAGTTTCTTCATCAAAAGCTAAAACAAAGAGGTAAAAAAAGGAGAGAACTGAAAAAGAAAAGATAAGAGAATGTGAATATAAAGATTGAAAATAAGAAGAAAAAAAAGAGGACATTTCTTCAACACTTCACAGGAAAAGGGTTTAGGATCCAAGCAGGATGATGAGATGTTGATTCCACAACCTATGATTAAAGTGCAATAAGAAATGATGTCAATAGAAAGAAAAATAAAAAGGTTTGAAAAAAAAAACATTGATATATTGGATAAAAATTAGGAAATAAAGCGAAAGATAGCAAGTGAATTATATAATAAAAATGATTACATAAAAATATAATCATATAAATATACAAAAAATATTAAAAGAGAACATTTTATTATTTTAAAATTAAAATCTAATTATTTATAATCAATAAAAATTCAAAAAGTGCAAGTGAAAATTATTTTATAAATATGAAAATTAAATTAAGTGTGAAAATGAATGGAATAAAATTAATAAGTAAATGAAGCAGCATACCTTACTATATTATATTGTTAGTATTAATCTTTAAAAATGTTTTAAAATAAATAAAATATTACAATATTAATGAAATAATAACATGATTTTATTTTTGGGTGAGACTAAAATAAATCTATTTTGAATTTATAACTATTAAATATTTTGACAAAGTTATGAAATCTATCTTATTTACAATCTTATTCAATCATTGGCTTTCATTTAGGTGAACAAAAGATTAAAATCATTTAGCGATTTTTAAATTTATACTATTTGATTTAATGATTTATAAATTCTAATATCTTTTTGATGAGTTATAAGTTATGACACAAGGAATAGTACGTTTTGGTAATCTCAAGTTGTAAGATCTGCAATGACAATGAAAGGATGGATTATTTTACATTTGTATAGTATATTAAATTCAATGAATTACATAAGGCTGAAAGTAAGATAGATTCCTCTATATATTCCATAAAGTAAGGTAAAAAAAAATAGAATTATGACATATTTGGTTATGGCAATGAGCTCAATTGGTTCCCCAAATGCTTCACACATTAAAAGTGTTACATAAAAAATAAGCTAACATAATGACTTCCTAGGGAAACAATTTAAATGATTATCTTAAATTTAAAATATATAAAAACCTGATTTAAAAAATAAAGCTTGAAATTAAAAAAGTGATAATTAATAAATAAACACTTTACTAGGCATATTATTAATAAAAAAATACTAATTCGTGGAAAATAGCTATAATTTAAAATATGTATAATTTTGCGATTGATGATCAGTCATTTTGCTTCTTATATAGTCTGAGAATGATATTCTCTGAATTATGATACATTAAATTAAAATTTATTTTTGTTAAATTTAAGGTTATATTACTAAAACTTTTCATTTTTATATTTAATCAATAAAACTGATTTTTTTTTTTTGCCATGCTGTTGATTTTTTTTAAAGCATCAGTTTACAAATTTATTTTAAAATTAGATAAAGAAATTTAATGTATAAGATAATTATTATAGTTTTAATGTAAATAATTAAATCTTTTTTGTTTGCAATAAAAAAAGGCTACTATCTTGAACATGTCAGAAACAAATTATAAAATTATTTAATAATCTTTGATCATATAAAATTGATTATTAGCTGCATAATGCACAATTTTTTTTTTTTTTTTTTACCGAAAATAATTTATAATTATGATAACTGTATTTTTGCTATGGGCAAAATTAATGTTCATAAGAATTTTTAATCCAAATATTATTAAGTGAATATATTGTAAATAATATACACTCTATAAAATGTAATATTATTATAGTACATTGCTTTTTGTGATAAAGTATGTTTTTGATTATGTATTATACCCAATGAAATTTGCATTATTTTTTTTCATTTTTGTAATTATTTAAAAAAAATGTTATTTATTTTGGATATAAACATCACATGATCACCATTTCTTATGCTTGCTCATAGCTGTTATTAAAACAGGGAAAACTCTCCATACAGTGGTGCCACTCAGTGCAAGCTAGAGTAATCAATGGATATTAGAAGGGTTGTGCCTAAACTATCTACCTAGTGCCTACACATCCAATATCCCCAGACTAATTTCTAGCTTGTGGTTTTCATCAGTGAGGACTCTTGGATCTGAGAGCACTACACCTAGATCTTAGGATCTAATGCAATCCCCAGCAGCCACTTTTTACCTCTATTTAACTACAAGATTATGAGTCTAAAATTTATCCAAGCACATTGGTTATATAGTCCTATAGGTCTTAACTCAGTTCAGTACCCATACATTTTGGTGTCTTTGGTTCTTTAGTAACTAAACCCACCACTATTCTATTAGGCAGGATTGGTGTTAAACCACAAAATATTACATGATCACTATTTCTTATGCTTGCTCATAACTGTTATTAAAACAGACAAAACTCTTCATACAGTAGTGCATAAAATAGTTTGTAATTAAAGAGATAAAGGATAGATGCTGAAGGGTTGGTTGCATTAGATCCTAAGATCTAGGTGCAGTGCTCTCAGATCCAAGGCTCCTCACTGATGAAAGCCACAAGCTAGAAACTAGTCTGGGGATATTGAACGAATAGGGCTAGATAGAGATTTTATGCACAAGCCTTCTGGCATCCATTGATTACTTTAGCTTGTATTGAGTGGCACTACTGTACGGAGAGTTTTGCCTGTTTTAATAAGTTATGAGCAAACATAAGAAATGGTGATCATGTGAAGTTTAGTGGATTAGCACCAATCCTGCCTAATAGGATAATGGTGGCTATGGTTATTAAAGAACTGAAGACACCAAAATGTATGGGTACTGAACTGAGTTTAGACCCATATAATTATATAAGCTATTGGGCTTAGATTGAAAATATTGTGTTTATTCTCATGGTTTTGTAGTTAAATAGAGATAAAAGGTCACTGTTGGAGGGTTGCATTAGATCCTAAGATCTAAGTGCAGTGCTCTCAGATCCAAGGCTCATCATTGATGAAAGCCACAAACTAAAAACTAATCTGGTATATTGGGTGAGTAGGCACTAGATAGGTATTTTATGCACATCTTCTAGCATCCATTGATTACTCTAACTTGCATTAAGGGTCAGTACTATATGGAAAGTTTTGGCTAGTTTATTTTGGATATGTTATAAATAAAAGCATCAAGAAGTCTTGCAAAAATACTGTATAAAAACAGATAAGTACATTAATCATATTTTAATTTTATAATCAAAAAATATTATATATTTTTTAATGATATTGTACTTTTTTAACATAAATGTCACCATTTTATCCTCAGATGATCTATATTATAACATATAATAACAGCATTCCACTCTTCTTATACTTTAAAGCAAAATATATTTATTAATTTTACAGTTTCAACTGTTCCTAGCAGTCTTCAACAGATCTACAAAAATTTAAACATTATATCAATACAACTATATTTCATACATATATCTATTATAATGTTACAATTTTACCAACTTAATTATTAACATCACTTTATTCATAAAACTAACTATTGTATAACTTTAAAATCTACTTTACCCTTTATTTCTATTCTTAGTTATTATCATATTTATATTTATTCACCTTTTTCCTTTGCCATAATTTTATAAATTCAATGTAATATTTATAAAATCTTTCTTCTATTACTATATTCATATATTTAACCTTATTTTACATATTACTATATTCATAAATTTAACCTTATTTTATATTTTACCTATTATCTTAATTTTCAATTATCTTATTCCATTCCTTAATTCCATTTTATCCATATTTTATTCCTGCTTCTTCCATTTAATTATTTTTATAAAATTATTTTAATTCTTATATGCTTTTATTTGTTACCTTATTAACTACTAATACTCTCTTTCCTCCACCTATTCCATCATACATCCTAATTTTTTTATCTATATACAGCTCTCTCTATTATCTATTATACAAACTACTTATTTTATTTCTTATTAGTTTTCACTTTTTATTTTTTATTTATACTAAGATAGTTTTTAAACCACATTCTCTATTAATATTTGGATTTATCTTCTTTATTAAAATTGCCTCCCTTATTTTTCTATCCCTCCTACTACTTGCATAACTTATCATTAGAATATAAATCCAAATATTAAGATAAATCTGAATATTAATAGAGAAAGCAGTTTAAAAACTATATTAGTATAAATAAAAAATAAAAAATGAAAACTAATAAGAAATAAAATAAATAATTAGTTTGTATAATAGATAATAGAGGGAGCTGTATATAGATTAAAAAAATAGAATGTAAGATGGGATAGAAAATGGTGGAGGAAAGAGAGTATTAGTAGATAATGAGGTAAGAAATAAAAATAAAAAAATATATAAGAATTAAAATAATTTTATAAAAATAAGTAAATGGAAGAAGCAGGAATAAAATATGGATAAAATGGAATTAAGAAATGGAATAAGATAATTAAAAATTAAGATAATAGGTGAAATGTAAAATAAGGTTAAATTTATGAATGTAGTAATATGTAAAATAAGGTTAAATATATGAATATAGTAATATAAGAAAGATTTCATAAATATTACATTGAATTTATAAAATTATGGCAAAGGAAAAAGATGAATAAATATAAACATGATAATAATTAAGAATAGAAATAAAGGGTAAAGTAGATTTAAAGTTATACAATAGTAAGTTTTATGAATAAAGTGTTAATAATTAAGCTGCTAAAATTGTAACATTATAATAGATATATGTATGAAATATGGTTGTATTGATATAATGTTTAAATTTTTGTAGATCTGACAAAATTACTAGGAACAGTCAAAACTGTAAAATTAATAAATATATTTTGCTTTAAAGTGTAAGAAGAGTGGAATGTTGTTATTATATGTTATATATTAAAAAAGCAAAAATAAAGAAGGAAAGAGGAAGAGAAACTATTTAAGATTATATTATGATCTATATTAATAAAGTTACTATCTTATGACATCATCAATCTTACAAGATCATTGTAGAAAATAATTGACTGTAAATCAAGATAGTGTGAACAAATTGACTATGCTCACTATGATGAATCCTCGTATCACCTCTGTTACATGCCAAGGTAAAAATGTATACTATTATAATAATTTGCAATTAAATAGATTAAAGTATATGTTGAATGTGAGCAAAAAAAAAAAAATTAATTTAAAAATGAAAATTATTTGGTAATTCATTTCATTCTACAAAATAACTGATTCATGTTAATGGTGTTAAGAATTTTATATCATTACAATGATTAAAAATATTTTATTAAGATTATTTCTTTTCAATTTATTGTATTAATGCTATAATTTAGTTATAAATATGATAAACAATACCAAATTTCTGCCAGTGGTGATCAAATGATATTCATGTGAGCATAGGCATCTACTGGTTAATTAACTGACCTTTGGGAGTGAACTTAGTGTACATAAATTATCACCCAAAAATAAATAAGAAAAAAAAACAATAATTTAATAAAAATGTTGACTGAAAAAGAGTAATTTATATACGGAAAAATAAAAATTTGATAATTGCCAATAAATTCAATTTTTTTATTTTATTAAAAAAGGAATATTATACGCTAGTAGAAAGAAAAAAAATAGCCGCACATAGTTATACA
The DNA here is from genome assembly GCA_028023455.1 of Epiperipatus broadwayi. Classification (NCBI taxonomy): domain Eukaryota; kingdom Metazoa; phylum Onychophora; class Udeonychophora; order Euonychophora; family Peripatidae; genus Epiperipatus; species Epiperipatus broadwayi. The sequence goes on along the minus strand of JAQFVV010006219.1, from coordinate 1,579,507 downwards.
TAACTTTTATTATGAAAAGTTTATTTATAAAAAATGTCATATTCAAATGAAACAATATTATCATTTTTAATAGTTAAAAAAATATTTATTATAATTCCATTAGCTAAATTTCTGAATAAAAGTTGAAACTTATAAACATATAGGGGAAAAAAATTGAGGAAAGGAATGCAAAGGGTAAACAAACAATTATTATTAAAATATACAAGCAAAAAGAAAATATAACTAATAAGAAAATATCTGTTGGTAATAAAGAAAAAGAAACAAAGATAAAAGATTTGTTAAAGAGTGGTGTAATTAACCATATTTTGTAAAATAATATATATATTGCATTTAAAAATTATAACACTATTTCAAAAGATTGTTAACATATAATCAAACTATTAGAAAAGCTCTATTTATATATAAATATAAGTTAAATAATAAAAAAAATTATCAAAGAGGCAGGATACGTTTTATTCTTAAAATGACTACTATTCTTAAGATGTTTTTTTTTTTTTTAAGTGTCATAGCATCGGCCGGGACGCGAACCCGCAACCCGGGCAACTGCCTGCAAGTGCAAGGCAGTCGCGCTGACCTCTCGACCACCAATGCAAGACTATTCTTAAGATGTTTTATCTAAAAATTATATGTACAACACAGTTTTGACAAAAGTATATCACTATGTGTATGTAGGAAGTATACTAGTGAGAAAAAAAAATTAGTTTTTATAGTTATGTTAAAAATTAGTGCAAAATCTTTAGTGAAGATCATTTTTCTTTATTAAAAAATGCCAATTACAATAATGAAAGCCAATTAATTTTCTTGGTATTACAATAAAAACACATAATTAGTAGCAAATAAGTAATTGCACAAAAATACTAATAAGAGTTTATATTATTAAATTGATATTGACTTCTTATGAATACAAAAGATATTCGCTTAGTCAAGCGTTGTTAGCCGAGAGGTCATCGCACCCGCCTTGCAAGCAAGTAATTGGTTGCAGACGGGTGTGGGTTCGCGTCCCGGCCGATGCTATGACAGAGGGGAAAAAAAAAGATATTCGCTTATGTTTAATCAACAGTTTAGCATAGTAATTAGAATTGCTGACTCAAGAATTAAAATACCCTGTGTTAATTCTCAGGTGAAGAGATTAAGGGAGAAAGGGGGGATCATTTTATTCAGTTAAACGATGGCACATACTGACCATTTTCTTTTTCAACAGCCAATTATGTAATGCACACACATAAAATAATTGATTCGCGGAACAACTATTCATGTAAATAATCAAACAATTAAAATGTATCAAAATATGATATTTAAACGTCTGAATTAATGATTTTATAAATAATCAATCAACAAGATCAAAAATTTAAGTTTAAATTCCTCCGAGTCACATTTATCTATTCATGCACCAGCGTACATTTAGAAACACCCATTTATAATAAGTACTTTTTGCGTAGAATTTATAATTTTGATTAACAAGATGCTGATCATATCTTTTTAGCATAAAGGTTAAATATGAATACTCATTATTTTAAAGTGGGGGGGGGGGTTAAAACTTATTTTAATCGTAATTAATAATGAAATGAAATTTAATTAGGATCAGTTTTATCATCAAATGAATCTAAATGACATACTAAGAGCACTAAGATTTTATAATGAAAAATTATATAAAATAATATTATAAAAGTTAATATTATTTTTATAAAGAAATCCAAAAATCACACAAAGTATAATTATGTAATTTATAAAAAGAGCACATTTATTAAATCATATTTTAAACCCACAAAATATCAGCCTTCAACCATTGAGTTAGTTAGAACTGTTCATTAGGTACATCAAACTAGTTTTAAGTGTGTATGCACTGATGGTTCGGTCTACTGCACTGGTAAGTGATGGACTCTGGAATTCTAAGTTCTGCGCTCCATTCCTCATTTTCAGTGCTTGAATTTATTACTATTATTTTTCGTGCATAGAATATTGAATATATATATATTACTTCCTTGACATACGACTATTTTCTTTTATTAAATATATAAAGGAGTTTACTGTTAACTGAAAAAAGACCCTTTGATTTCTCTTTGAGACCTTAAAAGAACTAAGCAGGTCAAATTCCTAATGTTCATTCCATATGTTCCTATAGTTGTAGTTGTGATTATTATGTGATTATTTATATAAAAAATAAACATGGATGGACAGCCTACCAACACATTTATGCTAGTGTGAATAGTTTACTAACTATTTACCTCTGAGTTTAAGAAGCACCACAAATTTTCTTCTCAGTTGCCTGTCAGTTTTTAAGTAAAATATAAATGTATATATAAATAATCTTTTTTTAAAAAAATAAATATTTACAATCATGACAAAATAAAATGAAATTATGGTCTTTATTCCAGAAGGCTGTTAAGTCACAAGCCAAGACAGTAATTGGTGGTCAAAGACATGTGCAATTCAAAGATGATCCTTTTTTTAAGTATCTATAACTGCAGATTACTTTCAAGTGAAGAAAGATTGGATGAATTAGAAGAAATGTTTGATATTAAATGGGGCATTGTTGAACTTTGTGAAATTAAAAGAAAAGGTGAAAATGCATTTCACTAAATATTGAAAACATAAATGGAATGGGATTCATTATAAATAAACAATGGAAGGACAATATTGTGGAGATATTGTATATCAAAGAGAGTGGCAACAATCTGATTATATTTTGACCAACAGAAAATATGTATCTCATGATTGTAACGTTAGTAATAGATTGAACACTTGCTGATTATTGAATTGTAAGTTACATGTTAATGGAAAATTAGAGAGATGAAAATTATTAAGAAAGTTAGTATTAATAGTTGATATTCCTAATCTTTAGAAACAATTCATTGAATTCAAACTGGAACTTACAAATCATTTAAAAATATTAACAGACCTTGAAGATGGTTCAGATTTAACTAAAATTAATAAGAAGATAACTGATTATTAAAAATTGCAAAAAATAAAATAAAATAAAAAATAGCTGATTAAAAAAAGTAAGAACTTGGAAAATTTTCTACTATATCAAAAATATATAAAGACAAGAAAGATTAAGAAAAATTTTAAATATGATCTATTAAGAAGACTTGAATCTGGAGCTTTGTAAAACAGTATGAAAAGAGTTAATAATGATATAAGAAAATATAATTATGAATTGGCAAAAAAAGCTATAGGAGAAAATAAATTTAAAAAGTATAAAACAACATCTTGATATTGAAAGAAGAGTTATTTATGCAATAAGAAGATGTAAGTATTATTAAAAAAAGAGATGCCATCATGGAGTGTGTGAAAAGTACCATAAAGAATTATATACTAATAAAGAACAAGAAAACAAAATGTCCCTTGCAGTTGTTATATCATCTGAACTGCCCAACAATTTAAATGAAAAAGTGAGATATGCAATTAAATCTATAAAGAAGGAAAAAATTCCAGGAAATGATGGAATTGCTATGACATTTTAAAAGCAAGTATAGAAGTATAAAATAGTTGGCAATGCTATAAATCAAATGTCTAAATGATAACAGTAAACAGATGATTGGAAAAATGCTGTAGCAATATTGATATTTAAGAAAGGTGATAAAGAAGATATTAGAAATTACAGAATTAGCAGTCTTCTATCAGTTCTACACTAAATATTTACCAAGATAATTACTACTTATGTACTGTGAACTTTTTATTCTGATTATATTAAAAGAACAAGCTAGATTTAAAAATGGGTTTAGCACAGTAAATTGCATCCAAATATTGAAAAAAAGTTATAGAAAGAACTATTGAATATAAAGATTATGAAAAGGTATTTGATTCTACAAATATTTCCACAGTGATTAAAACTTTGGATAATCAAGATATAAACATGGGATATTGTCATATTTTGAAGAATATTTATTAAAATGTAACAGTGGTAATTAGATTATGTGGAGATACTAAGAAATTAACATTGATACGGATGGACAACAAACTGATTCTATACCCACAAAACTTTTTGCATCAGTTTTCCACAAACTATTTGTAAATAAAATGGAAAGTTAATTGAGCAGAAGTAAATGAATATTATTTAATGCATCTAGCTCCAGAGTTTCAGAAAATATTGCAAGAGTTATCATATGAAATTAAGAAAACAGGATTAAAAATAAATGCTAATAATATTAAAGTAATGTTCAATACATTTCATCAGAAAAATAAATTAAAGACTGATAATCATGAATTAGAATTAGTTATAAGTACAAATACTTTAATAAGAGTATTCATACAAACAGAAACATAATGGATAAAATTAATTATAGAATTAAACTTAGATGGAGTGCTTTGAAAGAAATAACTTAGTATTAAAAGGAAATATGCCTATGTGTTTGTAAAAGAAGATTTTTATTGAAGTATGAAAAGATGTATGTTAAGAATAAAAAAAAAAGGAGATTAAAAATGAAATACATGGTTGGAAGAACAAATAGATATTCAAAAGCAACATTGAAGGAATTTAAAAAATGAAATAAAGTTGGGCTGGACATATTGCTTAAAAAATTATAATAGCTGGACAGATGAAATTTACAATTAAATGCAAGAGATTGCAAAATACTTCGAAAGAGATCACATAAAGATGTCCAAAGGAGATAAAGAAGTTTGCTGGTGTGATGTGGAAATGAGATGCTATGGACTGGAAACACTCCTGCAGAAGACTGATTATAATTGAAAATTATGACGTCAATAGATAAGAAAGATTTATTTTATTTAAGATATTAACAAAAATCATTTAGTAAAGATAGAAGTTAAAAAGTTGATTAATTAAATAATTTGGACGTTAAAAATATATGACATGCACTTCATTTAATGGCTAATTACAGAAAAATATCTATAACAGCTGTGAAAAACAATAAATTATTCTCTTCCAGACATGAATTAGAAGAGGAAAGCAATGACAAATGGGTGCAGCATCTAAGCCACCATGCCAGGGATATTGCTTGAAAATAAATTAAAATTTGATAAAAAATTTAATATTTTTTTCTATATTAGAAAAATAACATGATTCATTAAATGATATATATTAAAGATTTATGAGAAATTGGTCAGATTATTAATTCCAAATATTTAATGAAGACTGAAAGTAAAATATATATATATAATGTATTTTGTTTAGAGTGATAGAGAGTAAAATCAAATATTTTTGTAGATTAATTAATTTTTCCTAGGCATTAACTAATGGGTATACATAAAATAATGAATAATATATTAGTCTATGAGTATGTAAGATATTTAAACTACTATATTGTAAACGTTCAGAAAATCTCTTATAATAAAAATCTTCAATAAAAGATGCAAAGAACATTAAATCTAGTGACTATTAGGTACTTTTCTTTAAAATAAAATCTCATTTTACTCATATTAAAAAATATTTTATTACAATATTTAAGTGACTTTGGAATAGTTGCAAATATTTATGCAAAAGATTGATAATATTATTATAGATAGACATATGTGAAATGACAGACTTTTCTTGTGTAAAACAATCTCATATTGGCCCTAAATATGATTATACAATATATTTTATATAAATTTGATAGGTGCAATAACAATATAAGACTTTTTTTAACAAAGGAGGAAACATGTATATTAATAAATTCTTTAACATCGAACTTTTAACTTTTTTTTTAATTAAAAAAAAACACCAACAAAACTAATGCTGTGCCAATATAGTGTATGATCTACCCCATTGATTGCCATTTGACTGATTTACATAATATTTACTAGTGAATGAAAGAAAAATTATCTGACAAAAAAGTCCGCATTCTTGATTTTATATCTACAGAGTATATTATACAAAATCAAGAAAGTCATATATTTTGCAATAAAAATTATTTATTTATACTAAAATAAGAATATCTTAATAATCTATAAAAATAGGCATTTTAAGCATAAATGCAGTTCAAGCTTATCAAATAAAAGCAAGCATAAAATGTATAAATGAAAGGTAATCCATAGCAATAAATGTTTTACATGAAATAATTTCTTACCAATCAAATACAGGTAGGTATGAATCAAAAAGCAATTCATATGGGGAATAATGAAAAATATACATCTCATAAAAAAAATACTGATTAAAGTATATATATATTTTAAAATAACACATTATGCTAATTTCAAACTATGAAGCTATAAAATATTGAATGTCTTGATATTAGTCTACCATGTTCACTTTGTCTCCACTAGATTGCTTGTATTGGAAAATTTCTAAAAAGATTATTAATCAAGACTTTTTTGTTGCATTCTTCAATGTCAAACAATAGAAACACTTTCTACACGTAAACTCATGGCCAAATTCTAATTTCGATGAATACTATATATATATTCTAACCAAATATAAAGAGGAGGGATACTTATATTAATGTGAAGCTAACAATACATACGGTTATGAATGTATGAAAGACTCCTGATATTATGAAAACTAATAATACATTTGGCTAAGTGCAGTGGTTGGTTAGTTATCATTTACTTATTTACTACAGAGACATGCATTAAAAAAAAAAGAAAATCTCAAAGCAATAATAAATGCATTTTCATAAAGTAAATAATAAACTAGGAAGAGAAAAAACCTCACGCATTCCTATGCAACAATTTTAAGATATACATTTTCCTTCATCAAAATACATTCTCTGAGCAATAAATATTTTGCACTTAAAGTAACATCTTCTAATAGAATCTTTATGTTTTCTCTTTAATATCCTATGTAGCAAATATTTATCACCAAATAAATATTTATTGACATGATCTGATCTACTCTACTCTTGTAGAGTGAAATGTAATGTACCTTTCTAATGGTATAATAAACAATAATGAATTTCTGATGCTGCCATCATAATTATAATACAGACAAATGGATTAATAATTAATGAAATAAACAATGATGACCTCAGGGTTCTTCTTTTTTAACTTTGGAAACTATACTGTTGTATTGTGTTGCTAAGTAAATGACTGGCATACTAGTAGATTATAGAAAACATACACTTCTCTTATAAGCTGCTAATAATAATAATAATAATAATAATAATAATAATAATAATAATAATAATAAATAATAATAATAATAATAATAATAATAATAATAATAATAATATAATAATAATAATAATAATAATAATAATAATAATAATAATAATAATAATAATAATAATAATAATAATAATAATAATAATAATAATAATAATAATAATAATAATAATAATAATAATAATAATAATAATAATAATAATAATAATAATAATAATAATAATAATAATAATAATAATTAGATAAAGAAGTGTTTAATCTGCTTAACAATTACATAAAACAAAATATATAAAATTTAGAAAAATCATAGACTTTTACCCAGGATATCAATCTAAATAATAGAAAGAAAAGATACCTTTTATATCTTTCTACTACCCATCAACAAGAAAATTAAAATAAATAAGTTTAATTATTATACTTTTTGTTAATAAGCTAAATAAAATAATGTGCAGTCTGAAAAATGGATTAAGTAATCCCAAGCAAGATTAAATAAATATTCATTTCTTTTAATTACAATCCCAGCTTTGAATTGAAACATTTATGGAATTTTTTTCATTTTTAAACATCGAGATTTTGGATCTGCATGAGAATTGATCATCTGATTCACCAAGATTTCTGTTATAATTAAGAATTCAGGACACAGGAAATCACATATAGAAAAAACAAAAACTAGATTTAAATACCAATAAATATATTTATTAACATACTAATATGAAGGCGAAAGTTATTTGCCAAACATAGGCACTGTTAAATTTTTTAATAGGATGCCATAAACAAATAATATACACTCGTCTAACAATAATAAACTATCTGCTATAGTTGTTGTTTTTTTTAAAAAAAATTTGGATAAGTTATTAAGGTTTAGCTAATTTATTTTCCATATGTTCTAACTAAATCATCTCTTTTAATAAGCCTTTAAAAAATAGCTTAAACTATCAGTTAAGAAATACAATCCATGGAATAAATCCTTTTGTCAGGTAACAACTCATAATACCTTTATTAAAAATATTTAAAGACTAAAGATTAAAATAACTTTAATATGAACTATTTTATGACTGAGTTCAAACTACTAAACCCTTATGATAATTATCATATCAAAACAAATAAGACAGATATTATCTAGCACTATTTTTTTAAAATAAAAAAACCTATAGTAAGATCCATCAGAAGCCATGTACACACACATTATATATTTCATTTTATGTCCACATAATAAAGAAATATTTAACCTTAAAATGCCTTACTAATCCATCGGGGGAATTATTCTCAGATGGTGATGAAATAACATTGTGTATGTGTATTTCCTATTAAGTTATGCACCAAAAAATAAGCATTTAAAAATTAGTAATACATTGTTTAGTTTATTTGTAAACTACTGGCAAGCAGCACAATACAGACACTGTCTCACTTAACAAAAGCGCAACAAATAACAAAGTGCCCCTTGAAGAACTAAATACTTCGATATCTATCCTATAATTGCCACATCATTCTTAAAAATACAAATCACTTCACCTTCCATGATGTATTTTCTCATTAACTATTTCGCAAATAAATTAATTTTATTGCAAAATGCACTATTTTTTAATTTTATTCAATGTATTCTTAAACCTATAAATTCAAGAATAAATGCGGACATTTTATTTTTTATTGATTACTTTTTCTTTATCCAAATGATAAAGATAATGCATGTCATCAGGTGTGAAGACCATATTAAATTTAGCATCCTGTTGTTTTTACTTAATGTAATAGTTAAAAATATGATTTACTCCATTTTTAATTTTAAATATCAACTAATCTCAGTTTAATTCAAAAAAGAAGATATGAAGCTTGTTCATTGTTTTTAACATATTTATAAATGAAATGATTTATCTTAAATAAATAAACTTCAAAACACTGATAGCAAATGTTTGGTAGCGATTATTTTTACTACGAATATAAACATTTCAAATATATATCAAATTATGGCAAAACCCTAAATTTATATAAATATACAAAATAACTTATATTTCAATAAAGTTTATGGAATTAGTAGATATATATATTTTAGCAATGTTTACTAAAACTATTTTAATTCTATTTAGCAGGTAATAATACCTTTTCGCTAGCGCATATTGTAATTAAATCAGCGATGTTAAATGCGAGGAATATTTTAATAAAAATTATAAATGCAAATTGTAAGTATATTTTAAAAATAGAACAGATACTAAAAAAAATTCTTTGTAATTCAAATAATAAATGTATAAAATGATATAAATAAATAGATAAAACTCTTAAAAATAATGTAGAGAATTTTCATATTCATTTAATACAGGAAATTCTTACTGATCACAATTAATTGGTGATGAAGAAAAACATGCAATTGGAAACACATAGTTGTAGAAATAATAATAATAAATTCAACAGTATAATACAACGGTGAATTTTTATTTACTGATGTTTATGTATATGCACTTTTTCTTTAATATTTGTTAAATAAAAAAATAGAGATATTCTGTCATTTTTATGTAAGCATGAGCAGACTTTTTTTTTAAAGCTTAAGCGATACAAAATAGTTTATTTTGTAAATTCCTATATGTGAAACTTTCATATTTTTTTTTAAGCAGAGAAAGATTTTACCAATTGGTCAATATGATTGTGTAAAAACATACAATATGAAGGCATGAAAAATTAGAACTCCTCCATACCAAAATAAAGCTTACTTAAATTTCTAGTCTCCATTAGAATCTGCAAAAGGCAACCCACTATACATTCTTACTCTTGAGTCACCTAATTACTTTGTCCTACAGACATTTTTGTAAGGAGGAATAATTAATCAAAATTAGATTTTAATATCTCCAAATTAGATCCTAATTACTGACATTTGAAAATTTGTTTGGCACCACCTTATGATTAATATTGATTATTTATGCTTAAAGATAAGTAAAAAAAGCCCAGAATGATTAAATGGTTCTAAAATAATGATGCAAAGTGGATTATTGCTATCTATGTATAGTTAAAGTACATGAATTCATGCATGTAAATAAATTCTTAAGGATTTCAAGAAGGTTATTGATATCATCAGGAAACTATAGAGTTATATGATTAAATAACTTATAATAGTTGAATAAATATTAAGAAACACATAGTTAAATAAGTAAACAAAGATATTAAGTGGGGAGAGAGATTCCATTACTATCGAACACTATTACATATTTCTATTATTATTTTGAAATTTACATATGCACTATTAATCGGAATATAGTATTTCGTATGTAAAGAATTGGATCTAATTTCATGTACAAATATAATTAAAAAATATATAATAGTGAATATAATTTCATTCACTTAGTATCAATAATAGGCAAATATATAATTAGAAATTATAAATAAAACAGTATAACGTTGCTACAAACTGTATTAGTACACAAATGTTTTTAAAAAATTCAGTTCCTTAATCCTAAAAGTATTTTAAGTAAAAAATTTATTTTTCATAAATGTTAACTTAAATAAAATATATTTCTGGAGAAAAAAAACAACATAAATATTTTTACTATAAGTAGAGCTATTCTAATAGTATCAGTATTTGATGGTTTATAATTTTAAAAATGTTTAAAATATTTCTATTTTAAAATATAAAAAAATTAATAATAAAGGTACACTATACTGGAAAAATTATAAATTTAATAAATGGTATTTCTAAGCATTGCTTTCAACAATATCGGAACTACTATAAGTTTATATAAATAGAATTTATAAGTTAATATTTTATGTATACTATTTACATGATAATGCAATACACAAGCCTTTCTTGTTTATTTCATTGATGTTTTTTGCAATATGCCTCTTTATATTTTCTTTTTCGATCATTTCATTCAGTGCAAACAACTTTAATATTAAGAGGATTGAAATTGTAGCCAGACTTCATTTCATGTTCTTAAAATATAGATTTATTATAAGGGTCTGTAGCATGTATGTGTATATATGTAGCATGTATGTGTATATATATATATATATATATATATATATATATATAAAGCAAGTCATATATTGTGTGATATTGCTTTTATAAGTTTGTATTTACAAATATGTAATACAGAAAGTGTATCAATAGCTCAAACAAGCTCTTATTGATGAGTACAGTAAGAGAAAAATATTTAAAATCTCTATCTAGAATATTCCTACTCCCAGACTATTGGATTCAGGCTTTTGGCTCACAACAGTGAGGAGCTAGAACATTCAGACATCATTTAAAATAACAACTCAAAAACCAACACTTATTTAATATGTAACTATTGAGTAGAAAATCAGAAATTTTCAGACATAAAAACATCTTAAAATCCAGCTATCTAACTCAAATAGCTATATAGGACTGAACCAAATTCAGATCTACCATATATTAGTAGCCTTAGCATCACCAAAGCCTTAAAGGCAAAATTATAATCAATAAAGCAAATCATATATTGCATGACATTGCTTTTATAAGCTTGTATTTACAACTATGTAATATAGTGTGCCAATGCCAAATTGGCACATGTATATAAAATAATTTTGGATAAAAATTATTATCAAAATCTTTCGGAAAAAAGAATTTGAAAGTTACAATTAATTACTTTAAAGAGGGGAGAGGGAGTTTTCCTATATAAAAAAAAAAAAAAAACAAACTAAGAGTTTCGTAAAAAGTTAAAATTATTAAGATATAAAAAAAAAAAAAAAAAAAAATCTCTTTTCATTCCAGTTTATTGTAATAGATTATATTAGTGCGTGCGAATATAAACAAAAGTATGCATGTAAGAATAATATAAAAAAAAGAAAAATGAATAAAGAAATGAAATGTATTTCAAAAGAAACACAGTGGTGGACTGCTAATTAAAGATATGAAAACAACACATTTTAAAATAGCTACTACTAATAAAATATTCAATCGAAAAACACGTTGTCATAATAATTAATCTAAAGGAATTTCGACAACACGTATTGCCGGAGGATATTAAAACAAAAACACGTCGCAGGTATAAATAGACTTTTTTCGTTTATCAGACATTCAGTTGGAGTTTGAAATTCAGTCTAGTTTTACTGTGTCAGTTTACAGAAATGCAGTGCTGAAAAGCTTTTGGAAATATACGCTTGTGCTCCAGCCTTTTTAGTCCAATAAGATCATCAAAACCTGCCTGAGAAATAATGTCTGGATAACAACACAGAAACCCTCCGTCCAAACGTGCAGCTGTCTCCAAGAAGAAACCAACGGATTACCATAAATTCTCTTCCATAAACAAAATCTAACCGGTTAGATACAATCCATCAGAAGCAGCAGAAGTAGCCACCGACAAGAAAAAAAAATCCTAGGTATCTGTTTTATTATTATTTACCAGTAGTAGTCACCACTGTAACCCGTAAATATTGAAGATTAACATTATATGAACTCTGTCATACATAAAAGGAACTATTGATGTGTGTGCGTGAGGTTCAAATGTTATTAATGCTTTATTATTATTTTTGCGAATGAGAGTTAATTTAAATGTCTAAGATTATGTTGCTTTGTTCATGAAATATCCTATCATATGTTAATTTAAAATGTGCGTGTGTGAAATTTGGATTTATAAAATGTTTAGAATGCGTTTATGTTGGTTAGTAAATTATATTTAAACTTAATTGATGTTGATTGAAATAAATTATCTTTAAATTTAAACTTGATCTGTCGGTCAATTCTTTTTATCAAATCTCTTATTAACAATAAAATATCAGTGATTAAAATTAGACTGGGCTGGTTAAGGGAATTGTTTCGAGCGCTGGATTATGGGCCTACTACCCGAATATGTTAGTCTTCAGACTAGCTGGCGCCCCGGGGTTTACCCCGAAACAAATAAAGTATTTGGATGGTAGGGGTTTGAATCTAGCAGCCGAGATGGGCCATTGTTGATAGTTAAAGCTATTAATAAGATCTCCCATTTTGCTCGAACGTGCCGGTTCGTTCACCTAACCTTTATAATATTATAAATGTATTGTGAAGGAGTTTGAAACTGGCCAAAACTTATATATACGTATAAGTAGGTGGTTTCAGCGGTTCGATCCGGTACAATAGGAAGTGTACCAATAGCTCAAACAAGCTCTTACTGATAAGTGCAGTAAGAGAAAAATATTTAAAATCTCTATTTAGAATATTCCTATCACCAGAACAATTAATTTTGAGCTTTTGGCTCACCTCAGTGAGGAGCTAGAACATTGAGACACTAGATCTAGAATATCAATATATCTATTAATATATGGTAGATCTGAATTTGGTTCAGTCCTATATAGCGATTTGAGTTAGGTAGCTGGATTTTAAGACATTTTTATGTCTGAAAATTTCAGATTTTCTGCTCAATAGTTATATATTAAATAAGGGTTGGGTTTGGAGTTGATATTTTAGATCTAGTGTCTGAATGTTCTAGCTCCTCATTGAGGTGAGCCAAAATCTTGAAAACAATTGTTCTGGGGATAGGAATATTCTAGATAGAGATTTTAAATGTTTTTCTCTTATTGCATTTATCAATAAGAACTTGTTTGAGCTATTGGTGCATCCCCTATATTACATATTTGTAAATACAAGCTTATAAAAGCAATGTCCCGCAATATGTGACTTGCTTTATTGATTATTATAATTTCACCTTTAAGGCTTTGGCAATATGCTAAGGCTATTAATGTATGGTAGATCTGAAATTTGGTTCAGTCCCATATAGCTATATGAGTTAAATAGCTGGATTTTAAGACATTTTTATGTCTGAAATTTTCAGATTTTCTACTCAATAGCTAGTGTCTGAATTTTCTAGCTCCTCACTGAGGTGAGCCAAATATTCAAAACCAATTGGTCTGGGGATAAGAATATTCTAGATAGAGATTTTAAATATTTTTCTCTTACCAGACTTATCAATAAGAGCTTTTTTGAGCTATTGGTATACTTCCTTTATATATATATATATAAACAAACATTACAAGATTTTACTTATAAAGGTAATTTTTATAAAATTAAGGAAGGGTGAATAATAGGTTATATTATTTCTCCTTTAGTATGTTCAGTTTATATTAATTATATGGAGGAGGAAATTATTATTAAAAAGAATTGTTTATATATAAAGTTATTTGTCAGATATGTTGATGATTGTTTATTTGTAGTTGAGAATGATAAATTGAAGGAATTTGTGAGTTTAATTGTTTTGATCCTTCTATAAGATATGTGTTAGAAGGAGGGGAGTCAGATTTTGGTAAGTTAAATTTTTTAGATCTTTTGGTGATTAGAAATGTAGAGACTAATTGTTTACTATGCAGTCATTTTGTTAAAAATAGAGAATTAAGATCTATAATTAAACCCGATAGCTAGCAGTCTGTATCTCATAAAGTAGCTGCTTTAAGGAATTATTGTCATAGGAATAATAAATTAAATAATTCTAGTAAGGTAGCTTTGTTTCAGAAATGTCAATTTTATAAAGATTACTTGAGGGTTGGTTACTCTGATAAATTTGTTAAAAGTATTTTATTTAATAGTAATATTTGTAAGGATGTAAAGGATAGAGAAAAATATGATTTTATTTCTTTGCCATTTAATTTGTCTTCTTATAAAATAGTATGTAGGAATAGTAAATTGTTTGGAAATAAGAAAATTGCTTGGAAAAGGGATGTTACATTGAATAATTTATTAAATAATACAAAGGAAATTTTTGATAGAAAGACTATTCCTGGTGTAGTATATTTTATCCCTTGTTTTTTGTAAGAAGGTCTACATAGGTCAGAGTGGTTTGAGTTTAAATGAAAGAATCAAGGTTCATAAAAGTAGAGTTAAAAATAGATATCTTACTTCTGCTTTGTATGTCCATGAAAAAGATACAGGCCACACTATTAATTTTGATGGAGTGAAGGTTGTCTTCTTTAAGAGAAATGAAATCAAAAGAAGAATTAAGAATCTTTATTATTGAAAATATATTATTCTGAAGCAATTAACTTATTTATGAGTCCTTTTAATATTAAGGGTGGATGGGAGGTGAATGGATTTGTGGGTAATGTTTAATATTATATATATTGTGTAGTTTTTGTAGTTCTTTATACTTGAGAAGTCTGCTTGTAGCAGTGAAACCTTTGGTTGTGTTTTAATATATATTTTTTTTGCTGGTCTGGTTGAATTTTGGATTTGGGGTAATTTTAATTATATATATATATGTATGTATATGTGTGTGTTGTGTGTGTGTGTGTTGTGCGAATCTTCATTACATCTAATTTTATAAACTATTTGAAGAGCCTGGTTTGGAGATAATTTATCTTTAGTATTGTTCAAAATTTGATGAAGTTTTAAAATAAATATTGAAAGCATTTGAGCACATTAAATTTCATCTTTTTAGATATATGTGATACAAATGGAAGGCTGGTCCATGCATTAACATTGTTATTAATGTTCCTAGTATTTAAAAATGAATAAAAAAAGTTAAGAGTTTTATTTAATATAGTAATATTATATCCTGAATTGCTTAAGTCTTTTATATAATGTTCAATGTTATCTTTTATTTCTGCTTCAAACTTACATGATTTATAGTTTCAATACAAAAATTATTTGAAGCCAGCCAATTTATGTGAAATTGGTGTATAAGAAATGTGGGTGAATTAGACCATGAATGTTGATGGGTTTTATAACCATTTTATAATTAATTTGAATGATGAATAAACATATCTAAAAACTT
Source organism: Epiperipatus broadwayi (assembly GCA_028023455.1). Taxonomy (NCBI): domain Eukaryota; kingdom Metazoa; phylum Onychophora; class Udeonychophora; order Euonychophora; family Peripatidae; genus Epiperipatus; species Epiperipatus broadwayi. The sequence goes on along the minus strand of JAQFVV010006219.1, from coordinate 1,563,785 downwards.
TATAGCATTTGATGTATCTTCATTTTCTATAATCCAAACTAAAAAAGATAAATGAAATAACTCATCCTTTATATCAATAATTGTTTTTTTTTTCAGCATAGATAAGAACATTGTCTACATAGCACATATGCAAAGGTGATGTTGCTGTAGTAAACAATTTTGGAGTAATTGATAATTTAAATTGGTTAAGAACTATACTACAAATTATTCACTTAATGGTAGTCCCATAAGCTATCTGTGTTTCATTGTATAAAATTCACCATTGAAAATGTTGTAATGTCCCCACCCATCCATTTATGAACATCAACAACGAAATTTATTTCATGCTTATTTAATTTAATTAAAATGTCATGAATTATACTAATAGATAACTGCCATGATACTAAACCATAATATTCTGTTACATCCAATGAAGCAAGTTTATTGTTAGGGTTATATATTTGTGAATTTAATATTTGCATAATAGATAACTGCCATGATACTGAAACATAATGTTGTGTTACATCTAATGAAGCAAGTTTATTGTTAGGGTTATACATCTGTGAATTTATTGCATATTAAATTCACAAATGTATAACCCTAACAATAAACTTGCTTCATTAGATGTAACAGAACATTATGGTTCAGTAGCATGACAGTCTTATCTATTAGTATAATTCATGACATCTTAATTAATTTAAATTTTAATAAGCCTAAAATAAATTTTATTGTTGATATTCTTAAATGGATAGATGGGGACATTACAGCTCTTTTCAAAGATGAAATTTATACAATGGAACATGGATGGCCTATGGGGCTATCATTAAGTGGAATAATTTGTAGTATAGTTCTTAACAAATTTGAAATAGCAATTATTCCAAAAAAGTTTGCTACAGCAATATCACCTTTGTATATGTGCTATGTAGACAATATTCTTAATTATGCTGAAGAAAAAACAATTATTGATATAAAGGATGTTATCTTATTTATCTTCTTTAGTTTGAACTATAGAAAATGAAGATACATAAAATGGTACAAAGTTTTTAGATATGTATATTCAATATTCAAACTCACAAATTAATTACAAAATGATTATAAAAACCATCAATATTCTGGTATAATTCACCTACATTCTTATACTCAAATTTCATATAAATTGGTGGTTTCAAATGTTTTTTATATAGAAACTATAAATTATGTAAGTTCAAAGCATGCAAAAAAAAAACATTGAAAACTATATAAAAGACTTAGTCAATTCAGGATATAACATTACTATATTAAATAAAACTCTTAAAAAAATTCAGTTCATATTTAAATACTAGAAACATTAATAACAATATAAGCCTTCCTTTTGTACCACATATATCTAAAAAGATAAAAACAATCTGCTCAAATGATTTCAATATTAGTTTTAAAACCCCTCCTAATCTTAATCAAATTTTGAACAATATCAAAGATAAATTATCTCCAAACCAAGCTCTCCAAACAATTTATAAAATTAAATATAATAAAACAACATATATTGCAATTTATTATGGTGAGTCTCATACCAACTGCATTATAAGATTAGCACAAAGAGACACCAATATTAAATCTACAATTTTGATCCTCTTAATATAAAAGAAAATATAGACATGATTTATGAAAATAATGTCAATGCAATAAATAAGAAAGACTCATGCATTGCATTATCATGTTCTATTTATAGAAACTTATAGTAGTTCTATGAATATGACCAACCTGGTCGAAAGCAGTACTTAAAAATAATATTTTATTAAATTTATAATCTTTCCAGAACAGTGTACATTTACTATTATTTTTTTATATATTCAAATTAAGGAAAAGTATTTTATTGAGTTATATTTTAAAATATGTTTACATTGATTAAGAAAATAAGTTTGTGGACATAATGTAAGAACTAATGAAAAAAAAGAATATGTAATTAATTATATTTTCAGTTTAATTGAAAATATGACAATTTGATATTGTATAAGTGATGTATTTAAAAATTAAAAACGTTAAAAGAAAGCAGATAAAGACAAGAGAAACTGTCAAACTGTCTTAAAATAATAAAATATTATAAAAATTATACTTACAATTAAGTCTTTTTTTTTTTTTTTAGTTTTTTTTTTTTTGTAGTCAATAAAAAAAAGGCATCACCATAGTCACTGTTATTTATTTAAATTAAAGTAGCACAATACTAATGTGCTATATGTACAATATATAATAAGAATAGATAGTAATAATAGAAGAAATATCAAATACATCTTATAAATATTAAACATTTTTATTATAAATATTAAATATTTTAAATATTTATTGTTGATATTAGAAATAAATAAATGGAAAGAATTTAATATATATATATATATCCTTAAAATCAGTCAACATTTAGACAATCCAAATATCAACATGTTGTCAAGGTTGATAATGATGATTGTTACTGATAATGAAATTGTTTAAATGTTGACTGATTTTAATGATTACTTATAACCCATTTAGCCTTGATCATTATTATGCTTAGTATGTATGTATACATATACCGTATAAGCAAACACATAATTTAAAAATTTTCGTGTAATATTTGATTAAAAGCAAAAAAAAAAAAAACACAAAAAAACAAACAACTAAGAATCATTCTAAATTATGATTTCTAACTGCTTCTTCAATTTTATAAGTGGTGCCATTACATATTCTAATATAAATACAATTAATGAATATTAAGTTATATTAAAAGCTAAATGATTATTTGTCATGTCAAAATTTAAATACTATTACTTAATTGATTAGATTTCTTTTAAAAATCAGGCATCATTTCCACAGTATTTACTTCTCTTACTCAGAAGTTGTAGAAAAAATAACATATTAACTATAAAAGATCTTAAATAGAAATTCAATTTTAATTTTTTAAAATTAAAATTAAACAGTATTTATACAAAAATATTTTCAATATATTAGAGCAATTACATGCTTAACAATAATATACTTACGACAATATATATAAAAGTGTTATTTAGCGAATGAGTTAATTAAGTCATCAGGGAGATGAATGTATGGTCGAAATAATTTGATTCTATATATAAATACTTGTATGGGAAAATATAGCCATCGTAAGATTTTTTAAATTATAAAATTATCATCTATTGAAATGTTCTTAAATTATTTATCAGTAAATATAAACACCTGATTGAAAATCTTAATTTTTCTACAATTTTTTAAAAATCAATTTTTATTTTAAATTTCTTAATTGTGCATCATCATAACTATTTTATTAGAATTTTTGTTAAAAAACAAAACCATATGATAAATTGTAATAATAATCAATTATTTTGAAACAAAATTAATTATCTATCAAATATTAGTTATTTTAATAAGTAATGAAGAAAATTGACTGTAAATATATATATATATATTACATGCAAATATTAAATTATTGAATGGCTCGTAATTTTGAAGAAAAAAATTACACAGGTTATATATATGACAATTTTATGCAAACTAGAATGATAAAAATGACCTTTTGGATAAAATAATTAACCAATATGCAGACAGGCTCTTTCAGGATTACATCACTAGCCAATTATGTGTTTGCTTGCTAATGTCTTGAAATTTAAAAAGTTTTGCATTCTTATTACTTAAGAATCTTCAATAATAAGATAAAGAATGTTATTTATATAAGTTAATAAATAAAGAAAAAAAGGAATATAAATTACAGCATTAATATAAATTATAGAATAGTACTATATTAATTAAGATCATAATAAATGTTTGATTGTCACTTCAATGTATTTCAGCTGAATACAGTATATATATATCTGACAAGAACCCAGTTGCTGTTTTATATAATTCTAAGAAAAAAAATAGCATTGATATTAAAAAGATTGATATAACATATATCGACAGAAATATAATAAATTTTAATTGCTTTACCTTCTGATTAATTCTGTCGATTTGCCTGTTCTGAGAGTCAATCTCACTACCCATGTCAATGGCCATGTTACGCAAATTTCCAATCATTCCACCTGCTTGAACAATATTTTCTTCCATTTCATCTTCACGGGCATCATTAGTAATTCTACAATAGATAAAGGAAAGATTTTACAAGAAAAGTCAAATCAGTAATTGAATTTCTGTAATTAAAATTAATAAAATGCTACAGTGAAGGAGATGACAAAATATAAATTTTCTAGAAAGCAAAAAATACAGAAAGCTTAATAATGAAGTGAAATGTGAAACAGATATAGTTAGGAAAGAGAATGGTTGAAAGGAAAATATAGAGAAATTACAAAGAAAAGATAGATTTGATTAATTTATAGTAAAGTAAAACATTTTGGATGGAAAGAACAAGGTTGGGGGGGGGGGGTGAAATAGTAATTGAAGATAGAAAGTATTTGTAAAAAAAGTATATATGCATTGTAAATATTGAAAGAATTCATATGTGATTTATATGCTAGAAATAATATATCTTCATCTTTATTAATAGAAAATAAAATAAATTAAAATAAAGTGGATTGGATAATAATTAAAAGAAGAAATTATAAATAATAAATTATTTAATTAAAGAAAAAGTTATAAACACTTAACCAAAAATGGATGCTGGAAAAACACAGTGAACTAACTGATAGAAGTTCCAAATGAATTATTAAAAGCTACGGCAGTAAAAGATATTTATAATGCAATTTTATAATTCATGAAAGACACTAGTAATTTTTTTTTCAAATTATAATTCCAGTAGAAAAAAAAGTTTAATGAAATTTGAGGATTTTAGAATAGTTTATTTAATCTTTCAATTGATTAAAGTCCTTTCCAATTATTTTCTTATGGAAGAGGTTAGATATAGTTAAGAGAGTTGAACGATAAAGATGTTGCCTATTTTCTGTTTCAATTTATATGTATTTTGATGAATTTTTAAATGACTGTTGTTTTGATAAATATGGAATTAAGATAAATAATAGTAAGTTTCAGTGTATTAAATTTACTGATTATTTAGAAGAACTTTCTGATATGATTAATAGAGCTTTTAAAAGGTTTAGGATAAAATATGTGCAAATAAAAGTAAAACATTAAAAATAATAAGTGAAAATAAAATATTACAAGAAAGAAATTGATAAGAAGCTAAAGAGTAATAATTCTAATAGCTAAACAGGATTTAGATAAGAAGCTGCTTTGTGGAGTACTAAAATAATATATAAAAAAGAAGTTTGTTAAATGTTTTGTTTGGAATACAGCTTTATATGGAATAGATTCATGGACAATTAGAAAACAATCAGCAGGAAAAATAAGATCCTTTATAGACGTGAATTTGAAAAAAAAAAGAGAGAGAGAGAGAGAGAGAGAATAAGTTGAAAAACTAAAATTAACAATGGTGAAAAAGTAGTGAAAAAAATATATTTTTAAAAAATTATAAAGAGGAAGGATACGGACATATATTTAAAGACAGAAATATTATAAAACTTATTTTGGATGGAAAAGAGAGAAGATAAAAAAAGAAATTTACCTTAATGAAAGAAATAGAAATATTTGTGAAGATAATCTAGTCTATAGAACTTGTCTTTTGACAGATGAGAAATGACGATGATGAGAAATTCACCTTAAGGATTTAAATAGTACAGTAAGAAATAGAAATATTTGAAAGATGATCTGATCTGTGAAATTTATCTTTTGACAGATAACTAATGACAATAATTGTTTAAAAACAATAACTTCTGTTATTTAGTATCAAAAGGATTATTCATAAGTTACTTTTGAAAATCATATTTATTATAATTTTTTTTAAAGAATATCCTTTTAACTAATATAGATATATTTCTGATAGTATTTTCTTAATATCAAAATCATTTGATATGAGTAAAAATTTCACTATTTGATAGAAATAAAGTGATGAAATTCTATTGCAACCATGTATTTCTAAATAACTTCAGAATAAACTGTGTTAATATATTGCGTTTTAAAAATTATCCTTATGAAAATATTAAAAAGCCAAAAAGCCAATATAGATAATAAAACAAATAAAATTAAAACATTAATAAATCATTAATATTTAAAAAAAATAATAATAAAAAAGATAATTTCTCTAAAATATATAATAATGATTGTGATTAAAATAAATCTCACCTATACCAAACCTGATCCATAATTATTAATATAAATAAATATTGGCTGCTGTTTCCAGACTACTGATATGCTTTATAAACATTGGATAATGAAGAGACCTTCAGATATGAGAGTTAACTATTTAATAGAAAATAAATAGTAACCTGGACAAATATAAATCGTACTGTTTTGTAGGATAAAATGTTGATTATTCAAAGGCTAGATACTATTTTTGATAAAATAATCTATTTTGTTTTCCTCTTACCAAACTGTTGTCAATCACTTAAATTAACAAAGGTTCCAATTATTACAAATCTTGTGATATTGGTCATCTACTTATATTAAAAATAATGGAAATTGTATTTTATAACTATATTTTCTTATTTTGACTACATGCACAACCATTCCAATTCTAATTCCCTTTTTTCATATTTTTTTATGGCTCAAACCTCAAGAACTAAGAAAGCAAAAATGAAACAGATTTAATAAACTGACAGAGCAGTATAATCACTAATGAGTCTGGCCAAAACAGAATTTGAGGCAGGAATATAAGCTTAATAAAGATTATATATTCCATCATCATCATTGGAACTATTATTGACCCATTACAGAATAAAGGCCTCTCCAAGTTTAATTCAGTTTCTCTAATCTCTAGTCTCTTTTCTCCGCATCACTCCAGCATACTTCTTTATTTCATTCATCCATCTCACATATAGTTTCTTTTTAAGTCTTTCACAATTTCTTAGAATCTAGTTTAAGATTTCAACTGTCTATCTATTATCATTTTGAAGATAGTTCAGATGCTAATGAAATCAATAGAAAGATTAATACATTAAGAACTGCAACAAAGATAGCTGATCAAAAAAATCAGCAATTGAGCAATAAAATTTCTATTGAGATAAAAAAGGATTATGAAAATATATAAAGTTGATCTATTAAGAACAAATGAATATCTAAAATTTTGTAAAATGGTATAGTTTTAATAATGATATAAGAAAACAACCATGAATTAGCAAGGAAAGCTATAGAAGTGAATAAAAATATCAAAAGAGTAAAACAACATCTTGATAGATAGGAAACTAATTTCTGAATTAAGAAGACAAGATAAAACTATTACTAAAAGAGATATATCATCATGAAAGATGTGAAAGAGTCTATATAGAGTTATATAGCAATAAAGAACAAGAAAAAGTATCCTATACAATTACTACATTTCTAAAGAACAAGAAAAAGTATCCTATACAATTACTACATTTCTAAATTGTCCAAGACTTTAAACGAAGAAATGAACACATGCAATTAAATCTAAATATAAGGGAAAAGTTCCAAGTAATGATGAAATTATTATAATCAATATTTTAAAAAGAAGCAGGTGAAGAATTAGAACAATTATTTGAAGTTATATATTAAATGTCTAAATGATAAAGATGTACCATATGCTTGGAAAAATGTAGTACTAATATCAATATTAAAAAAAAATAATAAAAAAGATATTCAAAATTACTGACCTATCAGTCTTTTATCAGTTCTATAGAAATTTTTTACCAAGAAAATTACAATTCATCTGCAGCAAAGTGGATTTTAAGCAGCCAAAAGAACAAATAGAATTTAAAAGTGGTTTTAGCACAATGGATCACATCAAAATATTGAGATAAGTTATAGAAAGGGCCAATGAATGTGAGTTACTATTATGCTTTGAATTTATAGATTATGATTTCTTCAGTGATCAAAGTACTGGATCATCAAAATATAAACCCAGGATATCATATTATGAAGAATATTCACCAAAATGCAACAGCAATGATTACATTACATAATAATATTAGGAAGATTAACATTGAAAAGGATGTATAACAGGGTAACTCCATATCTCCAAAACTTTTTACAGCAGTTTTATTAGAAGTATTTTGTGAATTAAAATGGAATGTTAAGGGAGTAAAAGTAAATGGAGTTTATTTAAGTTACCTAGATTTTGCATATGATGTAATTGCTCTTACAAATAATACTTCAGCACTTCAGAAAATGTTGCAAGAGTTATCAGATAAAAATAAGAAAGTAAGAACTAAAGGTAAATGCTAAAAAGACTAAAGTAATGTTCAATGGACTTTCAAAAGAAAATAATGATTGATAATGATGAATTAGAAGTTAATGATTACAAATACATTGGTTAGAATATTAATACAGATAGAAACATAATGGATGAAGTTAATCATAGAATTAAACTTGGATGAAATGATTTTGGTAGAAATAACTAAATATCAAAAGAAATATGCTTATATGTTTGCAAGAGAAATTTTTAATAAATGTGTGTTATTAGTTCTTACATATGGATTTGAGTCTTGGACCTCAACAGAAGAGCAATACAGAGACATCAGACCACTCAACAAAATATGGAGGGATATATGTTAGGAGTACCAAGAGGGATCAAAAATGAAATACCTGGGTGAGAGAACAAACAGATGTTACTGACATTATTGAAAGAATTAAAAGACTGTAGTAGAGCTGGGGTGGAATATTGCATATTTAGGCAGCTCTATTTAGGTATCCCTGTTACCTACTACAGAAGTGGAAAGGACCTAAAATGGACTTTCATAAAGTCTAATCATGTTATCATGCCAGATAGATTTCTCATCAAATTGACAGAAGTGAGAATATTATCAATAGTAATGATAAAACAGAAGATGGTGGTAGTACTAAAAATAAGTATTATAAATTTACTTTTTTCTAAATATAGCCTTGCCACCTTCAGATATATAAAAAAGTACTATCACTAGGGCCCAGATTTGTAAGTGAGCATTGGAGAACTTATAGCAGATATAGAAGCTGGGCTTATAAATAATCCACAGAGACAATATCATTACAAATATAGCAAAAATTATTAGAAATAAACAATTACATGTAAAGTTTGATAATTGGAATAAAAACATCAGAAAGACCAAACAGTTCCTTAACACTCATAATGCTATATGTATTAGAGAGGGTAAAGGAATACCGATGATTATAAAACGAAAATGATGGAGCAAATTAAAAATCTGAATCTCATACCTGTTGAAAATTTTAAAACAAACTCGATAGGGACAAATTTATTATACAAATACTTCATGTGCATAAAGATAAAGGTATATCTAAGACTGAATATTACAGAGTATATCGCTCAGCCACAAAAACTCCAAGAATGTTTGCCAATTTGAAATTGCACAAACCTGGTGAACCACTTCGACTAATGATGAATTTTGGAGGGGTCTATTATTTAGAAATGGCTAGAATGGTAAATCAATTATTAATTAAGTATTTAGGATTTGGTGAATATACTATCAACTCTTCATTTCAGTTGATTACAAAAATCAAAATGCAATGATTAACAATATTTTTGAAATGGCAACTATGGATGTTAAAGAGCTATATAAATCCATTAACAGAAAATTGTCTATTCAAATTGTATACAATGAGCTGTTAAATAATCAATGCCCGATGGAGCACATCAGTTTTATTACTGCCTTCCTATCTTGGCTGGATGACCATATATTTACAACATTCGAAGGAAGATGGTACACAATGAAAAACGGTTAGCCGATGGGACTTCCTATAAGTGGTATAATCTCTAGTATTTTTTAAAATAATTTTGAGAAGCTAATCATTCAAAAATATGTAATCAACCACCCAGAATTTATATATGTTCATTATGTTGATGATGTGTTTTTGGCAGACACAAGAGATATGATAACAAATATATAAAATGAAATACAACAGCATACCAATCTTATTATTAATACAAACTGGGAAAATGAAATGAAAGGACTAACTTATTTGGACTTAAAAATACAAAGAGAAGGCAGACCATTAAACTACACCATGATTATTAAACTATTTAAAATTAGAGGCTGTATCCATCCCAACTCTAATTCTCCTAAATCTTATAAATTTGAAGATTTGAATGCCTTCCTGTTTAGAAATTTATATTTATATAAATTTGAGTCGGACAAAAAAGACAGCATTAATATTTATATTAAAGATTTATTAAAAGCAGGTTTCAAATACAATACTATTACTAGCAAGATCAAACAATTTTATAGAAAAACAGCAAATAATTCCAAAAGAAATGAACTTCCCCATATCTCTAAAGTATCAAATTGACTAATTAAATCCTTATCAGATAAATTTACAATAGGTTTTCATACACCAGCCAATACTAACAGACTTTATTAATAACTCAAAGGATAAAATTGACCTCACCCAAATACCTCAGGTCATTTACAGCATGACATGTCTTCAGCCTGGATGTCAGGCCATATATTATGGGGAAACAAAGACAACAATTAGCAACAGAGCTGCCCAACACACATACACATATAAAAAGGCACAGAAGAACAATGACAACACTTCTACATTTCTTGAACATTTAAAAAAGACTGGCCATGATTTTGTTCCCTCCAACCCCAAAATTGTATGTATAGAAACAAACGACTGCAAAAGGAAAATAAAAGAGGCATATTTTATCAATGGCAATAATAATGCAATAAACAGACGTGACCCTTGCTTTGATATTTCTAAAAATGGACTACTTAACTCATTTACATTTAATTACATATTTTAAGTCTAATGTAAACAATTCAGCAGTTTTCAATATGGCTATGATTATGAGGCATGGATCTTTGAAAGTGCTCAGCCTTAACTGAGTTATTAATGTTTTTCATTTTTATAACTTCTACAACTTGCATATTGCATGCGCTTTGTAGATTAATACGTGGAATGTGTACATTTTATTTTACACATACACATCAATACCTGGATGGATATTAGCATTGATGGATAAGTTATCAAAATTTAAGACTGATATAGCTGCTCTTAATGAAATTCATCTTCCAAAGGAATTTTAAAAAACAGATAGATGGCTACAAGTTTTTTTGAAAAGATAGTTCACGCAGTGAAAAGAGATTATATGACATTGAATTTGCTGCAAAGTCACATTTACTATCTTCTATTCTTGGAATTCCTTATTGTATCAATGAAAGGCTAATGGTAACAAAACATAATTTGCACAATGGTACTTATGTTCATTTTATTAGATTCAAAGAATTCAAGCAGACTAATGTATTTGTTGGTATAAATAAAATTTAACCAAAGGTTGTTGCTGTAAACTCAAATCATTTTTTGCTATTGCATTTTTATCCAACTCATGAATTGACTATCACACTTTGTTTAGGCAAAAAAAATCATTATGAAGAAACATGAATTGAACCATGTTTCAAAATAATAAGAAATTTAATGTTATTTCTTTAAAAGTATTTACTACTTGTGCTAAATTTTCATAATTATTCATCATTAAATTTGCTAATTTAGACTCTCAGTATTATCATGTTACTGATATGTGGAATTCTCTTAAAGATAATGTTATGAATACAAGTAAATCTATTCTTGGGTTCACTAAAAAAAAGAATCAAGATTGTTTTTCGGACAAAGTCCTATTTTTTTAGTGACTTGATTAAAAAGAAACAAGCAGCATTTTCTGCTTGGTAGAATAATAAATTGAATATGGAACTTCAGAATAAATATAGATATTTAAAAGAAGTTAAAAAGTAACAACAAGTCTTAAAAATGATGGATAGTTGCAATGGAAGCTAAGATGAAAAACACTTTGATAAAAGAAAAAAGATTTCAAAATATATATGTAACTAATAATAAATAAACATAGTTAAATGAAAGCTTTATTTAAAAAAAAAAAATTAACAAAACCTAAATGGTTATATATATATATTGAAAGTTTCACTGTGTACGATGACGATAAAAAATTTTAATAAAAAGAAAATATATACATTAAAAAATATAATGGAAAATAAATATTATTGTGTGCTTAAATCTATTAAAGATAGATAAAATATAAGTTTAGTTTTGTTAAATTTATTTAATCTAGTTTAGATTTAATTTTAATTCAAAACAACTGGCAGATACTTATATATGTTACTATGTTTTAATCGATGAAAATTTGACTGATAAAGTACGAAGAGTTTGATCTATATATTTTATTAATCTATAAATTGATTTAGCCTGAAATAATAAGAATCTATATATTTGTGAAATAATCTATTTTTACATTTTTTTTTAACTTTGAGCTTAAAGACACTCTATTATATGATAGCTTACTTATAATTTAACCATATAATATTACCGTGAATGCTGCATTGCATCGATTGAATGAATAATCATAATATGTAATAATTAATGTATCATATATTTGAATTTGCTTCTTCATTTTTTCTCTATATCAAAGCCACCATAGTAAAAGAATGGTTTACTCTTTAATTGGATATATATTAAGCTAAACTAATTTCATGTTTCCAATTATTAGCTTCTGATTATTAAAATAAGGCCATTAAAATGAAATTCTATCACCTTGAATAATTGATTATTAGTTTAATAATTACCAAAGCTATATTTTTAACTGATTGATATATGAATTTCATCTGAATTTCCATCATTGTTGACAAGGATATGTTTATAAACATTCAAATTGAGGATATGAACCTTGAATTCAAATAAAAATAAATGTGATGATGATGATGATGATTATTATTATTATTATTATTATTAATAATGTAAAATTAATATTTGATATAAAAAAATTAGTGTTGTAATTATCCTTATTATTAAAATTCTGGAATATTCTGCTATAAAAATTGTGACAAATCTTCCTCTTCTATATTCAGTATTAAATCCTGAGACTAATTCACTTTCACTTTCTGCAAGGGGCTCAATTGGTGGATCCATTCTATTGTTAATCCTTAGTGTTATTCATGCATAGACTGGGGGAGAGTGGTTTACTCTTTAATTAGTTATCCATACATTTAAAGATGTTCATTTAATTTATGACAAAAATTTAATCCTATTTTCGGTGTAATAATTCCCTACTATTCTGTGTTTCATGTAGTGATTTTTATATGTTATCACATGTAGAAAAATAATAGACTTATGCAGATATGTCAAATTTTCAGATCAAAGCAGATTGAAGTATTTATATGTTAAAATGTTAATATTTGTCCATCTTTGATGGTAGTTAGTCATTGCTTGTTCAACATTAATCATAAAGAAAGTGTAATTGAAAGTATCAGTGATATGTTTATTTATACATGAAAATTTGTATATGTGCACATATATTATATTTGTATACATATTTATATACATGAATTTGATTTTAAATATAAGTATTAATTAACTGATTTTTATTATCCCACTTATTTGTAATATATTGAAAAAAGAAAAAGAAATGTATACATGTATGTGATTATAAATTAAAAAAAAAAATACCTATTTATATTTCTGATCTAATCTACTAGTATAATTTCATCTTGCAGAACATTAATACTTATTATTGAACTTATTACTTTTCTTAAGTACCACAATCAGAATATTTATTTTAAATATAAGAAAAAAAAAGGCAGGTTTCAGCAGATCACAGTTAACTGCATACACATATAAATACTAATGTTTACAATAACAAAATATCAGTTAAAGAATATAATTTCATACCTGGTTATAAAACCGCCTTGTGGACCAGTTCCATTTCTTTCATCAACAACCACTCGTGGTTGAGAACTCACAACTTTTCCATCATCATTAGCTTTCCATGTTTTATCGTAGTCTGCGCTTTTTTCAAAGTTTTTGGCTCTAAAAAGATAAAAAAATAAAAAATTCTAAGTTTAAAATGGAATAAAAATATTGACAGTAGTAATATTAAAATAATTATACAGTTACTGAGGACATGCTGTTTAGAGTATCAAAATAATAAGTTGGGCTAGAAATCAATCAAGGAACTTTTAGTTTATTATTAAAAAACAAAATTAGTTTTTGTTCTCTGATTAAATAACAAATTTATAAATAAATGATAGAATTTTTCTTTAATATAATGTTAATTCTAGGAATTTAGTATTATTAATAATGGGAAAAGGTTGGGGGGGGGTTGTTTGTTACCAAAAAGGGGGGGGGGGGGGGGGGGGGGGGGGGAAAAAAAACACAAGGGGGGGGGGGGGGGGGATGTTTGGGGGGGTACTTGTGGGGGGGGGGGGGGAATTAGGGTTTTGAGGGTTTTTGTGTGTTGGGGGATTTTTGGGGGGGGGGTGTATATGAAATATGCCAGTGGGAAAATCTTTAAAAAAATTATGTGATGATTTTGTAAAAACAAGATTGTTTCCAAACTTTAAAAAGAAAGAAAAATAACATAATGTGCCAATTAATAAAATAAAATGTTGTTTGCTCAAACTATATGAAATTTTATATTAAAATTTTAATTCGATTTTTTTAATTCATCAATTTAAAACACATACAAATATGAAGTAAATTATCATTTATAAAAAAAAATATCACATGTTTATGAATACAAAAAAAAAATGGAATAAAAACATGGCATATATAAATGCATAATAAATAGATTTTGTTCACTTTCGCTGCCAACTGTGATTAGAAATGGCAAGATGGAAAATTATCAGAAAAATTTAATTTCCACAAATTTTAATTTTTATTTGATTTTTTTTCCAATTAAATACAAAACAATTCTAGTTTTTAACACAAAATATATACAAAAATATTAACTTATTGGGGGGGGGGGGAATCAGAAAAAACACGATCATACAAATATATTTTCAAACTTTTAAAATTAAATTTGTCTGATTGCATCATTCACTTGATAAAGTCAGGATGTTGTTGCTCACATATTCAAATAAAACATATATAAATCTTAAGCTTTATTTAAGAATGTGTAGCAGCATTAAATGCAAATTCCATAATATTTTTAAAATTAAAAACAATTTCCTAGAAAAGTAAGAATTAAAATGAAATGGAGATTTTAAAAAGGTAAATTTATAAGCTATTATTAGATCAAAATAAATTACATAAAAAAAGAATGTTTCTAGACCACATTAAATCAAAATAAATTGTTTAAAAATGAGATTTTTAAAATCGAGATCCATCAAAATTATTTGATAAAAGTTTGTAAAAAGAGAAACAAATATATTATATATATTATATTAAAAAAATTATACCATTTATAAGGAAATAATATTGTGGAGATTGATGGTGTATCTGACAGAGTGACAAGATTAGTTATACAACTTAATAGCAGACACCAAATGCAGATGATTCAGGTTTATGCCCCAACAAGTTCTCATAGTGATGAAGTAGTAGAAAATTTTTATATGGATATACAAAAGGCTTTTGATCAGAGTAAACAACATTTTAAAATTGTTATGGGAGACTTTAATGCTAGAATTAGTAAACAAATGAAAGATAAAAATGCTGAAGGTAATTTTGGTTATGGTAATAGAAATGAGAGAGGACATAGACTTGTGGAGTTTGCAGAAAAAGAAAAACTTTATATTATGAATTCTTTTTTTGAGAAAAAAGTTAAAAGAAAATGGACATGGAAGCATCCAAATGAAGGTACAGTAGAATTGGATTATATTTTGACTAACAGGAAATACATATTTCATGATTGTAATGTACTTAATAAATTTAACACAGGAAGTGATCATCAATTAGTAAAGTGTAAGATACATGTTAATGTAAAACTAGAAAGACAAAAATTATTAAGAAAAAGAATATTTACAGTTGATATTCCTAATCTTCAGAAACATTCTAATGAATTTAAATTAGAACTTACAAATCGGTTTCAAGTATTAGTAGATTTTGAACATGATTCAGATTTGAATGAAATTAATATGAAAATAAATGATACACTTTTAAAAACTGCAACAAATATAGCTGGTAGAAAAAAGCAGCAATTGACCAGTAAAATTTCTACTGAGACTAGAGAATTTATGAAGAAAAGAAGGAATATGAAGATATACAAAAATGATGCATTAAAAAGAATTGAATATCTCGAATTTTGTAAAATGGTGCGGAAAAGAGTTGAAAATGATATAAGAAAGTATAACTGTGAACTAGCAAGAAAAGCTGTAGAAGAAAATAAAAGTTTTAAGAATGTAAAACAACATTTTGGTATTGGTAGGAAATTTATATCTGCAATAAAAAAAAAGAAGATAAAATTATTACTAAAAAGAGAGATGACATCATGAAATTGGTAGAAGATTTTTATCAAGAATTGTATAGTAATAAAGAACAAGTACCTCCTATATCTATTACATCTTCCAAATTGCCCAGAATTTTAAATGAAGAAGTGAGAAATGCAATTAAATGTATGAAGAAAGGAAAAGCTCCAGGTAATGATGGAATTTATAATTGATATATTAAAAGAAGCAGGTGAAGAAACAGAATTTTTTTTTAGCAAAGTTATATACCAAATGTCTAAATGATAAAGATGTACCGGATGATTGGAAGAATGCAGTAATAATATTAATATTTAAAAAAGATGATAAAGAAGATATTAGAAATTACAGACCAATCAGCCTTTTATCAGTTTTATACCAAGATAATTACAACTTGTCTACAGAGAACATTGGATTTCCACCAACTAAGAGAACAAGCTGGATTTAAAAGTGGTTTTAGTACAGTAGATCATATTCAGGTATTGAAAGAAGTTATAGAAAGGACAAATGAATATGAGTTCTCATTATGTTTTGGATTAGTAGATTATGAAAAGGCATTTGATTCTACAAACATTTCTTCAGTGATTAAAGCATTGGATCATCAAGGTATAGATCCAGGATATTGTCATATTTTAAAGAATATTTATAAAAATGCAACAGCAACAATTAGATTACATAATGATACTGGGAAAGTCAACATTGAGAAAGGTGTAAGACAAGATGACTCCACATCTCCAAAAAGTCAACATTGAGAAAGGTGTAAGACAAGGTGACTCCATATCTCCAAAACTTTTTACAGCAGTGCTGCAAGAAGTATTTTGTGGATTAAAATGGGAAACTAAAGGAGTGAAAGTAAATGGAGATTATTTAAATCATTTAGATTTCACAGATGATGTAGTTGTTTTTGCAAATAATGCTTCAGAGCTGCAGGAAATGTTGCAGGAGTTATCATATGAAAGTAGGACTAAAGATAAATGTTAAAAAGACTAAAGTAATGTTTAATTGATTTGCTCAAAATATGAAAATAAAGATTGATTATGATGAATTAGAAGAAGTTAACAGTTACAAATACCTTGGTCAGATTATTAATACAGATGGAAACATAATGGAGGAAATTAATCACAGAATTAAACTTGGTTGGAGTGCTTTTGGTAGAAATAACTTGATACTATCGTGTTTGAAAAGGAAGGTTTTTAACAAATGTGTTTTACCAGTTCTTACTTATGGATCTGAGACTTGGACACTTAATAGAAGAGCACACCACTCAAAGAAGTATTGAGAGATGTATGTTGGGAGTAACAAGAAGAGATCAAAAACGCAATGTATGGGTAAGAGAACAAACACGTGTTACTAACCTCATTGAAAAAATTAAAAGATTGAAGTGGAGTTGGGCTGGACATATTGCTAGAAGAGATGATAATAGATGGACAATTGAAATTTTAAGCTGGATTCCAAGAGATTGTAAAAGACACCAGAAAGAGACCACATATGAGATGGATGAATGAAATAAGAAAGTGTGCAGGGGTGATGTGGAGACGAGAAGCTAAAGATCAGACATGGATTAAACTTGGGGAGATCTTCATCCTGCAGTGGATTGATAATGGTTGATTATGATGATAATATATAAATCATCAAAATTGATAGCCAATCATATATGAATTACAAAAAAATTACTGTCAAATATGATTCAAGGATTTCAACTTAAAACAATATGCAAAAATAATTCAGTATAGTTACAACATATCTAAGAATAGTAGGATATGTTTTTGTGTAATATTATTGTAGTAAATGCATCAATTTGCAGGATATTTACATCAGAATGCAAGAGCAATTCAGTATTCAGTAGCTAGTGAATACAAAAAATAGACCAACAATTATTATAAAAAATGTTTCAAGTAGATATCATCTTGATGTGCTCATAGTTAGAAAACAAGCCATGAGTAACTGTCACTATAAGTTAAATTAAATATTGAAAGTGATAAGCTTGAGTATGCAGAGACTCCAATGATAAAATATTTCCAAATTCACCGGATATGTTTTCCATATAAATACATTTTTGTCTTGATATAAAATAACCATATACTCCCTTGAATTAAGTATTGTTCTCAATGATATACTGGTAGAATACTAATTGTCATTTGTATAGAGTGCTGACATGAGTTGTGATCCCTTTTTAGTATTCATTGTTTCATATTAAAAGTTGATGGTTTGTATCTGAAATATTGTAGCCTTTTCATCTGATATTTCTTTAATCATTTTCTAAATAGTGTCCATAGTAAACCAGAAGATTTATTAATAAGTAAACTTTGTCAGGCAGTGCTTGAAATTTTAATCTTTCCATAACATATCTGATTGTAATATATATAAAAAATGTTTAGTATAATATAATTCTGACTTCTGTTTGAGAAATTTCTCCCTTTTCTAGCTAAAACCACTTCTGTGGTGAGAAATATATCTGTATAAAAGTAGCACATAATTTTCAAATCTATTTAAAATTAAAAAAAAAACAAAAACTAATTTTTTAAACAAATTTAAAAGTGCCTAATTTTATACATATATAAAGAATGATATTATTTACATACATAATGAAAACTCGATCCATTGTTTTTCAAGATATTGGAGAAAATAAAAATAATACTACTGGGAGCTCATTAAAATTTATAGATAAATACAATTTAATACACGTAGATAACTCATGTTATAATATAAAACATTTTACATGTGTATATATGTATAATCTTAATATCACAGTAGTTAAATATATTGTTTAAAACTGGATTTCATACCATTTACAACTTTTTTTTTAAAGAAAGTTGTAAATAGTAGGATATGTTAAAGTAGAAATCAATACATAGGGAAAAAAAAAGAAGAAAATATATTACTTCCATAAGAAGTAAAACTGGATTTGTATAATGATTAGATACTTGCAAATAATTTTTTTAAATTTACATTGAGATAACAATCTTGATTTTAATTTCACAAATAATAAAACACAAGTAAGAAGCATGAATTAAGATTTTATAAATTTTAAGACAGTATTTACTGAAAAAAAAATTAAATATCCGTCCATCCGCCCACCCGACTGCGTACCTGCCCCCTTCCTCTCTATCTATCTGTCTGTCTGTCTGTCTGTCTGTCTGTCTGTCTATCTGTCTGTCTGTCTATCTATCTATCTATCTATCTATCTATCTATCTATCTATCTATCTATCTATCTATCTATCTATCTATCTATCTATCTATCTATCTATCTATCTATCTATCTATCTATCTATCTATCTATCTATCTATCTATCTATCTATGTGATAAAGTGGGCCTGGTTTTATTGATTGATTAACACTTGATTAGATTCTAGATCACTCTCAATTATATTATGGCACAACTGCTAAAGGAGATATTGACTACAATTTTTTTTTCATAAAGTATTGAAACAATGCTATTCCCATATAATTCATATCCCTAATCTCAATACTAAAATAAATAGTTAACATATGATCAAATTAAGCTCATGATTAAATAAACAAATTTATAATTCATAGTATCAAATCTTTTTTACAAATCTATTGAAACCTATGAATATTATTAACAATATCTGTGAGATTGCCAAATAATATTGAATAAAAAAAAAAAAGCTTCCTTGAGTGTTTGATACTGATTTCTCCTTTATCAAATTATATGTATACTTTTTAAGATATATAATAATGTTATTTCTGCCTAGATAGCAGCAAATGAAATTGCAGAAATGATATTAATCCTAAAACTTCTTTAATTACATACAACTTGGAATCGCTTGATTAGTGAATGATATTAATTAATATTATGGATGAGGTACAATTAAGATATCACATTACTTAATTTAATTACAAATTTCTGAAAATAGTATAACATAAGCATAAAATAAACAAAAGGGCAGCAGGTATAATCTATTTTCAAACACAAAATATTTATTTATATGTTCATGGCTATCTTTTGCACACTTTGCAATATGACAATCTCCTCTAATTGACATAAATGTTGACTTTGTAAATTTAAAATGGTTGATTGATTGGTAAGGTTTACTATAGCGGTCTCAAAGAAGCCGCTATATATGTTTGCCCTCTATTGTTTAAAATTTAAACTAAATTGTTTGAAAATCTTACGTATATGCTACTATATTACAAATAAATTAAAATTTAATCAAATGTAAAAAATAATAAAAAAAAACATTAACCTTTTTAAAGAATTTGAATGTTGGATTAATTACACGACATTAATTAAAAGAATTACTTTTAATTTCTTTGAAAGTTAAAAATTTAAACTGTCTACAACTTAAGAATTTAAACTAACTACATTTATAGCACATGTTATCAGCAAAAAAATTATCATTGACTGGAATAATTTTTGCTGGGAGGAATGTGCCAAATATTTTGCCACAAATCCGACAGTTCTCGGTGAATTTGATGACAATGGGGAGCCATTAATCATCGAAATTGATGAAATCTATTATTTCCACCGAAAATACACAGGGGGACTATACGGAGAGGTCATTGGGTCTTTGGCGGTATAGAGAGAGCATCAAGAAAGTGCTTCTTGACAGAAGTTGCAGACAAAATGGCTGATACAGCGGTTCATTTTACCAGGTATGCACATTATTTCAGATGGCTGGGCTGCGTACAATAACATCAGCAGTCTCAACAATGGGGTGTATATGCATTCGGTTGTCGTCCATCAGGACAACTTCATGCATCCCGAAGACCAAGACATACACACCCAGAATATTGAAAACATGTGGATGAGAGCAAAGCGTAAGCTGAAATTCCAATCTGGCACTAGCAGAGCTTTGTTTTCATCATACCTGCATGAATTTGCCCTCCAGAGTAGATACAGCAATACCGCTTTTTTCTTCAACTTCCTAGTGTGTATAGGACATAATTATGTTTAAAAAGGTAAATGTTTTTTTTATTATCTTTTACATTTGAATAAATTTTCATGTAATTGTAATATAGTAGCATATACTTTTTTATTTTAAATTCTTAAGTTGTAGACAGTTTAAATTATTAACTTTCAAAGAAATTAAAAGTAATTCTTTTAATTAATGTCGTGTAATTAATCCAACCTTTAAATTCTTTAAAAAGGTTAATGTTTTTTTTTATTATCTTTTACATTTGATTAAATTTTAATTTATTTGTAATATAGTAGCATATACCTAAATTTTCAAACAATTTAGTTTAAATTTTAAACAACAGAGAGCAAACATATTTAGTGACTTCTTTGAGACCGCTATAGTAAACCTTTACCAAATGATTTACCAATCCCATATTGCCATATTCAGATCTTCATAATCATTTGCAAAAAGTTATTAATATGTCCTTTTTTAAGACATTAATTCTTTATCTTTATCAGAATTTTTTAAAATATATTGTTGAAAAAGATATAGATTTAAAGCAAGAATAGCTATCTATGTTCACAATTTCACAGTTCAGAATAACAAAACCATTTACATGCCTGGCTTTTTGTAAATGTATATGCATTTTTTTTGTCTTCTAAAATGTTGTAAAAGTCATGTACAAGTAAACATAAATTATTAAAAAGTTAAAAAATAATAATTATAAGAAATTAAAAATTATTAAAATTCTTTATTGTAAAATAAAATTGATTATTGAAAATACCAAGTTGCTATGAAAACCAGTTACAAAAATGGAAAAAAAAAATCCTCTTAGCTTGTCTGTTTTTTTCCAACAAAAAGTGGGAAAAGCTTTACTTCTTCAGTGTGCTGCTTGAATAATGAAAGCCAAGAAAATTGCAATGTGTATCTATGTGGATATAATGCACTTATAGGGGTAAGGCTTCAGAATGGTCCCCATTTGAATTTCCATTGATATAGCTTATTATAGTGTTGTAAATATAAAAATGCCTTAGAAATCAACAATTCTCCCAACCTAGTAACTGTGGACATTAACATATATGACACTTGATCACCCCAAAAAATCTTTCATCTAATTGTTTATCAAACAAAAATATCCTACCATAAATGGATTAATAAATTATGTAGATTTTATACTCTCAATCAAAATGAAAGAAACTTAATGAAAATAAACCACAGATAAATTGAAAATATTAAATAAGAATCCTTATAACCATACATATATAGATAACTTATTAAAACATGTATAAAACTTTTATGAATTATTATAAATAAAAAGATTTTCTGTCACATTTTCTATACTAGTATGATGTAAATATGAATATTATTTTTATTATATTTGTTAATTAAAATTAAATTGGTCCTTCAAAAATGGAGAGAATAGTGATCAGGAAACATGGTTGGAGTTGCATAAAGACTTATCCTTCATGTGGACCCAGTCTGATCAGTGTCCATGACTATTATAAACTAGTTAATAAAAAAATAAAAATTGTATAGTCACTCCACTATGAATATGTTAGCCTACTTGATATTCATTTTCCCCTAGACTAATTAAATTTGTAAATATTTTTGTTTTATTATAATATTTTGATCAATTATGATTATCAGTACCATTTCCATATTGGGAAACTGGTACACTAAACAGTTCTTCATATTTTTTATCATATAAGCTTGAAGCAATTTTTATTTAAAATGACTCAGTCAAACAAATTGGAGAAATTATATATTAAGTTTTTAGTCCACATAAGCTACATCTTCAATAACCCCAATTATTTGCTTGCATTTAATCATCCCTTAGTAGCAGTGATCTTCTATCTCCTTTTGTTTATTTTAATCATTATTTCTATATCTTTTCAATGTCTCTTCCTATTATTATAACTCTCTTTAGACCCTTGGAAATACTTCTACTTTTACTATACCAATTTTGGCTTCTCATTCTTCATGGTCTCATTGACTCTTTTTCTCTATAATTTGTATATTTTCCTGCACATGCTTTAACATTAAATACATATAATTTTAATGTTTTTGTTTACTTTGATTTTTTCAAAATTCACATTTAAATTTCCTATTTTGCCTTCCACATACTTATAGCTTTCTTTTTCATTTCCAGATCCATTTTGTTCTGCTCATACTTTTTTTCCATATTTTCAAATCTTATTTTTTACATTTTCATATTTTTTTTCTATCTTGTCTTATATAATTTTAAGATTTTGGATATTCCATTTGATTCTCTATATTTATTTTTAGACATTCCATACTTTTTAATGATTAATATTACTATGTTTCATAATTTTTCAAACTTTCTTTTCTATTTTCTTTAAGACTCTTATTACATTGCCCTGTATTTTTGAATCTCTTTTCTAATTTGGATTCCATAATTTCAAATTCTTTTGGATATTCATTTGACTCTATTCCATGTTTTCTTTTAAACATTCCATACTTTCTTTAAGACACATGTTATTTTGTTCCTTTCAAATCTTTTTTTCATATTTTCTTTAAGATTTTTATAATTTTGCTCCATATTTTTTAATCTCTCTCTTCCATCTTGTCTTCCATAACTTCAAACTTCTGGATATTCATTCGATCCTGTTCAATACTTTCAATTCCCCCCCCCCCATGTTTTCTTTTGGATGTGATTTATTTTCTGCTCCGTATTTTTAAATTCCCCCCCCCCCCAAACTTCTCTATATTTTAGAATTTCCCCCTCATATTTTCTTTTAAACATGCTATATTCTCTTTAAATGTTCTTTGCCATTTTTAAAATATTAAAGAA
The DNA here is from genome assembly GCA_028023455.1 of Epiperipatus broadwayi. Lineage (NCBI taxonomy): Eukaryota > Metazoa > Onychophora > Udeonychophora > Euonychophora > Peripatidae > Epiperipatus > Epiperipatus broadwayi. The sequence goes on along the minus strand of JAQFVV010006219.1, from coordinate 1,540,004 downwards.
AACATATCATAATTAATCAAAATTTTGTTCTATTAAATTTTTAGTGACAAGATCTGCCAGGAATCTTCTTACACTTCAGAAGTACTCACTATCATTTTATTACAATAATACTTTGATCTCCTTTATAAGTTTAGACTAAGGTAATGAAGTTCAATGCATTTGCAGAAGTCTGTATATCTTTTTAAATTTTGAATACTTTTATCTTCATCAATTGTACTTCTTGATAATACATTTTTCTTTACCTAAAACTATTGATTTTAATAATATTCCCATACCAAAATGGATTTATTACATCCAATTTTTAACAGCAACCAGTTTGTGTCCTTGTTTGGCAAACCAATTTTAAAATTTAATGGAATATGTCAATTCCATTATATATATATTGTAACCCTCCCCTAACACTATCCTACATTTCCTATCAATAAATACCTGGGTGCCAATTCTATTGATCATAGAATAACTACTAGTCTGATCTTGCTTTGAATTATTATTGAGACTCTTACAATGCTGTCCTACTATAATTTAGCTCAGTAGGGCTACAAAGATCTACAAGGTGTAAGATGCATACTAAACATAGGAGGAAACATTATGAATTAATAAGAATAAAACATCTATTAAGTTTTAAAATAAATAAATAATTGAAATTGATATAAAGTTCCATTATTTAAATTTACAAGTTGTAGTTTAACCTCATCTCCTCCCATCATTTACATGCATCAAACAACCTTTACTGTGATAGAATTAAAACTAATAAAATAAAGATGCAGTACTGATTAACTCTACTATATGGTAAGTTAAAATTAAATATAAAATATACCACTACTTGACTTATATTGTACAGCAATTTAAAGTAAATAACTAAATTAATGTCTAATCTAAAATAATAAGGGAATATCTTAGGGAATTAATTTATTGTATGGGTTAATTTTAAATCTATACTTTATAACAACTACTAATTACCATCATAAAAGTAATGACATAAATTAAGCATTATTCTAATAAAATAGTAGTAGTTAGACAATGAAAGAAATAGGATGCATTTTGATTTCAATTCATCATCTAAATAATAACTGAGTAATAAAATTTCCAGAGAATCATTAAATAGTCAAGCATTTCATATAGTGTTTGGATCAAGAAAACAACATCATCAGATCTGAACATATTCATCATTAAATTTATGGAATAGTGTAATCATATCATATTGGATATGTAAATGTGTGTGCATGTGTGGAAACATAGAACACGAATGCATGCCAAAGAAGAACTCTGAACACAGTTTTTAAATAAATAAAACATTTATTATAAGCTATAGTAAATAAACATTTTGCATTTCTAATTTTCACATATACATATTTTGGGTAATTCCAATATTAATGACTGAATAGATTACATAAGAATAAATAACGTCAACATAAACTTCCTTATATTTTATTCCAACATATACCAGCTATCAGTCCATTCTGATAAGCCAGTGACAAGAAACATTTATCAGCACTACACTAAATGATTAAATATGAAATTAAACTTATACGCAAGCTATCAGTCAATTCTGATCTGCTTATGACACAGAAACATTATAATACTAGCACTAAAATAGCAAAATATGAAACTAAACTTCTTGGTATTTTACTTATAAAATATATGCAAGCGATCAGTCAATTCTGATATGCTTATGAGAAAGAAACACTTATAAACACTAGCACTAAAATAGCAAAATATGAAACTAAACTTCTTGGTATTTTACTTATAAAATATACACAAGCTATCAATTAACTCCAACATTCTGCTAACTAAATCAACACTGGGATAGATAAACATCAAAATAATACAATAGGGATTTAAATCTATGAGTAAGAGGTCAAGCTATCCTTCATAAATCAAATAAATAATTCTATTAATTAGCTACACCTTCTTCTCTTTTGCTTCCTCATTCAAAATGAAGATAAAACATTCTGAGAATTGATGGTATAAAGCTTAAAATAATTAGTATGACATGATTTGAAACATTGATTAAAGAATTACAAATCAGTGATAGATTTTCTCCATACCTCCTGAATTAACATCATTTTATGCATGTGTCTGAATTGTGTTACCTGTTATAAAATAATTAACATAGCTATAACCAATCAGTTTACTTATAAAATTGAGATACAATCTCATAATATGGATGATATCATGGCCAACCAAGTTTTAACACTAATTTTACTTCAGATATTCTGTGAAAGAACTCAATTCTACCCTTTATTCTCCTTTTTATCAGCAAACTACATTACATTTGGCTATGAATAAATAATTGGAAAACATTCCTCATGGATACATGAGGGATAAGAAGACTTTCTTAACTCCAATCATTTAAATAACAGAACACAGTGATTCCCTAGCCAAATTTTGAGGTTTAAATGCTGGTGTGGACTTCATTTCATCATTGAAAAATAAAGGGAAATACACTACTTTACTTCACATAATATAATCATCATAACACCTAATTACTTAATCTGAAAAATATAATCCACTCATATTTCAATAAACTGAAGGAGAGTTCTCTCAATCCCTATAATGTAATATATATCATAAACACTTTCATTCTAATCCCTATAATGTAATATATATCATAAACGCTTTCATTCTCTATAGCCACAAGATACATTTCAATCTAAGCATAAAAAAAAATTCACTCTTAACTAAATGCCAAATTCTTCCACTTCTTTTTGGCACATCACACAATCCACAAATGATTTGAAAGTAAGTCATTTTACTTTTAATTCAACAATTATATAAGTGGATTCAACAACTTTCAGGTATATACATGCATAAAATAATTTCAAATCATATTTAATACAAAATATTGTAACAACATTAACTAATGAGTTATAAAAAAATGAATCTCTCATTTCTGATGAATTATAATATTTCAAATTTGGAAAATAATAATTACTGCTAAATAATCTTCATCGTTTCTATCAAAGCAAAGATAAAATGACTCTTTAATGTATTTGACATTAGCCAAGAAATTGAAATAAATGTTTCAATTGTGACAAACTACAAATCTTTAAATTTAAAGCAGAATAATTATTAATAAATGGATCTCATAATTTCTAAAAAACACAAAGATAAGATAATAATTTTTTATGCATTTACCACTTCTGAAAGTCAACTGTTAGCTTCCTAATGGCAAATGGATATTTCTATCACCAGCACATGCATATAGAAATAAATGTACACAATAAAAATTACATTAAAATAATAGCTAATTACCCAGTATAATATTTCTTTGCATTATACTTTTCTGAGACATTCTTGAAGAAAGAAATAGTAATTAAATAATAATAAATAAATAAAAATAAGACAAATAATTGGTCTACCTATCTATCAAGCTAGCAATAATAATAATAATCATCATTAAGTCTTTCCTTTTAGCTAGAACATGAGATTTCATTTTCACAGTCCTTAAATAACACATCTTGATCATATATAAAAATGATGATGATAATTGCATAACAATAGATATTAATAAATGCATAAGAATTTCCTGTAGGATAAATAATATTAATTGGATCCAACTAAAGAGCATTTTACTTAGCGATATCTAATGAAACTGCTGGCAATATCACATATGAAACATTTAATAATGGCAAAGAAATATTTATTACCGCATATGTTTATTAATAATTTATGATTTAATTTATTACATTCATCAAGGCATTTGGGCTAAGTTATCAAAGTCATCCATCAAGCATATAACTGATTAATTCATAATTCCATTTAAGTCTACATAAGTTTATTGATAGTATATTTTAGTAAAAAAAATCAAATGCAAATGATGGCAACAATAAAATTTAAAAAAAAATTCACATCTAGTTTCATGCTCTTCTACTCATTCAGTTATAAACACATTTAGAGATAAGTTAATGATTCATTAATTATATGGGTCTCTCATTCCATTCCTTAATTCTAGAGATGCAAATGGTTAGGCAATATTTTTTTGTTAATAATAATAAAGCATGTCATAATAAGTTATCTGCACACATCCCTTCTTTTAAACTTTACTCCTTTATAGCTAGTAGAAATTATGATTACAGGGTCTTGGAAATGTTTTATAAGAAATTTCAGCATAGATTTTCCAGAATAGTAGTAAAATTCACACATTCCAGTTATTTTTTTAACATTAGAGATTAAAATTAGGCAAATTAAGTTTGAAAAATAGACACACATTTCAATTGTTTCTTTAATATTAGAGATTAAATTTAGGCAAAGCAAATTTATAATATAGACACACATATGGATTCCAAATGATGATTTTAAATCTAAATTAGTCAATTAGAAGTGTAGAAAAGATATACCTTATTTTCGAAGTTGTTTATGTCTGCATATTAGTCTTCAATTTCCAAGAAAAATTTCTTAACTATTTTCATCCAGAACTGTAACAGAAGTTTTTACTTTTGAGTTTGAATTATGGAAGACCCAATTTGTAGAGAGAAAATTGTAGTAATAAAACTCTTTGTGGAGATTGAGAGAATTGTTGTAATCAGAAAAGCCAACTTTTTGTAAAAGTATCTCCCTTTTATGTCAGATTAATCCTCAACCATCTATTTCTTCCACCAATCCAAAGTCAGTCAAAAGTTCAATTTCAGAAACAAAGGTTAGTCCTCCCATTGCACTGAGATAATTAGTTAGAAATATGCAAGAACTTTTCTCTCTTGAAAAAGAAAGAAAGAAAAAAATGATTTTGTCTTTAAATAAAAAAAATTAGTAATTAAAGTGAAACAATAATAAATATTCTACCTTTCTAAAGTAACAAAAAATAATTATTTTAGTAAACAAAATAGCTGATAGTGTATTTGTCTAGTTGACAATTCATTGGTCCATTGATCCATTAATTCATTTAAAATGTGTTTAAACTGATTATCCAAGCTATTGATTATGGAATTAAATATTTTACTGTGAAACATGACATTTTGTAGTTTAATGAAGTATTTGGATGAAAAATGAAGTTGAAAGATGGCACAAACATTCATGTACACACATATGCTGTACTACAAGCACTAAACCAGTCTAATCAAAATAAATGTTTCTATGATAATGAACCAAATATACTGCACTAATTACACCATGGACTGAAGTATTAAAAAGCAAATAAACCAGAAAATCACCAAAACAAATATCAACACTGTCTTACAGACAGATAAGACAAACTTGGATCACTTTAAACTATACACTAACACTTCCTGTGATGATCCACCCCCTTCTATCATTAAATACTCACTAAAGAAAAATATTAAATATCTCAAAACTTTCAGATAATACCTGCAAAGCTTTTTAAACAGAGCTTTAGATGATTAATGAAAAAAAAATTAAAATTTCAGGTTATTTCATTTTTTTTACTTAGGTGCAAACAGCTGTTATTGCTACAGAGCTATTTAATCACAATTGGTTTCTGGTGCCTACCCAGAAGGTCATTATATATATATATATATATATATATATATATATATATATATATATATATATATATATATATATATATATATATATATATATATATATTTTGTAACCATCTGGATTACATGACACACAGCAGCATAGTTGTTTGCATGCACACATATATACAAAGTTGAAAAGTAGAAATAAACACACACATAAATTTTTGTAGATATTTTCTACATTTCTAAAAATAATAAATAAAGGGTTAAATAACTCTGGATTTAAAGTATTTTTATTATGAAATAAAACATTTAAAAAGGTCTAATAAATTAATATTGTAATTCTGATTTTGAATTTAAAAACAAGTATGATTTATTTTTGAAATAATGTTTGTATGTTTTTTTATTTATTTTTAAAAATATTTGTAGATTAAAAATTCCAAAGGATTAAAATAAAAACATATAGAACACACCTTTTGTAAAATTTCAGAATTACCTCCAAAAGTAGCTTGTAATTAAAAGTGATTTGAAAAGATTAAAATTAATTTTAATCAAGATAAAATTTGGATAGAAAATACTCTGTTTTCAGTTACTGTTTTTATCACCTCAAGATTAAAAAAGATTAGACAGATTGAAAACATCCTGCAATGTGTTTTTATCACCTCAGATGATTCTATAAAAGGATTGATAAAGAAATATCAGTTTAAATTTGGCTTGTAGTTTTTGTAAGATCTGGCCAGAAGGCTTGGCTAATAATATTTTTGAAAAGCAAAATAGCTAGCTGCAGAATTAGTAACAGAGTTGGACAGAGCTCCCATGAAGATGTAGCTGAAGTCAAGCCAGTAGATGCAGCAGTGAGCAGTCTACTAGTTCTACATACTGGAGTTTTGATTCTCTTGAAGACTGGTCAACTTAAAATGGATCAATTAGCCTACAAGACAGTTTGATGAGCTGAAGCTCATCAAGCCCCAGATGGAAGGGAGAATGCCAACATACCTGATTATACTTTCCTGGTTATGACAATCCTGGACCATACCTGTCTCACCAAGACCAACTCACAAAGAGAAGCACAAATGGTAGGTAGTATTATATATAAGGAGAATGAAATTTTAAATAATTTCTTTGGTAAAAATGACATTTAAAATATCTATATATTTTAAAAGATAACAAGTAAATAATTTTGCTTGAATTGAATTAAAATCTAAAAGTAATGATTGATTCATGGACAATTTATTTTGAAAAAAGAAAAAGAGGATTTCAATTTTTTTTTTAGATTAATTTAAAGATGAAAGTAATTAATTGAGAGTTACCTGTCATAAAAAAAAACTTTTGAGTTATCTATCTGTCAAAAAAATTGACTATTTTTTTTAAAAAAGGAAAAAGAAAATACTTTTATTGACTGAAAAAAGAGACTGATTAATAATATTAATTCATATTATCTATATGTTCATAGATACACATGTATATGTGAATTTTATGTATAGTTTTCAAATGGAATTAATTTTGAAATATGTTTTTAATAATTTTATTATTTTGTTAAATTCAAGCATGTTCATTTTATATTAAGACAAATGCCTGTGTGCTGAAGGGGTTTTAAGTAAATTTAATGAAATGTATATGTAAACCATAGTAATAACTTGAATTGTGTATGTAATTTTGTAAAATCACAAATGTGATAATTTTTTTTATTGTACATTAGTCAGAAGGCTTTTAATTGTAGCTTAATTCTAGAGACCATAATTTTTTTTATTGTTGTTAATAAACTTATATATAATTGTTAAAATTATATTGCATCATCTCTTGGTAACCCTAACAGTAGTAAAGCTTATGTTCTTGGAGTTAGATTCATGTATAATGGCTGATATATAAATGGAGATGTATTTTAGTGTTTATGGACATCCAGATGATTGATGATGATGATTGATTGATATATCCTGGAATGGCACTAAAATTATAATCTTTAAAACCCTGCACTACAGTTTGTTTTAGTTTAGTCTTAGAAATGACGTTTATATTTGCCAGTACGTTAATGTATTAAGTGGCCAGAGCATTGATGATGATCAGCATGCCGTAATATCCCAGCATTATTGTTTAAATTTTTCTGATTATGCATTTTTTATGGGTTAGCACTTAAATAGTACATCCAGATTATGTTTAAATAATTGCCCAAGCTGGCAAAGGTTCAATAGTTAGCCTGGTTTACAGAAGTCCCATTTTCAATCCAGTCACCAGATTGATTGTTGATTTATAATTTGTATTGTTGAAATACAGTTACAAGATGGACAGTTGATTTTATTGTGATGTATTTTGAATGATCATTCATGATGATGAATGGCTATTTTGAGTAGTACTCATACTTACTTTTATTATAATGCTAGTTGATATATAGTTAATCATAGTTGCTCTGAGGAGTAGCTGGCTGATCTCTGAGTGATCTCTATAGATTGCTCATGCTCTTTAATATATCTTTACCAAATTACTTATATATTTTTTGATATTAATATTACTGTAAATTTTATATTTATATTTTGAACTGGGATTGATAATGATATATGCCACCACTCCAGATTCAACTCGTCTTTGCCATCCTGTTACAATATATATATTCTTATGATTTGAAAAGCTCTGAGAAAAGTACTTATTATACTGCAACATCAGTTATTTAGTTATTATATTTTTATTACATGGAAGCTCCTAGAAATAATACTATGAATATATATATAATTCAAATTGAAACGTTTTGCATAAACAAAAATTCATACAAAAAACTTCGGGTTAGATAAATTGTGGTAGCATGGCTTTAAAGTGGATCAAAATAAAAATAAAATAAATAAATGTACATTATGCATACATGTATTAAATATACATTTAAGGAATTAAGTATGGACATAAATTATTTCAGTAGTCTGCATGTTAATTTATAATATTTGTTAAGTCTTGGACTGAGATAAGAATATTGGCTACTGACAAAGACTATTCATAAATGTACACAAGTCAATTTAAGGGATGTTAATATTGTATCTAAAATGATATTGAATATTAATATTTTAAACTTTTTTCTCTCATTATCAACAGCAATAGCATCTTCAGTTTTATAATTAAATAATTTCTTTATTCTTTTTTATATATATATATTTTACAAATAATGGCTCCATTCTCTCTCTTTTTTTTAATTCTTCAGTTTGATTCAAAGTATATGATTTTAATAAACTAATAATATTTTAAAATTCCTATTTGATTGTATAGATTTGTTTATTATGTTTTTCTGTTGCAATATGTTATACCATGTTACCAATATAAGTAAAAAAAGAATGGTCAGAAAAGTTTTTCTGTTATTGTTAAAAATTCAGATCTGATGGCTGCATCAGTTGAATTTTCTCAAGTATTACCAATGCATCATAAATTTTGACAATCTAGTACAAATTGATTTTATGCGTTCAATATGACTTTCCCAGTGAGTTTCATATATTGCTTTAATAGTAAATTTAGCATATTGTCGGATAAAATTTTTCATCTACTACAACTGTCCAAAAATAATGTAAAAAACATTGAATCAATAACTAAGTAGATTGAGGGCAAGACATTGCTATATCTTCTATAACCAAACTTAAAGAATGGAACTCACAAAATATGTAAAAATGCTCATGGATGTTTTTTGCTGTAAATAAGCTTGACATTTTTTTCACATATTGGACCTATTACTGTAGTCCTATTCTCAAATGTCAGTAATATTTAATTTAATAACTAAAAGTAATTGAGTGATTTTATCAAATAATAGCTCTTCTGCAAATTCAGTAATTACATAGAATGAAACAAAAGTTTTTGTATAACTAAAGCAGATTCAATTAAATCTACAAATCACAGAATAACAAAAAATTGTTCTACGTGACTAATGTTAGGTTACAATCTAAAATAATAGAAAAAATATTTTGTTTCTTTGTGAACAGCTTATACCGAAAATAAATAAATTAATTCATGCTAAATAGTTTCTCTACAATGTTACATAAGTTTTTTTTTTGAGAAAGAATACAATATACAATTGTGCACTATGATATCTTTTTTTTAAATAATTCTATCAAGTCCAAACAATTTCAATTATTTGGAGTGTGCAGCTGATATGAAGAACTGTAGAAGACAAATTATGACTGGATAGTCTTCAATATATTTTTCCAATACTCTCATTCTTTAACAATTATTTTATATTTTTAAAATCTCACATTTATTTCAACCCATTTGAAATAATTTGTTTCCACTTATAATAACTGATTGTTGTTAATAATAGTCATTTTATGGGAATAAAATAGTTTGCAATAACTACAAAATATTTTATTGCCATTCACTGAATATATAGAGCACTTTCATAAATATTTTTCATCATTTACAGTTATTCTATAATATACTGATATTGAAAAGCAGCAGATTTCTGAATCTCTAGAATAATAAAAATCAACATTGTCTTCTCTGGCATATTGTAATAAATTTGAGATGAAATATGATTGCAAATGTATAAAGTAATGGGAAAAGCCAGGTAGTAAAATTATTATACTGAAAAGTATTTAAAAAGAACAAAAATAATATTCAGCAAATTTTCTTTGACAGTTGTCATTTGATTATTTTCATTTGTATGATATTTTTCATTTAGATCTATATCATCAAACTTTATTTCCCTAAAATTTTCATCTGATAATATATTTTCAATTAGAATGTTACTTTAGGTAGAATCTAATGAAATTTGTTGATTTTAGAAGTTGGATAAACATTTTGCACTTTTATAAATTTGTTTTTCTCTTTCTAATTTCCTTCTATGATTTTCTGCTCCAAATGATTTTTTAGAAAACATTTTGAAGGATCAAAAATTCCAATTTCTACAATAAGAAAACTGAATTAATTATAGTAAAAAAAATTTATAAAATAATAATAGATATAAGGAATATTTATAATGAACACATTTATTTATTACGGGAACTAAAAACCAAAAAAGTAATTGTTTCTTCAACAACAATTGGGATTTTTAGACTTAACTTGAAATAAAAGCATGGAAGGAGAAGGTCAAGAAATTAATTGTCAATCTCTTGTTATAAAAAATAGAGATTTCTCCAACACACACACACACACACACTTTTATTTCAAATTAAATCTAAAAGCCCCAACTATGGTTGAAGGAACAATTATTTTCTTAGCTTTTAGTTCCCAAAGTAAATAAAAGTGTTTATAATTTATATCTATTATTATGTAGTTTTTAGCATTAAGATTGTAATCAAAGATTTGCTTTCATTACAATTTTAAATGGTGCCAAAATTCTTTTAATATTGAAAGTAAAATATGTCAATTAATTTGTTAAAAATTGTTTCTTTGCTTCAAAAATCCATTATTTCATAATCTCTCATACATAATTTGTTTATGTTTTCTATTTAACAATTATATTAGTTCAATAATAAAATATTTACATTATATATTCAATTATTTGAGTATTAATAACTTAGTCATATTGTACATACTATACTTTATTGTATACATAAACTGTCCAACATGTTATATTTTCCTTTTTTATATTGTTTATTCAATAAATTTTTAGAAGCCAATAGCATACCTTGCACTTTATTTTGTTTAATGATAAGTTATGTTGGGTGACTATAAAAAAGCAATCAAATACTTGGTTTGTTCCACTAGATATCAAATGTTTTATGCAATCTCCCAATAGTGCAACCATCTACAAGAGTTTTAAAAGGTTATGCGATTGTTACATTCAACACAATAGCATTAAATGACAATATTGATATAACGAAATTTGTTAATTAAATATTTGGTGACTAATATAATTTTTCAAAATGAAGTAGTTTTATTAGCTGTTTTATTTATGTGGAAATGAAAAATAATAATTTTCAAATTAATATTATGGATCGCTTATAAGACTTTAGTTAAGTAACAAACCCCAAAATAGTCCAAATCCAAGGAAAAACAGATTAGTAAAATGTAAAAAATAATATTAGTTTTGAAAATATATATATATATAGATATTTAAAAAAAAGCTTCATTGCATGAAACAGCACTGGAATTGATTACAGGATCCATCACACCAGAGATTGACACTGCAGAACTATGCTATACTGACCAGAAAATGAAAGTATTTATAAAATATAATTAATTATCTACTATAATTGTTTTCCAACATATTGCAGAATTATCAAAATTGTTATGTCCTAATATTTTTTTAAATAAGTTTACTTTTAAGTAAATTATTAATAATAATGTGTCATATTTATATAAATTAGGATATTTAAATAAAAGTTATTTTCTTGAAAAAAAATCAATTACTTCAACAGTTTTAATGATCTGTTCTTTATAGAGCATATGCCACAAGACTAAGTAAAAAGTAATCTCATGTTTAAATAAACATATTTATAACATAATATGTTTCTAACAATGGAGTAATTTGGAAATCTAAATATTTTCATTTACACATAAATTTTAATTATTGTGGTGACACCCTCCTTGATGATGTATCTTTGTGCAAGGTACAACATACACATCAGATGGCTCTCTAGACATTCTTTCTAATATATATATAACCTGTCTTAGATAATATAATAATTGGATTGTTTAATTCACTGGTGACAATGGAAAATTTAAAAACTTAAGATTCCCGAATTTATTTCCAGACGAGAAAAGTTTTTTTTTTTTAAAAAAAAAGGTTGATCTATTATTTTGACATAACTTACAAATGAAAATTTTATATATAATGTATCTTTATGGAGACAATTTCTAAACTAAGTTTATATAAATATTTTAAAGACAATTTTAAAAATAAACATATTTTTAAAAAAATTTAAAAGAAAACAATTTTAAAGTTTTAAAATAAAATAAAAAGAAGTGATTTTCATTTGTTTAAGAAAAAAAATCGGTTAAGGTCTAGTCTTATTTCTTTTTAATCATTTCTTTAAACCAGGCATGTCAAACTCATTCAAACAATGGGCCACTTTATGCTACTGGTAAGATTCTCGCGGGCCACATCACACAAATTTTCTTAAAATTGTATTTTGAAAGTGAAAATGCAGGAATATAGATAGGGTAATTAAAGCATATTATGTAGTTTAGTGAATTCACTTCAATAATATACAATTGATATAGTATTGCTTTTATTTAAACATTTATTTTATCTGATTACATATTTATAAAACTACAATTTATTGTTTTTACTGGAAACTTGCCAGCGTTTTCCTCTTACTAGTTTTTCAATATCTGGATTCAAAGACTGAGAACAAGCAATTTTCATTATGGCAGATAGATGTTTATCAGTTAATCTTGATCTGTAAGCTGTTTTATTTAATTTCATGCATGAAAATAATTTCTCACATAAGTATGTACTTCCAAAAAAGCTTAAAATTTGTGCAGCAAATTTTTTAATTTCCGGGTATCTTTCACCTAAATAGGAATAAATTTTCGGAGTTCCTACTTCTCGATATTTGGTTTTAAAATCGAATCATTCTGGAAATCAATTAATTCCAGTTGTATCGAAGTCGGAGCTTTTTCGACTTCAAAGGCAAATGGTCCCGTGAAAAGAGAAAAAATTTCTTCGAACTCCTTGAAATCATCAAAACGTTTATCGAATTCGTCTTTTATTTTTTCAATTTTTGCAGAGTGATGTGAAAACGAGCAACTTTGATTTTGTGCTTTTAACTGCTCACATGTAGGAAAATACGTCAAAACGTTCTTTTGCAAATGATTTTTAAACAAATTCAGTTTTTGTACAAAGCTTGCAACTGCATCATACATATTCGTTATCAATTGATCTTTGCCTTGCAATGTAATATTAAGATTATTCAGATGGCCTGTAATATCTATTAAAAATGCTAGGTCTTGTACCCACAATGGATCTTTTATAATTGATATATTTTCGTTGTTTTCATCTTTCATTTCAAAAAATAATATTATTTCCTCCAAAATCAGATAGAAGCTCTTTAAGACATTGTGGCAGGACAACCAACGAACTTCTGTGTAATAAGGAAGATCTTCGAATTCGGATTCTAAATCTTTAAGGAACGAAGTAAATTGGCGATGGTTAAGTGCTCTTGATCGAATAAAGTTGACTATCTTTGTAACTGTTTTAAGTACTTGATCCATTTTTAATAATTTTAAACAGAGAACTTGTTGGTGAATGAGGCAATGAAAAGCTTTGATTTTCGGTTTATCTGGATATTCGTCTTGTAATTTCCTTGCTAGTCGTGACGCAAAACCTTTAGTTTCACCTGTCATCGATTTAGCACCATCAGTTGTAACAGAAACAAGCTTGTCAACAGGCAAGTTAAGTTTTTCTAAAATGCTCCATACGGCATCAAAAATATCTTCACCAGTTGTTGTTCCGTGAAGAGGGATGAATTCCAACAATTCTTCGGTGATCCTCATGTTATTATCGCAACCACGAAAAAAAACAGCAACTTGTGCAACATCTCTTATATCCGTACTTTCATCAATAGCAATTGAAAAGAACTGGATTTTGGTAGATATTTTCTGTAATTGCGAAGTGATGTCATCTGCCATTTCAGTAATTCTATCTGCCACCGTATTTCTTGATAATGAGATGTCTCGAAACGCTTGTACTTTTTCTGGACAGACAAATTCGGCAGCTTTTATTATACATTCCTTGATTAAAGAACCATCGGTGAATGCTTTTGAATGTTTTGCTAATAAATAGCTTATTTCATAACTAGCTCTTGTTACTGATTCATTACTTTTTATAAATTTTGTAAGCACTCCTTGCTGGCTACTTAATGAATTCTTCATTGTTTTTAATTTTTCTTCTCTTATTTTAGCTTCAAAACACGAAAATTGTTTTTCGTGATTAGTGCTATAATGTCGCTTAATATTGTATTCTTTAGCAACACTAATAGTTTCTTTGCAAATTAAGCACGTAATCTTATTGTTCACTTCCACACAAAAATAATTCAGTTCCCACCTTTCTTGAAATTTTCTTCCCTCGTCATCAATCTTTCGTTTTTTATTTAGCGTTGGAAGTGGCATTTTCTGTAATAAAAATAGAGCTTTAGATTTAAATTTTTAAAATTTAAAAAATTGCAACTACGTTTATGCAAAATACGCTTCGTAAAAATTTAACGCTACTCTAGTATTTAAATGTAAAGAGAGCGCTGCTATCGATTCTCGCTCCTGGAATTATGCTCGATAAATGGAGGTAGCTATAAAAGGTACGGATTACGTTTTTCTCTCTCTCTCAGTCCTGACTTCCCAGCACGGAGCAATTAAGATAGAGATGTGACAAAGAAGAAAGCTGTGCATAAGGCCGTAGGTTAGAAATGGTCGAAGCCACTAAAGTTTCCCAAGGCCGAACATACACTGGTAAAATTGTAGAACTTTTAGTGTTTTCCAAACTGAAATGTAATCGTTACTAACTTATATGTAAAATATTATTGTTTCTCATGTTTGATTATAATTAAAATATTATATAACAAAATGCATGCTCGTTATTTCTTATGCTGTCTGACTAGTTTCAGAAAGATATAAACTCTTGGATATAGCAGTTTACTTATATTTTTTGAATGAGTTATAAAAGGAAACAACCCGCAAATTTTTAACACACCAATCCGGATAAAGAAACTAGCGCAACTGCCTTTTGTTACAATTCAAAGAAAAAAACAATATCTGCAGATAGGATTGCTACGTTGGTGGCGCGAATAGCTGACTAATGTATTTATGTTCTCGGAAGCACAGCAGCACATTATTAACGTTGCCAGCTTTGGTATTCACATATCTCAAATGCTTCATCATCATAAAGGCATAAGCTATGCGTGTAACCGAGAATTATAAATTAGCTATGTATGTAGACAACAATTACTGTATATATTTTAGTTCATGTAATTAAATATAAGAGCTTTTTAAAAAAAATTAATTTATTGTTTGCAACATATCGTTCTGTTTTCATTTTATTACATAGCATCTTAGACGAGGGCCATGAAAAATCCTTTCGAGGGCCGCATGCGGCCCTGGGGCCGCCAGTTTGACATGCCTGCTTTAAACTAAAGAATTTTTCTACTAGATCGCTAGTTTTAATTAGAGAACTTCTCTATTTAAATTATTTCCCCTTCATTTATTGATATGAATATTTTAATTTAATTAAATCTGAAATTATTTCCTTATTGTATTAGAAGTGGCAGAGTATCAAAGTGAATAGGCAGATCTCAAATAGTTCATCCAATTTAATTGACCAAATGAATCCTTTTATCTTTCTCGTTCTATTCTCAGTTGGAAATTACCCACAAACCTTTTAGTTCTGGAATTTGTCACTCCCTATAGAGTTCAACGGTTTAGAGGTAATAAAATTGATTAACAGTAATAAAAGTTCAGGATTATTAAAAGGTAAAGAGAAATAAAAATACAATATAAAATATTATTCAAAAGCATGACACAAACCAATTATGTAGAAACTGAAATAATATTCCAACTATCATATTAAATTTATTTCTGATTTTACATTAAAAATTAACGCAGCATACAATGCAGTTGTGCATGTTCGTGATTTTAAAAAATATTTTTATCAAATCAAAATAATATATACATAGAATGATTACAAGTATTAAAACAGGCAAAACTCTCCATACAGTAATGCCACTCAGTGCAAAGCAGAGTAATCAATGGAACTCAGAAGGTTTGTGCATAAAATCCTTATATAGTGCCTACTCATCCAATATCCCAAACTAGTTTCTAGCTTGTGGCTTTCATCAGTGAGAAGCCTTGGATCTGAGAGCACTGCACCTAGATCTACAAAACTATTTTCAATCCAAGATCATTAGCCTATATAGTCATATAGGACTGAACTCAGTTCAGTAAACATACATTTTGGTATCTTTGGCACCACTATCCTATCAGGCAGGATTGGCATTAAACCACTAAATATTACATGATCACCATTTCTTATGCTTTTGCTCATAACTGTTATTAAAGCAGAAAAAACTCTCAATACAGTAATGCAGGGGTCCCCAACCTGCAGACCCTTTTACATGTGCCTGCTGTATTTATCTGATATAAATAAATTTTATTTTTAAATTTTCTTATAAATTATTGTATTATATTGTAATCAAATTGCAGGGCATACTATACTTTATTTTTGAAATAAATATTTTTTTGTACATTATGTGTATTATTAACAATATCCAACTATAAATTTACATTGAAAAAATAAATGGTGCCTGCCACCTGGCTGGCATTATAAAATGTGCTCTTAAGTGCAAAAAGGTCGGGGACCCCTGCAGTAATGCCACTCTGCACCAGAAAAATTAATGAATGCCAGAGGGCTTGTGCATAAAATCCCTATATAGTGCTTACTCATCCAATATCCCCAAACTAGTTTCTAGCTTGTGGCTTTCATCAGTGAGGATCCTTGGATCTAAGGGCATGACACCTAAATCTTAGGATCTAATGCAACTCTCCAACACCCACCTTTTATCTCTACTTAACTACAAAACTATGAGTCTAAAACTGAAAACACAATATTTTCAATCCAAGATCATTATCCTACATAGTCATATAGATCTGAACTCAGATCAGTACCTATACATTATGGTGTCTTTGACTCTTTAATAACCATAGCCACCACTATTCTATTAGGCAGGATTGGTATTAAACCCCTAAACATCACATGATCACCATTTCTTATGCTTGTTCACACTTATTAAAACAGGCAAAACTCTCCATAAAGTAGTGCCACTCAGTGCAAGCCAGAGTAATCAATGGATTCCAGAAGGCTTGTGCATAAAAATCCCTTTCTAGTACCTACTCACCCATGCTAGTTTCTAGCTTGTGGCTTTCATCAGTGAGGAGCATTGGATCTGAGAGCACTGCACCTAGATCTTAGAATCTAATGCAACCCTCCAGCAGCCACTTTTTATGTCTACTTAACTACAAAACCATGAGTCTAAAATTGAAAACAATATTTTCAATCCTAAGTTCATTAGCCTATATAATTATATAGATCTGAACTCAGTTTAGTACCCATACATTTTGGTGTCTTTGGTTCTTTAATAACTAGGTGCAGTGCTCTCAGATCCAAGGCTCCAACACTGATGAAATACCACAAGCTAAAAAGTAATCTGGGGATAATGGATAAGTAGGCACTAGATAGGGATTTTATGCACAAACCTACTGGCATTCATTATGCACAAGCCTTCTGACATTCATCGATTACACTTGCACTGAGTGGCAATACTGTATGGAGAATTTTGCCTGTTTTAATAACAGTTATAATCAAGCATAAAAATGGTGATCATGTGATATGTATTGGTTTAAAATCAATCCTGTATAATAGGATAGTAGTGGCTATGGTTATTAAGGAACCAAAGACACCAAAATGTATGGTCACTGACCTATATGACTATATAGGCTAATGAGTGCTAATGAGATTGGATTGAAAATATTGGGTTTTCAATTTAAGACTCATAGTTTTGTAGTTAAGTAGAGATAAAAGATGGCTTCTGGAGGGTTGCATCAGATCCTAAGATCTAGGTGCAGTACTCTCAGATCCAAAGCTCCTCACTGATGAAAGCCACAAGCCAGAACCTAGTCTGGGGATATTGGATGAGTAAGCACTAGATGGGGATTTTATGCACAAGTCTTCTGGAATCCATTGATTACTCTGGCTTGCACTGAGTGGCAATGCTGTATGGAGAGTTTTACCTGTTTTAATAACAGTTATAAGCAAGTGTAAGAAATGGTGATCATGTGATATTTATTGGCTTATCTCAAAGAATTAGACAAATTTATCATTTAGCAATTTTATTTAATATGAGAGCTTATAGATATAACTTTTGTTATCATGACCCTTGATAAATAAGTTTAATAAAGTAAGTTGACATTTTAATATATAAATAAGATAAGAGTGAATAGCTGTAGCATGCTTGAAAGTATGAATTCAAATCTCTCCTAATCACAATAATATACATAAAATATAAAGTCCTATGGCATATAAAATAATATCAAATATGACTTCAAAAAGATCCCAGATCTACAGATTCACTCTTCAGATTAGACGTATTCAGATTGAAAATTCCTATTCTTACTACAGTGGTCAGTCTTCTAAGTTGAAATGTGATCTAAAATATTCTACTCTCCTTTTTATACTATCCTACATGCAATTAGTGTGTTTTTTGTTTTTTTACTGCTAGAATAATAATTGTTATTTTTAGATTTAATTAACTCCCAACAAATGGGCAGCCTGTAGAGAAGGGCCTCTCCATCACTTTTCTCATAGAAAAGTGCTTGGAGGTCTTTGCAGTGTAGTGGGCTATTTAATGATAGTTTTATTTTTTATTTATGTTCAATATTATTAATAATTAAAACTCTAGACTTAAATAAACATTTCTCAGATTTTCTAAAGTACATCAAATAATTTTTGACAATCATAATCATTTTTTTTTTAAATAATCACTAAAGAATAAAAAAAAATCATGTACTATAAAAACTGGTAATTTAATTTGCATAATAATGCTCTTTTAGATAATTATTTGGTATTTTATCATTTAAAAAAAAAAATTTTAACTAAAAATAAATTCTTGCATACATAATACTTTTTAAGGAGTAATGTATATCACATATAAAATGTTTATAAAAAATAATTTAAATAAGCCACTTTTTAAAAAAATTCTGTATAAAATATTACTCACTTGTTACAAGGGCAGACACAGATGCCACAGCATTTTTCAAGACCAGTCAAGTTCTTCTCAGCTTCTCGCATATCCTGGTTAATTTGATCCATACCTTCTTCAATACGGTCCAATTGTTCTGAAAAATTTTAAATATAAAAGTAAGGCTGAATTGATGACTATGGGCAATAGTCAACATCAAAATTATGATAATTATAATGAAGTACTATCTACATAATTTTTAGAAAGAATTATATAGAATTCACGCAACACATATTTCCATTATCATTCCAGGATACAAGTCTTCACATAAAGTAAGAAATTTGAGACATGTGGATAAAATACTAATACGATATATGGATCAAAATATTTATATAAGATTATAGACAGACAGTTAAATTTAAGTACAGAACATAAATTAATTGGATAAATAAAATAATAATAAATTGCATCATTATATAACAGAGTATGGGATCAATAAATATAATCAGTTAATTTCAATATTATCAAATAAATATGAAATAATTATTAAATTATACACCATGGAAAATAAATACAATAGCAAAATGGATGTTGATTTACATGCACATCAATAATAAAATTGACCAGATTTAAAAATAATATATATATATATGCAGGCATATTTGTATACTAAGAAACATTTTGAGATGGAAATGTCTCATGGCACACAACAGAGTAGTGTGTGTGCACATATACTTATAAAGTTTGAAAGAAAAGTAAAAATGAACACAAGCAAAATTTATTGTAGATATTTATTTAAAGTATATAAACTGGAATAATAAATTAATGGTTAAATAATTTTGATATTTAAAAGTATTATAAAATATTTAAAATCAAACATTAAAAAAGATCTATTCAATATTTTATTTAATTCTGATTTTGATTTTAAAAAATCTAAAATAAGTTTGTTTTCATTTTTTAATAATATTAATTATAAAATTCTATTTTTATTTGGATTAAGTAAGAAGCTTTAATTAAGAGTAGTTAGTTTTGATAAATATAAAATATTTTTGGAAACATTTTTTTTCTTAATAATGCAATTTGATTGTAATTAATTGTATAATCTGTTTTTAATTAAAGAAATAAGAAATTTTTTAACCAATTGGTTTTATAAATGTAAATTGAAAAACAGTATAATATAATTAAATTATTACGTTTTCTTTTTGATTAAGATGGAAAAACTTATTTGATTACTATTTAATTAGCTTAAGTTATTAAATGACAGAGAATACAGTTTATATGCCTGTGTAAGTTAACTCTGAAGAACAATCACCAGTGTCCATGTTGGTCAAGTTTGAGTTTCCATAAAAGTAGGGAGACCTTCTCTATGAATTCATAGCCCAGTATATGAGTAGCTGGCAGTAGTTCATCAAATTTATTAAAAGTGAATGGAGTCTGTGTCATCCTGCATTGCTGTAACTATTTATATCAGGGACACGAGAATAAGAAGCCAGCCACGGTTTTATCATGGACAAGACTTTAAGAAATCAGCATACTAAGAAAGGCCAGTCACATGCATAAAGAAAATTTATTTCATGAATAGATACTAGTTGGAGAGGATAATTATATATTAAAAATGATATTATTTCAAACACTTAACTTTGGAATTAGAAAGTTAAATATTTAATGGCATCTAATATGAGTATTGAATGTCTTGACAAAACTAACTTTATTTAAACATTCCAAATACATTTAAATATTAGTAATATCATATAGGTTACAAAGACAAATAGTCAGAAGAAATTTCTTATCCTTACCTATGATGTTCCTCCTGATTTCTCCACTTTTTTCTAAGAGAAAAGTTGATTAATGGTTTCCATACATTACATATAGTCACACTAGATTGATTTATGGGACTGTTTACCATTGTCATGCGAACAGCTTCTTTAAATTTTTTTTTTTGTATCTTTTCTTTTCTATCCAAAATTTTAGTATTTTCCCAATTAAACTTATATTCATTGGTTCTTATATGGTCTGCTACCTTAGACATATCTGTTTTTTCTCTTCTAATCATCAGTCTGTGTTCTTGCAAGTGCTTTTCAGTGGGAGGACTGGTCTCATCAATACATATATTTCCACATTCACATGTTATTTCAATTGCGAAAATACAAAATTACTGGATAGAGAAGAAAAGGTATAAAGAAGAAAATTTAAAGAAGATGCTCAAATGACAATGGCCACAATCCCATACATCAACATAGTGTGACTATACATAATGTATGAAAAACACTAATCAATTTTGCTCTTAGAAAAAAATGCAGAAATCAGGAGAAACCTCATAGATAAGTATATGGAATTTTTACTGACTGTTGTCTTTGATAGGGTGACTCAGTTGGTTAGAGCATTATCTCAAAATTCAATACTCAAAAAATCTTAAATTTGATTCCCATGTTAGTACTGTCACTGGTCAAGCCAGCAACACCTGAAGAATAGGGGAGAATAATACCTCTCAAAACGTTGTGCATATTACTAACAGATTAATGTATTTGGAATATTTAAATAAAGTTAAAGTTTGTTAAAGACATTCAATACTCATATTAGATGATGGAAATAGTCCAACATATAAATACAACTAAAACATCATCATCACAAACTTTCAAGAAATTATTAAATATTTAATTTGTACATTTTAAAAGTAAACAACTGTAGATTAAATTATACAACTAAAAAGAAAATATGGGGGAAAAATAAAAGGAAATAACAGTTTGTTTCTAGAGGACTTCTTCAAGTTATCACTCATAAAAGATTTTGTTTTGAAATTAGAAAAATAAATTTGGAAATCTTTCTTAAAGATTGTAAATGGGGAAACAAAAGCTAGAGTTTTAAAAGAACTTTCAAACTGGAGTATCAAAGATAATGTTTTCTTTTAAACACTTTTACTTACAATTAAGCCTGTGTTTCAGTTATTACATTGTAAAGATGTCTGCCCATCCTTGCATATGTATTTAATGGATTATGTCCTGTACATGTGGGGTTCAGATTGACCTTAGGTCAACATGGGTGTGACAAGAATCTCGGCCTCAAGGTGGCCTTTGAGCATTCCATCATCAGATTTTCAATTGGATGGACGGTTAAAGAGTTGGAGTGTGTAGTAGATTGGAGCCTGTCCATTAAAGTATGAAGATTGTCTATCTTAATATATATCTGAGCACTTATAGTATATATTTGTGGGAGATGATAATCTGGACCAACTGATGATCGCTGGTTTAGCATGAAATACGTATATTGGTGATTATTTATCTTTTCAGCATATATGTGCTTGAGTGTATCGGTGTTATTAGATAGAGTGGAGAGTGATGGATCATCTGAAAGTCTGTGCTCATATACCCTATATTACAATTAAGAGTAATGTACTAATAACCCGATTTGTAAGATAAAAAAAATATCTGGTACTAATTTTAAATATTTTTATCGTACAAATCGGATGTGTGTGTTTATATTATATATTTTAAACAATGAATTATTAATATTTATATATGGATTTAATACATTTACTATTGATAAATGAAACATTGTTGAAATATAAACACCAGTGTGTGCACATATCTATATACGTAGCATCCATACCTGTAAAATCAGTCATAACGTATGTCTTAGTAAAATAAAATGATTTTTATTAACAATTAGAATATATTAATTTTATATTATATGGGCATGTATACAAACTTATGTTAGTAGATTTTTAAATTATAATGTTTTCAATCTATGTAAAATGTTTTCAAATATTTGTAAATCAAAATCAGATTAACATATTTATATTATAGAATACTTAACAGACTTTTAATTTCATTATTATTGTTATTGTCTTTAATTAATAAATATATCGCTCAGTTTTTAAGTTATTACAGTAAAGTTATTTAATACTAAAATACATTGATGGTCAATATGCTCAAAGTACCAATGATGCACTGATGATAGTAAGCAAGCTATCTTGACTTTAGCATTTTTATGTGTATTATTGTAACTTTAGCACTTAAATATGTGCTTGCACACTATTGTGTTTATATCATGCTATAAGTTTGACAATGGCTAGATATTAGCCTAAATTTTATAGAGTAACTCTTTTAATTCCGGTTACAAATGATAAATGTTTATTCTCGTAATGATTAATGCTAGTAAAAAAATAATAAGTGAAATAATGCTTAAAGCTAAATGGGATAATATATAATCATTGAAAACCAGTAAACATCTAAACATGCTAATATAGATAGTAATCAATATTTCTCACTGTAGTTAAGGAAAGAGATTGCCTTGACAACAGTGAGAAATATTGATTACTATCTATATTGGTATGTTTAGATGGTTACTGGTTTCTAATTATTAATATATTATGTTTATAACTTGTTTATTATTTATTTCCAACTTTAAATGCTGATTTTCTGTTTATATTCATTGTATTCATGTTATTTATTTTGGAATGATGCTTCTGGGGATGATGATGTTTTCCCACAAACTTCACGATCACTCCACATGCATACCATTTCAATATCAAAACTAAGTTTAATTTCTTGAATTATTAATTAGTCTTATAATTTGAAGAATACAATTATTTTAATAAAACAAAATTATTTTATAGTTTTGGCACACATGCTTACATAATTATTGGATATGATAATAATCGGAATTAATCCTGTAATGCTTTACATATATAATGAATTAATAAGTATATAGTTTTTGTTTAACCATGAACATTCAGTAATATAACTCATCTAATTTAAGACTATCAATCAAATGATAATTCTGCAAATGATTTCTTTAAAACTAACAAAAATACTTTTAGATTTAAAAATCTTTAAAAAATAAATATATAAATATTTTACCATGAATGAATATGTATTTGGTTCAACAGATCAAAAAAATTTCTTCCTTTCTATTATCTTCTGCATTCGGTCTATTAGTATATTAGAATGTTAATTAGAAGATTATAAATTTTTAAAAAACAATATTTTCTTCATGAGTAAAATAATATAATCAAATAGTTTTATTGCTCAGTAGTCCCAAAAGAAACTTGAGTGCTGTGACAGAGCTTGGTGTGATGTATTAATATTGAGATGTGAGTCTCCATCTATTACTGCAGCAAACAAAATTATTTCTCCAACAATTAATAATTAATTTGCTTAACATTTCTTTATGCTTATTGAATATTCTTTAATAAAGATTATAAATAATATAAATATGTAGCTCATACTGCCCTTCATTCATATCTGCAGTTGGCTTCCTCTTTCTGTGCATGCACACACACACATATATTGTACTAGTCACTTCTGTCTTCTTTTGATCACTGAGGGTGCCACTAGGCCACTATCGACCTAGAAAATTTAATTTACAGTGATCCAAAAGTTGATGATGATGAATACTACCAGCTAGACCCAGGGAAAGAAAGAGATTTTTTACATTGTTCAGACAATTGAGAAAAGAACAAATGTTATCCAAAATAATTATGAAAAATTTTAAAGTTCATTAAATCTAAAACAAATAGTCAAATAAAGCATGAAAATTTGACTTAAATTTCTCAGTGGATTTGTCAGAGAGTTTACAAGAGTATGGTAACATTAAACACCCTGACAGATAAAATCATTTTCTCTCCTTAGAATTAAAAGAAATCTATAATATCTTCCTGCTAGCAATTTATATAAACAAATTCCAGTTTTTCATTTCAAAACAAAGATGTCTTGTAAGGAATACAATGAAACAGCATAGGCAAGCTTTCCTTAGCCTGAAAAAGAAACATTGGGACTAAGAATGTCGTATGTCTGCAGAACAGCCCATGAATGACCATGTTCAAGATCATCAAGATTGACCCCAATAGAAGAAAAGAAAAGATTATGATATTATGTAATCTGAAACATAGGAAAAACAAAATCTCTACTAAGAAAAACAGATCAATATACTCGATAAAACTGCTAGCCAAAAGATTTACAGTCTGCAGGAAATGCAAACCAAGATTGTTTAAATTAAGTTTAATGAAAAAATAAGGGACAGGTGAGTTAAAAGAAAATTACTAATATCTGCCCAAGCATTTATCAAGGGTTATTAGGAATATAAAAAGAGAAAACACTAAGTATATAAAATAGAAACCCCCAAAACACACTTGGATAAATAAAATTAAAAATAAGAAATCTTAAAACTAAGATTCCAATACACACTATAAATATAATGCATAATAAAATAATTAAAGATATTTAAATGAATATGCAAAACTTATTATAAAGACAAGTTTCTTTTAAGATCAAGCTGAGACTTTAACAGAGATTTAAACAAGAGATTTAAGCCCTCATTATAATATGAAAATTAGGTTTACCTCAAGGTATAATGTTATGTCCAGTTGATTTCTTCCAGCAGGACATGCAAAGTTCAGGTTTATATGCAGTTCCATATGATGGGCTTTGATTTACTTTTATATGTTTGTAAGTCCAGAGGCAATCTTTGGATCAGTTCTGGACTAGGCTTTTGTTCATGTTCTTGAAGTCACAATCATGGAGATCTGAGGTTCATCTTCGGAAAAGTTTAGCACTGCATATTGTAAAGATTTCTCATGGCTTGTAGTTTTGGCATTCTGCAGGGACAATTTCTATTTAGCAAATAGTAGTCAGTGATATGATATCAGCAAAATTTCCTAACAGCAGACAGCAAAAATATAATATCAATTGTGATATAAAGATGCAAACACTGATCTTTAAAATATAAGGCAGCACAGCAATCCAAATAGGTATCATCAACAGAATAATAAAAAGCTTAATCAATACTCATAATAAGCAGAATAATCTAATCAGCAGAATCCCCTAAATTAGCCCAAAACCTGGGGCTATTTGTATAAACTATTATCCTCTGCTTAATCTTTAATTAGAAGTTTTGACCAGGTAAATCTCTACCTTCTGTTTAATCTTAATTTTAAAATCAACATATGATCAGGGCTCTTATCTTATTCAAAATTAATTTTAAAAAAATAAATGCAAAAATAAATGCTCTAACATTAAGTTCAGAGAAAGAAAGCTTTTATTCCTTGCTGGATAATATTATTACAAAAATATCATTAAAAGATTGATTTTTTTCTTCTTAGAGATTTTAATGTATGTGCAAGTACAAATAGTGAAATATGGTCAAAAATTATTGGAAATAATGGTATTGGTTCTATAAACTCAAATGATCTACTTTCATTAAATTTTTGAGCAATATATAGATTAACCATTATATATATTTGGGCAGAAAATTGCTATAAAATATGGATGCATTTACACCCAAAACAATGGCATTTAGCAGATTACATATATAATTAGAATTGCTTTTCATAATTTAGTGTAATAATAGATTCTGGAGCACAAGGTCCTCAGATCAATTTCAGTTCTGGTAATTCCAGCACTTAAATTTATGAAACTCGTAAGTAATAAAGCCACTTAGTTTTTATTTTTTTATAATGAGGAATTAGAATTCATGATATTCATATTGTACAAGCATTTATAAGTACTGATTTTTGAATGGATCATAGATTAGTGCACCCCAAGATTGAACATATATTATTTAAATCAAATTAATAATATTTTTTTCTTTTTGTTAGAATGATCTTCTATTCATGCTAAATTTCAATGGCTGTTAAACATTAAAATTTCTAATTTGTATTTCAAAATTGTCATGCTTCTGAGATATTGAATTCTCTTTAAAAAATATGTTATGGATGCAAGCAAATCTATTCTTGGGTTCACACCATGACTGTTTTCTGACAATAGTCTAATTATTAGTGATTTGATTAAAAAACATGTAACATTGTCTGCTTTTCAGAATAATAAATTAAATGTGGAGTTCCTTAACAAATATAGAGATCTGAAGACAATAAATGATAAAAAGACTTAAAAGCTGTTGGTAAATTAAAACTGAAAACAAGATATAGACATTTGCTGATCAAGGTCTCTTTATATCTTTTTTTAGATTGCTTTGAAAAAAAAACACATGGACTTAAAAAATGACCTGGCAACAATAATATTTTGAACAAATGGAAGGAGTATCTTGATCGATTTCTGAATAATGATACCATGATTGGAATAATAATTTTACATGATATAGTATCTATTTTATCTATTCATTTAGATTTTAGACATAAGATATTCACCTTTAGTAGAGCCAAAATAGCTCTTTGTAATTTTAAAAATGAAAAGTTCTCCAAGTTCTGATGAGATAGCTGGAAAAGTTTTAAAACATGTTAGTGATAAGTTAGCTTCAAAAATATTAGAATTTTTTTTACTCATGAAGAATATGCTGCTTGATTACAAAAGTGCTTCAATTGTTTCAATTTTTAAAAATAAAGAGAATAAACAATATTGCAGTAACTATCATGGAATATCATTATTATTCTCTGCAGCGAAGATATTTTTGAGAATCTTGTTGAAAAGGATACTTCTAAACATAGATGAATGATTATTAAAGACTTAATGTGACTTTAGGGAATCAAAAATATTATAGATATGGTTTTTGTTGCTAGGAAAATGCAAAAAAAAAACCATCAGAAAGAAAAGAAAGTTTTATATATTGCTTCTACTGATTTGGTCAAGGCATTTGACTCAATTAATTGAATATGTCTATGACATTGTTGAAATTAGTTATTTGTGTATTAAAGTTTATTTATATTATACAGCTGTAATGAAATGAAAGAAAATATTATTGCTATAGATATAAAATCTAAAGCATTTAAAGTAAAAACTGGTATTAAACAAGGATGTGTATTTTCTCTAACACTGTTTTAGGATTTTTATTATTGGGGCCTTTGATATTATTTATAGATGACAATAAATCAGGAATCCTGATACTATACAAGTTTGGTGATGGAGTTTTTAAATTTTAAGCAATTAAAAGTGAAAACAATAATTATTGCAGCTAAAATAGCTTTTAGAGATCTGTAATTTTGCTTCTTTACTGTGTGGAAGACTTGATCATTCTTTCAACATAACATCATGGCATGAAAAAATTTCATTTAAGGATACACTATAACATTTTAAAAATACAATGACAACTCCTTAAAATTAATCAATATGCTCTACTTGCTAGATATGATACAAAAGAATCCATTACTGTAAAATCACATTTTCATTGGATTGAAGATGTAAAATGATTGGAAGAATACAATATTTAATAAAAGATTGTTTTATGATAATGTTAATCATGGGGTTTGCATGGAAGGGGGAGACCTCATTTACTTCATAAAGATTATCTAATAAAGTACAATGCTGACTGTTTTCACTGAGAAAAAAATGGAAGTAAATAGAATGTATTAGAAAGCTATAATAAGATTATTTTATGATAATGCTAAACATGGTTTTCATGGAAGAGGGAGATTTCATTTACATTATAAATATTATCTTAAAGATATTCTAATAAAGTACAATGTTAATTGTTTTCACTAAAAAAAGTGGAAGTAAATAGAATACATTAGAAAGCTACAATTAGATATAATCTTAAAGTATTTCAGAAAGAAAATATTACTGCAGAAGTTTAAAAGACAGCATCAATATAATGGATCACTTTTTTACATGTGAATGTAAATTGTGGTACACAAATTAGTTTAAAAAAATAATCACAAAACTCATTTCTATTGTATTATTATTGTTCTTGTTTTGTCTTTTTAATTTTTTTCTTTGAGTTGAAATGACTATACTCATTTCTAAAGTTATTAATTAGTTTTTCTCCTCTGTTTTGTTAAATACAAATAATAAATAACTACTAATTTTCATATTTTATTACATTCTAATATTATAATAACAAAAAAAAAGTTTACAGACCCCCCCCCCCCATTCACTTTCTTCTTTAAAACATAATGTATCTTATTTCATGATTTCTTCTTTTCCTCTGCTTGATAGCATAAAATTCTGTAAGACTTAAAAATTAGGTTTAATCTTTTTTAAAGATGATTGCAAAAAGTTATTTTAAAAAGGTAATATTAATTACTCTATTACTATTTTCTAAAAAAAAAAAAAGGAAGTCATAAATTAAGTAGAACTACAGGACTAAGAAAAAACAAAACATAATGATTATGTTAATCAGGCTTATTAATTTGCTGTAGGTTTTTTTTTTTTGGAAATTTGTATACTTACTAAGATATTGTGTTAATTATTATATTATTTAATACATGTGTGTTCAAAATATGGCAGTCATAAAAATTTAAAAGTAATTTGGATAATTTTGTCCAGATGTTAAAAGTTATTAAACTATAGAAAACCAAATTAATTGTATTGCACCTATATATTCAAAAAACAATAATATAGTTTGGTATATCTAGAATATCATATATTATTAGGATTAAATCATTTATATTTATGACTATTCTATAAAAATAAAAAGAATAAAAATCTACGCAATCAATAGAATGTTAACTAAGTGATAATATATTATGAAATAATAGCATTGTTTGAAAGTCTGCACTGATGGAATAGACTTGATAAATTAAAAATATTTATATAAGATAACAGATTTAAAAAAAACTATGTTGTAACATATTATTAACAACTAATAAATAAAAAAAAGTGACTTAACAAAAAGATTAAAATTAAAATATGAATAAAATGAAAAAAAGAATTGATAGACAAGATTAATGCTTAAAAGTGGTTAGGAAAATTGGAGACTAAGAAAATTTAAAAACTAACAAAGTAGAAAAACAAAAATATGAATTATTAAAAAATAATGTTTTTAACTTGTGTTTAAAAAATATTATAACAATATTTGCTACAAGTAAGACAAACTTGCTATGTGCTAATGTGCTGCTTGAAGATTGTGTTCCTGTTTTCTATTTTCTGTTTTTGTATGATTATATTTGTTTAGTTAGTATAAGTGATCCACCATGATTGTTAATATGCTGTAATATTAAGATTGTGTAGTAATTAGAAGACTACTTTAGATTTTGTTACTTTAGTACATGAAGTCATACACATTTTAATGTTATGACTAGTAACAAACTCAATAGATAAAGAGTTCTGAATTAAAAGTTGAATTTGTCTTAAACTCCTGAGCAAATAAACATGATTAAAGTAAACTATGGACAATGAACTGATAATGAAACCTATTCATCTAATTAAATATGAATAGATAAAACATTCTGAGAGAATCATATTTCTGTATTTATAATTATTTTAATTAAATCTATTTCATTTTAATTTTTCATTTTATAAATACTATTTATAAATAGTTAAAACCGAAAACAGCATGATATCTGCCAAAGTCTTTACAATATCCCCTTCATAGAGGAATAATGAAAAAGGCACTACTCACTAGACCTGCCAATTGTTAATTTGAACATTTTTCACTCTTGTTTACCTTTTATTAAAAATATCAACATACTCATTTACTAACTAATACTAAATGATTTATTATTTGGCATAGGATAGCTATATTAAAATAAACATTCTAAGACTGTTGAAAAAATTTTCAAGTTTAATCTCTAGGCCAACCTATGCATGGCAGGCATGAGGCCTCCAGATTATTTACATATATACAATTATTAGTATTACTATTTATTACACAAATTCATCTAATGAGGCTTTTACTGTTTCTTAAATCTTCAGAACAGATTTTAGTATTTACTTTCTTTCACCATAATTAACGTATAATTAGCTTATAATTTTTATTCTTATTATATAAAAAAACCCATACAGTTGTAAAGAACTTTGATGTATCTTGTACATTCCTTTCTAAGATCAGATATATGAATCATTTAGTGACAACACACTTATTCTTTTGATCTAATATTTTTTAAAATATAAATGGTTTTAAAAGATGCATACTGTTAAGAATAATTTTATTTTTTTCGTTTTATACAATTTGACATGATGAATGTAAAAATGAAATCATTTTTATATAAAATATAACATTATATATACAAACATAAAGATAATTAAATTTCTGAAATTAAATAAATGAATAATGTAAGGTCAGTTGTTTGGGAGATCAAATAACATTCAAGCACTAGTTGGAGCGTAGCAGTTTCTATTCACCTGGTAGGTTGAGATTGTCTTTTTCACTATTAAATTTAATCGATTATTCTAAAAACATTTTAACCAAATTTTCTCTATTTATAATATCTGCACTATTTAAATGTATTTGATATAATTATTTTGTTTTATTGCATATCCATCTACAGAAAATAAGTTTTTTTTTTTTTTTTTTTGCAATTCATCTTTACCAACATTAAATTTTTTTTAGCAAAAATATTTATCAATCAGTTTACAATCTTTTTTAGGCCAAAAAAAAAGAGACTTAAATTTATCATTAATTATCAATACTTTAATATGACAAAATATGTTTTAAATATCTTATCATTTTCTCTTCAAAGACATTAATAAAATTTTCTATTGTGAATTTAAAAATATATATTTATTTGAATATGTTTGCCTGAATTTATTTTAAAATTTATAGACGATTTACATATTTACATCACATTAGACTCACCTTATTCCATTATACAATAATTTAAGATTGCAATATTACATAATTTATAATTGTCCAATCTCAATAAAAAAAAACAAATAATAATACTGCTTATATAATATTCTAAAAGATTTATTTAAATAATACAAATGAAATCAAAATTAAAAGACCTTATGGTATAGTAGTATGGGTCAAGTTCAGATTGGATAAACCGTAAATTTTTTTTGTCATTAACAAGTATAACATTTTTCTTTCAAATAGCTAGTCCTTACCTATCCAAATAATGATCAGAATATGTGAATTGTTTAGAAGAATGCTTCCACTGCTGAGGTAAACGTCATATTTCTGTGTGTATTTAACTCGATTATATTTACCTTTTAGATAAAAATTTTAAATACAACTGGACATTAGTTAACTTTTTTTTAGTTTTATAACAAATGATTAAAAATAGATTAGTAAAAACTACGGTTATGGCTTTTTTTTTCATTAAATTTTAAATAGATTTATTTATTAATTTAAAATAAAAAATTATATATTTGTTAGATTTATTTTTTTTTTTGAGATTTCTAGTACATACAGTATATATAAATGTTCTAAAATAAATACTTTCAATATCACTAATAAAAAAAAGACAACTTTATTATTAAACTAAAACTGACGCTAAATTTATCTTTGTAATTATTAAAATATATAAGTAAATAACTTTTTTTTTAAGTATAGCGTAAGTATCAGATTCATAACTGTATATACAGAAAAGACTAAATAGTAAATAATAAATACCATTTTATCAGAACTACGATTTTGTGTTGTCACAATATTTCCTTATATAATTTTATAAGTAATTGTTATATATTAAAGCAGAAATATTAAAAATGTAATGATTAATGTAATATTATAGAAATTATTTTCAATGAAAAAATGATGTAAGGAGATTAATTTGTTTATTTAAAAAAATAAAAATAGAAATAATTTATATAGCAATTTATAGGCTGCTTTACTTTAATAAAGATGTAATATTCCAGAGAAGGTAAGTTAAAAAAAAATCTTAAATGGTGAATGGGGGAGAGGATAAATTAAAAATGATTAGAATACTCTTGGGGTACCAAATATTTACTAAGCAGTTCTCTATTTAGTAGTGAGTTTGATTGATCAAACACTAAAAAATTAGATTATGTACACCGTGCAAATCATTTACCTGATCTTGTTTTATTTATTGTCTGTTTTTAAGCTAATAATGTTTGATATTAATATTTATTCAGTATATGCCTAAAGATTTGTGATGATGGAATTTTCATTGTATTTATATGTTGGACTATTTCCACTATCTAATATTGTATCGGTAATATTTTGTACATTCACGCAACAAAATCCAGTCCTGGCAATTTATACCAAGGCTGATCTAGATGAGGGGTTGAGACCTCGAATCTGATCGCAGCTCAGCTCCTTCACCAACACTCTATGACTTACTGCCCTATGAATGACATATATGAGGCTACACTCAGAAATTCTTAGTTCGTATGCCAGAAGTAGCAATGGGTGGAGCAAGAGACTCAGGGATATTAACTAAATTACTAATATTTTAAATACACACACATCTATGGCTAGCTAGATAATGCATATATTAATAACTAATACTATATTAAAATGAATTTAACTAAGATTTGGGATGGATTATGAATGAAACTCAACACAGTGGTTATAGTTGAATATATTTTAATTAATCAATTTAAATAAAAAGACACGAAGGTATTAAAGGACACATGCAGGTGTAAACAATGATGAGCAAGTAACAGAATCTCATCTGATGCACTATATTTAAAAGTTTATAACAATCTACGGTTTCTGATTAATCATGCCTTAATTTTACTATGCCTTACCTATCAGATTTGTGACGGTTAAGTTGGTGCAAGAATGATTATTTATTCTTAACATTTAATCAAAGATACAATGAGCTGCAATAGGCTCCCTATGCAGATTATATATCAGATCACCAGTTCAGATCAATGCTGAAATATTATATTATGGAAAGATGAACTGGAGCTTTGTAGTATGACTTCAGATACTATGGTGTGTGTATATATATTATAACGATCGAAAAGTAAGTGAATGATCGAATCTTACCGCATCTGCACTACAAGGGCGCCATCTAGGCATTTGAACCTAGAAAAAATTATAATGTAGGCAGATACGCGCTGTTAAGATTCCACTTTATTTAAATATTTAGACCGTTAGCCCATTGTCACTAGCTTAGTGGAGACGCAGAGATAATAATCTATATCTTTAATTTATATCTTAAATATAAAAAAATAAAAGCCACTCCCAGTAATTAACACACAAACATTTATTTATGCACATATAAATTTTGAATCATTTAAAATTTTGAGGAATATTTATTATTTTAGATTTTAACATTCTTTTAATTTAACTTATTATTTTAAAATTTTAAATCATCTACACAGATGAAATTTATATTTATTTTAAGATTGTTGAGTATGAATAAATTACATAGATTTGCATTTGAAAAGAAAATATTCTGTCCCTTATTTAACCTTAGGCCAAAAGTTCGCAGTCAATCCGGCATCAATCCATCTGATACATTGATGTATTCAATGTAGCATGAAAATACAACAGCACTACATACTATACTGTCAGGAATGGACATCTGAACAGTATAGTTGGAGAAGACATTGACTCTTGTCCAATACAGGAATGTTACATCTGTATGGCAAGAAGAACAATAAAATAAAAACTCCATAGGAAGGGACTGCGGTCCTTTCTGCCAACTTACAATCCCATCCATAGGCAAAAGGGTTTGTGCGGCATATACAGCGATTCTGCATGTAGCAAACCTCATACTACATCTACTAATTACACCGATATATCCAATCCATTGACCCAATTTAACTACAAAACAAATAACCTAAGATTACCCTCCCCTAATTTATTAATATAACTTTACAAATCTATATAGCCATTCATGCCCGACTTAAATTTAACATTTATATATGTTCACACAGATGAATTTTATAAAATTTGTTATATAATGTTGAGTATAGATCGGCTGCATAGATTCCACAGTCAAAAACATTTCAAAATAAACATAACATATCAAAATACAAAGTCATTGATAACATCAATTGCAGAGGGAATACAAGAAACCCAATGGCATTCATCATAAGATGCCGCAGTGACATCAATGACTTATATATTCTAATTGGATATGAAAACCACAACATAATTAACCGCTAACGAATCCATGCAATGTCCATACCATCATGCATTTAAATAATTTATACAAATAAATATTAATAGAAATAAAAAAAAATGGAAATGATTTTTTTTTAGCAAACTCAAATATATATAATTTAAACATTAATTATTAATTTGAAAGTCAAATTAAAGTTCATTTAAAAAAAATTATGCTTAGCTTGTTAAATCTTTAAAGTTCTTAATTATTTGTAGTCAAATTTTTCCGTTTACATCTTACAGTAGAAGAGCTCACAGTTCCTGTTGTCAATTCCCACAAAGACTTTCATGGAAGACCGGTCTGATATTCTGGAGGTAACCTTAGCTGGTTACATTCTGGTATCACAGTCATTTCATTTTTAAAATAAGTGAGAGAGAATGACAAGTGCGTCTTATCGTTCTTCTCACAAAATCAAGTTGGAACTGTCAGGACACTGTCTTAATTTGAATTGTTTTCCTTTTATAATCCTCCTATGGATTCCACGAACAAAAACATCACTGTTCCATTTTTTCATTATGGTCTGGGTCTTTATTTGCTGCTTCTATATTGGACAAGCTAATTCTTTATTTTCTTATCTATCTTTCATCAGACTTTTTAATTATACAAGAGCCCAAGGGCTAGCTTGCTTTTCAATTAATTTATAAAACAATCATTTCCATTTACAAAAATATATAAATCTTTTTACAAAAATATACGTTCAAACACTTTTTTCATTTATTAAAAAAAAACATATTTTTAAAGTTTTGCAACATATTTTTAAAGTTTTGCATCTGTGTGAATTTATAAAAGTATACACATTTAACAACTCTTTTAATTTTTTTAGCTTTTAGTTTTTTAATAAATTTATTATTTGCGAACTTAGTTTTTATTTTAAATTAATGTAATGGCATATTTATATATCATTACAATATATATATATATATATATTAGTAGAGAGTTGTGCATCTCGAATGAGTAGTTAATCAGAGGATTTAGTACCATGTACTCGGTTCCCTTTGACCATAAATGACTCGCTGTGAATAAAGTGAACATTTAGTTTGGTGATTGAAGCAGCTTATAAAAACAATCTGGACCCTCATGTTCCCATTCTAAAATAGGATAATGGGGAGAACTTTAAAACCTAAGCCCATTTATAAGAAAAAGCTGTCCAAACTAAGAGTAATAGGATGGACCTTACACCAAAGCCCATTCTAATAAAATCATACAGCAAGGTGTATATATGCATGTATGTGCTTCCTAAAGACACTCATCATGCTAAATATAATATTAATTAATAAGTTAAAAGTGCGCAAAAATTCTATAGTTTCATTCCGTGAAACTACCATACACCAGTTCATTAATTAGTCTTAAAACATGCGAAAAGGAATAATTAAAGAAATCTAATTTTATTAGTAAATCTGCATAGTTTATAATATAGCCAAAAGGAGAATTAAAGCATATCTAGAACTTAAACAATATGTATAATATGCTTTATATCTCATACTTGCAGTTATTAAGTAATTATCAACTTGCAAAACTAATTATAGTACAATAATAATAAGCTAAACATAATAACTTAATGAAAATGGAGGTTTGAGTGTATGTGCTAAAGAGCAAAATTATTTAATTCAGAGAGAGCATCTAATCATTCCTCCCCTCACTTTATAAGATCAATCTCCATTCTGAACTGGGCACAGCATAATTATAAAATAACATATATAAAATAAATAAAAAGGCATGACCACAGATTAGAAAGATAGAATAATAACTAAACAAGTTATTATTAACAAGCATTTAGATTTTTAAAAGAAATAGGCAAGTTTACAAATATTATTTTAAAATTTAAATCATTTTACAGATTGAAATTTAAGTTTTTATTTTATTAAAACATCATTACAATTTAGATTTAAAAGTCTGTGCACATTTATAGATTAACTAGCTTATAGTTTTAGAGATTCATTTATAAGATGATCATTATCATTCTCAGCTGGGCTGATGTTTTCTGATGCTTTCTGCTGAATCCTCCTGAAGGGAGAGAGGCAGTGGTTATTCTACTCAGAAGTTTGCATGGAAAAAGTTAACGAGTGAACCTCCCTTAGCAAAGCTTAAAGTTATTTATACTTGAAAAACCATAATTCGAGCAATCTGTTTACCCAAGTTTACAAAGTTTTCTCAGTAATTAAAAAGGTATAAAAATGAAACCTTTCATCATTTCTTTGACTAAACAATAACAGTCAACAGGTCACTCCTTGTTGTCAATTTTTAATCTTAAAAGACATTAAAATTTTGACTACAGGTTTGATTAATTACTTGCAGATGGTTTTCTAAGAATTATAAATTTTACAATAACAGATAATTTTTTAAAAAAAAGTTTTAAGTTCGTAAACATTTTAGTATATATGTGTGTGTGACTACCCTGGAATTGAAATTTATATATGAAAGCCTTTAAATAAAGAATCTTTAACTAAAATAATGTAAATTTAAACTATTTTAAAAGAGTTGTAATGCTTTTAAATCTATTGCATTATGGTTTCTTTTGCATATATACACACATATAACAATGTTCACACACTTAAATAAAATTATATCATTTTATGAAATCTTAAATTTATAAATGCATATGCATTATATGCATATAAATATTAATAAGGGTATGAGATGTGTGCACTTATACAAATACATGCATATCCATGCAAATATATGCTATTACAATAAAAATAAATTATTAGATGCTTATATACATGGACTGAGATGGGTTTAAACTAGGAAAAAAGATACTACTATGGCACATAGTAAGTGAAATGGGATGAAGGTTAAATAATACCATTTCAATATTAAATGTTGAATGTCTTTAAAAAAATTAAACTTCATTTAAATTTTCCAATTCTACAATATACACAATGTTTTAAATGGTATTATTCTCTTCTCTTTTTCAAGTGTTGCTGGCCTGACCACATGGGAATCGAATCTGGACCTTTAGATTCATAAATATTGAGTTTTAAGGTAATGCTCTAACCAATTAAGCCATTTTGCCAAAGGTAACAGTCATTAACTTCATAGATAAGTTTAAGAAATTTCTACTGACTAATGCCTTTGGCAGAATGGATCAGTTAGCTATAATGTTATCTTAAAATTCAATATTTAAAAATCTAAAGGTCCAGATTTGATTCCCATGACAGCACTGCCACTGGTTAGGCCAGAAATATCTGAAGAAGGAATGAGAATAATATCACTTGAGATTAAAAACTATAAAGTTTAAAATTTTCTAAAGACATTCAATATTTAACATTAGATGATGGAAATAGTCCACCATACAATAAGTACAATTATTCAGTATATGTAATTTGTGTTATATAATATTAATTTATTGTATTTTACTCTGAAAATAGTCATACTTTAAGCTGTTATTAGAAATGTAAGTTATGGTTTATTTTTTTTGTTTAAATAAATGTCTCAGATGGCAAAGTACCTAAAATATGATTTTTATGCAAATTGTAACTGCAGTAACCACATTTATAAATCAATACTATAATAAAATAGAATTATTGTATCAGTGTAGATTTCAATTTCAATTTATCAAAAGTTTTTTAAAAATTAGCAAGAGAAGTAATTGTATGATAAGCTACTTTGGAGATCCATGTGACATGCCTATACATTATTTCCATTTAGTCAATCAAACTGAGTTTTTTAAAATTTAACTGAGATTCAATCCTGGAATCTCTATGCTCCTGAGTGCACACTGCACTAAACTATGTAGGTGCAGACAATGAATGTTTACTGAATTTTAGTGTCTTTAACAGCTAATATTATTTATTTAATTGTATAATGAATAAATGCATAATGGGTGTTATTTGAAGCATGATATTAAGGTGTGATCAAAGTTGTGTTGATATTTTTAAATATATTTTGTCAACTAAGTATTAAAATCAATTGTTTGTATTGATTACTTTTCTTATTTATTTAAATAAATAAAAATGCAGTATATAATAACAATAACAATGATATCATAATACAATTAATGTTTCTATATTATTGATAAATAAATAAATAAAAATCATACATAAAGCTGGGGAAAAGTTGAAAAACCAAGGCTTGCTAATAGGGAAGTGAGCCCATTAACTTACCTCCTTGTTCATCCAAAGCAACAAGAGTTCGAATTCCAGCATCTTTGCTCTGATATGCAGCAATAATAAAATAAAATGGATAATTATTAACTATTACAAAATTAGAGAGACATCAGTGAAGAACATTAATACATATTCTTAAAAGAAAATATTTTAATAAAATTAAATATACTGTATAATTAAAATATAAACCACAGAAATTTATTAGTAAAATGGTAATTGTAAATCATTAGACAAAGTAGTTAATAAATTTTAAAATTTGCATTTCTCTTCTCTTTTATTCTTGTAACATTTTGTAATTTATATACAAATAAGAAATCACTTGGAAAGAGTATTTAGCTAAATGAAATAAATTGATTAGGGAGAGGAGGTACAAATGCAATTTTATAATAAAGATTTATCAATTTATAACATTTAACGAAATTTTTATGGTTGATGATTCAAGAGGCTTTTTGGTCAAATAATCAAATACTTTGTATAATTTATTAAAGATAATACAATGAAAGTCAAACAGCAATTTAAAAAAAAGTTATTTTAAGAAATTAGTTAAGCATTATTAAAACATATAAAATGAATGAATATTTCAGAGAGTATTTGAATTGTATATATAAATTTAAAAACTGCTAAAATCACAAGCTATTATATTTTTAAGATGACACAAAAGTAAATAAATAATATAATACGTATCTCAAGTAAAAATAAATCTTCCCATATGATGATATTAATATGAATTAAATTAAAATTGATATAAAAATTTAAACTGCTGATAATGAAAAAAATATTATTGACTTTTCTGTCATTAGTGTTTGGAAGCATATATAGTATGAATATTATATAAATTTATGTCCAAAACTTGGTCTATGTGATCAGAATGAGAAAAAGAACCTAAGATTGTTTAATATTTGCAGCATTGGTCCAATTCTGCTTTAAAGACTTATACCAACCATACTTGTTCTCTCACTCTACAATACAGTAATCAAAAATCAAAACTTTATTTACTTACACACATACATATATACATTTATATTATAACCATGGAAAGAAGGATCAACAAATTAATCGCCCAAAAAAGTTGTAACCAACGAAAGATGGAGGCAAAGGCAAATTAACCGTGAAAAAAAACCCTTCAGAGACCTTTGACAACCATCATGATGATGATGATAACAGTATGACTAAGCTCAGTGGGTTATTGGCTATATTAATGTTTACTACAGAGACATGCATTAAAATAAAAGGGAATTATAAAACAATTACAAATACAACCTATTACAAAATAAATGAAGAAATTAGGAAAAAGAAAAATTTCACTCATTCCTATAGAACACTTTTAGAACAAGAAATTTCCCTCTATCCAAATGCATTCTTTAAGTAGCATAAGTATTCTGCAATGTTACATCTTATAATGAAATTCTTTCTTGTATTATCTTCACATTTCTTAATAAGAAAATATTTATCACCAATCAATTTTTATTGTCATGATCTGATCCAATCTATTCTTATAGAGTGAAATGTAATGTACTTTTCTTGAAATACAATGAGCAATAATAAGTTTCTTATGCCACAATATCAACTTTTGCACTAATAAATGAATTAATAATAAATCAATAAAATAATAAGTAATGATCTCTGGATTCTTCTTTATTAATTTTGAAAATTAATCATATTATATTGTTGAATAAATGAATGATATCCTAGAACATCATCATCATCATCATCATCATCATCATCATCATCATCATCATCATCATAATAATAATAATAATAATAATAATAATAATAATAATAATAATAATAATAATAATAATAATAATAATAATAATAATAATAATAATAATAATAATAATAATAATAATAATAATAATAATAATAATCATCATCATCATAATAATAATAATAATAATAACAACAACAATTATTTAAAGAAGTGCTTAATCTAATTAATAATTGCATAAAAAAAATATACATTTGGAAAAATCTAAGGCTTTTACCCAGAATCACACTCAAGTAAATAGAAAGAAAGGGTAAGTTTTATATCTTTCTGCTACTCATCAACAACACAATTATAATAATCAAGTTCTAAATAATGTATTCCTTATTTGTAAGCTAAATAAATAGTCTGAAATGATTTAAGGAACTCAAAGTAAAATTAAATAAATATTCAATTCTTTTAACTGCAATTCCAATTTTTGAAATTGTAACACTTATGCAATTTTTGCATTTTGAAATTGGGATTTTGAATCTATATAAAAACTGATTAGCTGATTTACCAAGATTTCTGTAATATAATTAAGAATTCAGGACACAAGAAATTATATAAAGAAAACAAAAGCTAAATTTAAATAATAATAAATACATTTATTAACTTTAATACTGAATTTACAAGTAACAAAATTTATTTACAAAATTATTATAGAAAGTCATTTGCTAAACATAGACACAGTTACTTTAGACAGGATGCCATAAAATAAATAATAAAATGATTGCCTACACTCTAGCATAATTATTTATTACAACTGCAAGCATTTGGGGTAAACTAATGATACATTCATTTAAGATAAACTGTTTAAATATTTGACTAATTTATTTTTAACCTAACAATCGTTTAATAAAATTTTCAAACTATAATTAAAGCAAAACTATCCTTAAGATATACTTTTTGTCCAGTAATAACTTATACAATATTTTTATTGGCAGTATTTAAGACACATTCAAAATTAAAAACCTTTATTTGTATTAACAAAGTTATATGATAATGATAATTATCATATAAAACACAAGTAAGACAATTACTGTTTATCATTAATTGTTTAATAATAAAAAAATATGGGAATACTCATCAGAAACCATGCACATCACATTATCTTTTTGCCCATATCCATAATAAAATATTTAACCTTAAAACATCTTACCAATCCATCGGCGAACTACTTCTGGATGGTGATAAAATGATATTCCATATATGTATCTCTTATTGTGCTATGCCCAAAATAAGCATTAAAATTACTAATATGTTGTTGTTTTACTTGTGAACTGCTGACAAAGCTCAACAGCACACTACATACACTGCTTCACTTCATGAAAACACTACAGATAGTAAAGTGCCTCTGAAGCAATCAAATACTTCAACATCAACCTTATCATTGACATACCAATCTTAAAAATACTTCACCTTCCATGGTAGAAAATAAACAATATCATCAAGAGGGATAAGACAAATAAAAAAAGATTCCCCAGAGCAACACTACATGATTGAAAATACAATGATAAATTCAAATACTTTTAGCTTAGGTAAAATATAGGTGTGGATAAGTCTCAATACATGAAAGCATAATATTTACCATGAAAAACAATTCTCTAGGGACCAAACTACACTAACTAAATATGAAAAAAATCACAAAGTATCAAAATACAATCCTTTCATGAGAAATACTGAAATGGTATATTTTGTCACACATCCCATTTCACCTACTACATCCCTATTCTAGATTTAAACTCCACCAAGTACATGTATTCCATGTATATCTGCATATATTTATGCATACCTGCATATATTTATGCGTACTTGCATATATCTATGTATATTTATATGTTAAATTAAATGCATGTCTGTGTAAACATTACATATGTATGGACCCACTTATGTATGCGAGGAAGCTGTGACATGAAACTGATTTAATAGCATTATAGCATGATTATAATTATAAATCCTTAATTTAATATAATGTATATGTATAAATTTATTCATCATTGGTTCAAATGTCACATATATATGCTCAATTCTATGGGTGACCAACATACATGTATAACAAAATGTTTATGCAGAAATTACTTAGTTTCTAAAAATATTAAACAGTTCTTATTAAAAAGATCACACCACATGCACCTGTTTTAGAATTGTGGTGGAGGCCAAATATAAAGTATGCCTTGGTCAAAACAAACACAGTCATGCAGCACTATTTTCTATTTGCTAGAGAATCACACTTTGTTTTTACTGGGATGTAAACGTTAGGTTTAAAAAATTAATAAAAGAATGTTAAATTTGAAGATTAAAAATAAAACTTGTAAACAAACTAATGAATTTTATGCTGTAAAACCTGGCTATAGGCAAATACAACAGGGGGATCATTTAAATCTAGTATATAAACCCCCATTTTTCAGCACTCAAGATCTCTCTTGTAATATAATCTAAGCAGTTGACAGAGGAAGCTATGCACATTGAAAATTTGACATGAGTTTCCAGGAAGGCCCCAACTTTGCCATCTTCCTATGGAAAAACTGACCTTCAGCCCAGAAATCATCATCACTGCCAGGGTAAAGAAGTTCAATACCACCAACTGCCAAGAAGACATCGAGGAAGAGTAAACTATTCAGAGAAGTAACAGTGCTCAATCCAAATGCTGAACAACTAAGCCTCTAGAAAAAATCGGTAATATTCTTCACAGCAAGCAAAGGTCTATCAATCTATTAAACTTATAATAATTTAATCATCTAGCTACGAAGATTCACAAAGTCATAATTCTTAAGTAATTAAATCTTTGTTTAAAATAAATTTATAAATATAACTGAAAAGCTTGCCTATTAATATAACTTTAAAACAAGTTTCTAAATTGTAATAACTAAACCAATATTAATTTAAGCTTTTCTATAATTTGTGGCCATGCCTAATTTTTATTAATTATTTAATTTCATTTTAGATTTATATGCTATGATATGCCTCAATTTCAAAGCAGAGTAATTAATATAAATCTTTGGGAATCGATGATTAGAAGCTCTCCAGTAAAATGTTTCATTGTTTTTTAGCCAACATAAATCACTGCTTTGAAATCTATTCTCACATACAACAGAGCATGTCCATTGTTATATACATGTATTTTTTATTTAAGCTGACATGTATTAACTTGTTAGAGAGGTTTGCAATTATTATTATGTCTTAATTAAATAACAGCCAGAGATGATATCACAAGCATATTTGTAATTA
The DNA here is from genome assembly GCA_028023455.1 of Epiperipatus broadwayi. NCBI lineage: Eukaryota > Metazoa > Onychophora > Udeonychophora > Euonychophora > Peripatidae > Epiperipatus > Epiperipatus broadwayi. The sequence goes on along the minus strand of JAQFVV010006219.1, from coordinate 1,496,184 downwards.
TTATAAAGCCTGAAATACTTTTCCCTCCCTAGTTAATCATATATACAGATTCCATTTATTAAAACTAGATTGTTATTAATGAACTTTTCTTAGCCTGATTAAGATATGCTAATTTGAGAACTAAGTCCAGGTAGTTTCTGCAGAATAAAGTTATAGATTTAAGCATATCTTAAATTGTCATTAATATATTACTATTATTTATAAGCATTATGAATGTGATTTTACTAAGCACTATTGTGTATTACACCTTGCTATGGTTTCTTTTAAATGGGCTCATGGTGACAGGCCATCCCATTATTTGATTCAGACATCTAGATCTCTAGAACTAGAACATGAGGGTCCAGAACCATATTGCAGCTGCTCTGACCCACTGAAATAAATGTTCTTTATTGTGCTAGCAAGTCATATAGTCAAAGGAAACTGAGTACTAGGTACTGAATCCTGTGAATAACTATATATTCATACCACAATCTTTAATTTAGTATTTAGTACCAAATTCTCAGATGCCCATCTATGGTAACCAAAATTTATTTCATCCTATTAACTTCGGTATTGGTCCGAACCTGGAATCTGGTTTTCCAAGGGAATCTGTATTCAAGCATATTAATTGCTTACTGATAATAATTTAGAATTATCAGCTTAATACTTTATATTATATCATCCTGTTAATATTTAGCTTATCACTTGAAAACCTAGAGAATAGTTGGCTTATCATATATGGGCATGAATCTTTGATCACAGATAGTACAATATATAAAGTGCATTCTGTACTATAATTGTCTCATCATTGTTATAATGCCTGTGTGCATAAACTCTGCAACCAATGCAAATCTTTCTGTTTCTTATGTTTAATCATTTTATTCAGTTTTATTTATTAAAAGTGCTCTAAGTCAAATCTAACTCAAATCTAAATTATATATATGCATTACCTTAGAAAACCATAAGTGTTGAAATGTCTCTTTAATATTTATTATTAAATTATTATTCACTTCACTGAGTCTCATGTTCCACCCATTTATCAGCTAGATTATGAATTAAATTGAGATCAAGTGTGACCTCATGCTGGGAAATGAGTTGAATATGGTCAGATTCGAGGTCTCAATCCCTCATCTGGATCAGCTTTGGTGTGATTTGCCTAAACTTAGGATTTTGTTGTATAAATGTACAAATATGATCATTACAATACATGCTAGACAATGGGAAGAGTACACTCCATCCTCCAAAGCGCAATATAAATACAACATTTAATATAGCCTCATGCTTCCCACATTTATTTAAATGGGAATAAGCATAAATCCTAGACAAAAATAATGGCAATGATAACAAAAATTATCACTTAAAGCTAGAGAAATCAATATTCACTCTCTAAGAATAAGTACATTAAACAATGTATGAAACCAACAAGTTATTATAGGTCAAACGACTGTAAAATATTTTAAAATAGCATAATAAACATTTTTGCAATTAATTAGAAGTACATACACTCAATAAAACAGCATAAAATTTAAGTCACTAAGCTCTCATGGCTTTGGTGATGGTATTCTATTCCCTATGGTATCATTGCTTTTAGCTGGAACACATTGTATAATGATATATATTATATACGTAGTTTATTTGGTTCCAGTTGGGTATTTAGTAGGGATATATATATATATGTAACTTTGAAATAATGTGATGAAAGCCTTGTTCTCTTATATATATATGAAAAACAAAAAAACACAAGTTAAAAAACTTGCTAACGCTTGTATTTATGATAACAGATGGCGTTCTACCAAAAACACCGTCAAGCGTAGTTTTCTGTTTACATAAATGTCAGAGCGAGCATTCACTATCTCTAACTTTAATTCCACTTTCAGATCAAATAGCAAATAGCTTGAAATCATGATCTGAAAGTGGAATTAAAGTTAGAGATAGTGAATGCTCGCTCTGATGTTTATGTAAACAGAAAACTACGCTTGACGGTGTTTTTGGTAGAACGCCATCTGTTATCATATATATATAAGAGAACAAGGCTTTCATCACATTATTTCAGTTACATAGAGGTAATAACTAGACAGTCACTTATAACATATTAGGAGGAACAAACAATATGACGGACTCAGTATTAAGCATGATGTGACAAATTATCTGTGATACACACACAATAACTTTTTATAACCACATTTATGCTCCAATGTTGAGCAGCTTGTAAACTCTTCTAACAGCAAGAGTGCTAGCTTTTTGATTCAATGTTCTTATTGCAGTTATCACATTGCACAACTGGTTGTCAGACCAATACACACTCTAAAATTTAAAATTATTCATGTTCTGACATATTGAAGTCCAAAATTAAAAGTATTATATTTTAAAAACAGATAAACTTTTGTAATTTTTGTCTTGATTATCATATAAAACACATTCGTTTGAATTAACAAACACTCACACAAAATATATAATTAAAAATGATTTAACTTTAAAACAGTTTACCTCTTTAGTGTTTAATGTCTCTTTAATGAAAGATGCACCACAAAGAAATATTTTTGTTTTCTTTATAATGATGCAACATTGGTTTTTGTGGTTCTTAATGTACATCTGAAATTTGAACCCAGTCCAAAATTGATATTATCAATAAATACACACCTCACTTCTGTATGCATTACTAAATATATTTATAAAATTAAAATGAGACATTAAACTAACCCCAGGAACCAAACAAACTAAAATATTGATCAATAATACAATATAATAAACCAGAGAAGTGACTGCCAATCAATGCAGATATAGTTTATTATTTTAAATCTCTGATTCTAGTTTACTATAATTCCAAAACCCTTCATATCTAATTAGACCCAAGCATATAAGATACTTTATTAAAAATAGAGGCAGTAATGTAACTCATCACAATATAGCATTATAATGAAGATTTTCATGGTTATATGATGAAATTAAAATCTTTTTAATATATAATATTACAATCTTAACTTGACAAGAAGGAATGTGTTTTCATCATGATGTTGACAATTTAAACTAATACATGATATGACCCAAAAAAGATTAAAATCTCATATACAAATATTTACATATGTAATCTTTAAAATCTGTCAACACTTAAACAATTCTAATATTAATAACAATCATCAATCTCAACATGTTAAATGAAGGTTGCCTTGGCAACAGGCTGAGATTGTTGATTGTTATTGCAGTTTGTAATGTTGTAATTGACTATTTATTAGGCTGCATTCAGGAACATTATATTTATCTGTTTAAGAAAGTTTATTTACATTTTTTGTGACAGCAATTTTAATCTCTGCTGTCAAGTTGCAATCTTTAGTGTTTATATAAATATATTAGACCATTAATAAATGTGGCATTCCATCTTTATTATTAAAAGGAGGTTGCCTTGACAACAAGTTGATATTGTTGATTTTAATTGTCTAAGTATTGACTAATAATAATGACTACTTATAAACCCATTTAGTCGTAAGTATATTATATATAATAAAAAAATGTTGAGTGACTGCATGATATAATGGTACAAGCTTTTCTTATGCCTGATTTTGCATTAGAAATATCTATGCATATCCAAATTTGACATGAGTATGTAACTAAACAGACTCAAGGAATATTAATCCTATTTAAGCATAAAAGATGCTATGTCGAGCTGTTAGAGAATGCACTTCCTCGAGTGCAACTTTACATGCAACATGCTTCCACGAGTGTGTTAATAATGACTATCAGTTAATTTTAAGATATATTTTAATATACGATCCCTTAAACGTTTAGCTATTTACATATATATATATACAATTATTACATCAATGGGCCTGAAAGCATAATAATAAAGATTGATGTGACCTTTAAGGAGTTCTAGCTGACTCTTATCATGTTCAGAGGCCAGTTCTCTGCACTTGAAATCACCGTGGAAAGGAAATATTCTGCTCGAATATATATATATATCCGTCTACACAGATGGATCTCCAAGAATTAACTGAGGTTCTCCGCACATCTGCTTAGGTAATTATTTCCATATGCTTTATACAGGCAATTATATATTATCTTTGCCTTTAATTAATTAGTTATTTTTGTAGATTGTCATTTATCTAAAAAGAATCTACTCACATTTCTTTTGTTTCATTTCCTTAACATCATTTCTATTGCACTAATTAGACCATTATTTATTTTTAGCATTTAATCTTTTTTATTTAATTTAAACTATAACTTTTAATTTCTACTTTAAAAGAATAAATCTTTTAACGTTTTTTAATATTTTAAACTTTTAACTTTTTTCTCTAAAAGTTTCTACATGTACATATGTGTATGTGTGAGAATATAAACATACACATATTTAACATTACTTCCTCAAGTTTAGAGATGAGGTTTTAATTTCTGAACTTAATACAAGTTATTAGAAAATGGGGGGGGGGGGTCTTTAACTTTTGTGTAACATGCTGATGTGCATTTTGTTTTAACTCACTAGGTATATACGCCAGACATGTAGTTATTGAGTATCATTATAATTATTTCAATATTTCCTCAGATCTGCTCTAATATCTGGCCACCAGACATGACTAAGCTCTAGCACTTTTCCTCTCCAATGTCTCATTGACTATTCTGCAGCCATTTTACTATGTGCTGCCTACCCTTGACTGAAATCAGCTCACCTTTTATAATGCAACCTTTGCATACCGACAGTTGTTTCTGGGCATTCCACAGTTCTTTGTGAAGGAAAGTGGGATGTTGCTTTGGCCAGCTTTCACAAATCTGCTTCATAATCCATTTGTAGCTGTTGTTTTCAGCTTTCCAATGAGCTACCACTTTGTTTTTTTTTCTTGCTTTTAGAATGTCTTTGTAGTTCATTTGTTTCTTCTCCTGGTCATTCTGGATCTTCTCAGACCTGCTTTTGATTCTTACTAACTGCTGGAAAGGTCTTTGGTCTTTGATTATCTCTATTTTTTAGAGAATGATATGTTAACTCCCATTTGCTGAACCAGACTTGACCTAATATAGGTTTTAGGGGCATGTACCACGTATGTAATAATATTGCCCTGATTTTCACATATTGGTGCTTGAACAACTCCCTTTATTCTAATGGTCTTATTATTTATATCATGCATCTTTAGATCAGTCTTTTGTGTAATGGGTCTTTTCTTAATCTTGTAAGTCAGGGTATACCTATCACGGACTGACATCAATGATATTCCATTGCCACTGTTGACTTCCATGGAAATAGGTTGATCAGATATTTTAATTTTGACCCTTATACTATCCCTCTTGATTGATGCCATCTTTTTAATATTAGTCAAGTGCTTTTCTCAATTCTTTGTTGTATGATTATTACTATTAGTATTATTTTTGTCTAAGCTGAAGACTTTTTGCACATTTTTTTCCAAATACCCTCTTTTCTTACACTTATTACAGCATTCTCTTTTATAATAGCAATTGCTGGCCTTGTGAACCTTTTCCCCACAGCAATAACATGTAAACCCAGTTTCACAGTTAGCCATATTTTCATTATCATCCAACCATTTTTTGCTAACTGTTTTATAAACATCAGTTTGTGATTTACTGTTGTTTTTGAACTCAGAAAATTTACGAGATTATTTGAGCATTAGTTCATGGGCTATACCCTGTTTTATAGCTTTAGTGTAATCCAAATTGATCATGACCAACAGTTGTTGGCATCGATTATCATTGCACACTCCTGTAAGCAATTGTTCCAGCAGGGCTTCATCTAGAAAAGTTCCATAGATGCAATTTTTTGCTAAATTATGTAAAGCAATGTCATAACCTTTAATACTTTCCTCCCAACATTGGGTTCTGGCACAAAATTGCAGTCTGGCTACATGCCTTGAAGGTTGGGAGTTAAAATGGCTTGCCAAATGTTCTTTGACATAATCAAATGAACATTTTTCAGAAGGGTTCTATGAATCTGTTTGCTATCTCAATAACTCCTCAACCCCCAAAGCACAATAACGAAGCAATGTTATACTTATCATCTTTAACTTTATTGATAAATAAGTATTTCTCTATGTGTTGAATGTACAGGGGCCAATTATTTCCCTCATTGATGTCAAATTCCTTGACTGCTAATTATATTGCTTATACTTTTATCCAATTTAATCATTATTTCCTAAATGGTCTGAATTACGACTGTGACAAATTGCCATGTCTAGCTGTTAGAGAATGCACTTCCATGAGTGCAACTTTACATATAACATGCTTCCACAAGTGTGTTAATAATGACTAACAGTTAATTTTAAGATATATTTTAATATATGATCCCTTAAACATTTATATATATATATACCATTATTACATCAATGGGCCTGAAGGCATAATAAATAATAATAAAGATCAATATGACTTTTAAGGAGTCCTAACTGTCTCTTGTCATGTTCAGAGGCCAGTTCTCCGCACTTGAAATCATTGTGGAAAGGAAATATTCTGCTTGAATCTACACAGATGGATTTCCAAGAATCAACTGAAGTCTTTCTTGATCACTTAGTACGGAGGCAGTTCATTGTTTTTGAATCCCAGTAATGATTGGCTGGTCCTCTGCACATCCACTCAGGTGATTATTTCCTTATAATTCATACAGGCAATTATATATTATCTTTGCCTTTAATTAATTAATTATTTTTGTAGATTGTCATTTATCTAAAAAGAATCTACTTGCATTCCTTTTAATTCCTTAACGACATTTCTACTACACTAATTAGACCATTGTTTATTTTTAGCATTTAATCTTTTTTATCTAATTTAAACTATAACTTAATTTTTACTTTAAAAGAATAAATCTTTTAACATTCTTCTCTAAAAGTTTCTACGTGTATATATATATGTGTATGTATGAGAATATAAACATATACATACATAACAGAAGACAATAAGCCTGTTTTTGTTTTAAAATTAAAAATTACACATCCAATGATAAAACACATCCTTTTTTTTTACATAGCGTATTATAATGTTAAAATTTGCATATCAGAAAAAAGTTTACAGATTAAATCTGAAAACAGCAACGTCAAAATAATTTATGAACTTGATCAATCTTTTCTTTCTTAATTTGTCGTTTTATGTTTATGCACTTTTATTTATGTGTTAATCTTTTATGTATTTTTTTCTTTTGGGAATTGATTACACCAGTTTAGTAACAAATAACATAACTGTATATATATATACGAATTACACATTTTTTTTTTTCTCTTGAGAATTTAAATCTCGGAGTGAAATGTATTGAAATATTTATTTGAAAATGAAAAAAAGTACGCAGAATATTGAATCTAGATTTACTATGAGAATTTTTATATAACCAAATGAAATGGATTTATTTTGTTTTCCAAATAACATCAATATATTTGGTATACTTTTTCATAGTTTGCTGTAAAATATTATTTTTCTTATTTCATGAAACCTGTTTTTTTAAATTCCCAAATAAAAGATTGTAATCTCTTTTATATATATAATAAAAATTCTTTCAGATTAATCTTTCAATTAATATTAATTTTAGGTTAAAACAGGATTTGGTTTTGATATCAAATGGCAAATGGAGCGTGAAAATATATTTTTTTTTTTCAAATTTTTTTTTTTTAACAAGAAGATTGATCGAATGAAATTATGAGATCATGTCATATATAATAATCGTAATAAATTTTTTTTTAGATAATTACTTAATTCACAGGAAAATATGTCATTCCACATTTTCCTGCCATGCCAATGGCATTTCTTCAGATAGCCGAAGAGTTCCAAGCAACTTAAAATTTTTTATACATCATCTATTTATTCCTTCATAGACTGGTAAATAAACATCTAGCTATTTAAATTTGGAGGTTAAAACAAGAAAGAATTCCATAAAACCTGGTGACTAACGTTTTGTTTTTAACTGTGCTTATGTAAAAAAATATTGGAAATGCCTTGTCCTACAGTGAGCTGTTTAAAATTATATACATAGTTATTCAGTTCTAATTTTGATTTTATATTTTATACTCAATTGATAACTGATTGCATTGAAAGAATGATTGCTGGTAATACGCTTTGTTTCTTCTGTCTAAGATATTGCTGAAAGTGATTTTGTTAATAATCTGAAGTTCAGATCCTTATGTTATCAAAATGGATAATATTTAACTGAACACATCAGATTTAGCATAAATACCTAAGCTTTCATAGTTGTAATGATTTTTCCAATGGTGATCTGACCAAACTCTAGATTGATTAAGTGACTCTTGGTAGTGTGAGGCAATTTATCTAGGTGAGTTGGGTGAGCTTAATTGGCCTACTTGTGTGTTAATAGGAGACCTGGTATTCAGGTTTACCTCTTATCCAGAATAATACTATCTTATATTTATTTATAATCATGTAATTCTTCTTTATGTTTGTAATTCTAGCTTTCCTTTTCAATTTACCATGTATACATAATTGTCACTGTAAACATTGTACTTGTTTAATAAATATTTGAAAAAAAAAAATAGAATAGCAGCTAAACACAAAAAATAAATAAAATAATCACTCAGAAAATCATATGCCATTTGAACATTGGAAGTGACAAGTCTCGACTCAGGAAATTTTAGTTCTTGAGTTATTATTCTATCATTGTGTTAAATCCCATGAACATAAATAATAATTATTATGAACTATAGTGATCTAATCATGGTGATGGGTCAATGATATCATTGTTGTAGCAATTATATTTTCGATAGCAGGGAACAAATTAATAGATTGATAATTCTGCTATTAATCTAAAAAACTATTTTATTAATTGAAGTGAATAGAGAGAGATCATGTAAATAAACCAATTACAGAGACAATCTAATCTTTAAATATTTTCATCTCTTCACCTAAAAAGTGAAAAGTAGATATCATTTCAATTAAACTTAAGGATACTAACTTAAGGCCCAATTTCCTACATACTATAGACAGAGAGAAATTAAATTATAGACACATTAAATTATCTTTCCTAAATTGATGTGTGTTGATATAGTAGAAGGTGCCAATCAAGTGTTAAAAACTATAAAATTTAAAAGAAGATTTCTTTTTTCAAATATTACTTTTAACTCTAATTTCATCTGAAATATTCATTAGTTATGATTATTCCAACCTGGGTAAATACTTAAATTTTTTTTCAGGTTCAAACAAAATTAAAACCTTTCCCCCCTCCAGATAGTCAATCCTTAGTTATCTAGCTAACCATCTGATATTAATAGAGAAATATGTTTATAGCACTAATTAAAGTTCAAATGTAATTTGGATTCTGATCAGTGAGAGTTAATGTGTTGACTATATATATAACCCAACTGAAATATGCACATCCTTTACTAGTGATAAAAGATTATTGTAAAGTCTATCTACATGCAACATATCAATTATTTTCTTTACTTTAGCTTACAAATAACAGTTATCATATAATTGTCAGATGCAATTACAAAATTTTTTAAATCCATTTTATATATTTAATGAAGTTGAACCAAAAACTGTTTTAAGAGTTGTCTGTCTAATATAATAACTATTATTCAAAAACTTTCTTATCTTATTATAAGTTACATCAACTTTAATAATAAAAAAAATCATTTGCTGGATAAATTCCATCAAAAAAAGCAAAGTAAGTTATCCTTAGCCTTGAAAGATGAAGTTGCAAATAAAATAATAAATTAAAGAGAAGTTTTTTCAGTAAACTTTTCATGGCACAAGTAATATTCATCTAGCTGCTACATTAAATAAATCCTTCTGCAGAGCATTTTTCAGAAAGAACCTAATTGTCAATTGCCCAAGAATATCCAATCCCCATGCCAACAAAATAATTTTGTTTTATATAAATACCATAATTCAGCAAATTAATGATTAAGGTATAGCTTTACAAACTTATTTCATTAAAACAAAGCAAATTGATGACTTATTTTATTAAAATTTTGAAATAAAAAATCATCTTGAAAGATATAATTAAATGAACAATGTCCCACACAAATATATGTAACATATTGTAATGATATAAATTTTATATAAACAAATTATATTTAAAATGAGATGGGGCTCTCCTTCCATTGTTAATTCACTCTATTATAATAGACTTGATTAGAAAAGACTTTTGCATTAATTATACAATATATAACATCAAATTGTTTTATTTTCAGTATTTATATAAAATGAGATTGCTTTATTGATGATTTCTAAGCAGTTGACAAGAGATTATGTCCTACAATGATTGAATATAACTTGTTCCATGAATAATTTCCATCAATTCAATTTGTTACATATATTTATATTTGACATTGTTCATTTAATTATGCATATACTTGATTTACAAGTGTCAATCTTTCACACTCATAATTCTGAAACAAATCACTTCAGATAAATATATTAATGATTATTACTACTCATTTATTAAGCTCAAGATTATCTTTAGTCCAGATATAATCCTTTATTACATTGACATTATATCTGAGAGATAAACACATATTAAACTCAAGATTACCTCTAGCCCAGATATAACCTAATCATTTATTAAACTTGAAATATCCCTAAATGAGATATAAACTTTAAATCACAGTTAAGAATTAATATATCTGTTTTTACAATTATACACAAACATATGAAAAAAAAATCATCTTTCATTTTCCATATTTAAAACTTTTAATAAATACTTTAAAAATATCCATTACTTATTCATGAAATATATAGACATCTAAAAAAGACAAACTATCAATATGCAATACATGATTTAGTAAAAGCCATTTATATATTTTCCTAAAATAGTTGATATCAATGTTGTGAGTGCAGAAAGTTTGATATTTGTAAATGAAAGTGTAATAGTTTTTGGGATTGATAAATACTGAACATATGAAGATATGTGTAAAAGCCTATGACCTGGCCAACAGATTAATGCTGATTTAGCATGAAATGAACATATTGGGGATTGTCTTTTTCTGATGTTTCTATTCATATATTTCAAAAATATATAATGGAGTGAAAGTTTAAAGTATATTTTATATATACATATTGAAGTGGATACTTAATTGTCAGTTTTAATTAGTTGCCAAAATTAAGCAGAGAAAAAAGTAGAGACTGGTATAAAGTTAGAAAGAGAGAGATCTAGTGCAAAATTTATTTGGTTGTAAATATAATTTAAAAATACTAATTAAGGCTCAATTTCTTACATAAGTATACATCTTATAGACACAGACACATGAAATCATTTGTGTGTGCAAGTTTAAATGTTTATGAAAGATAATTTCAAACAATAATTTAAATAATAGGAAAGTCTAAGTTCAATTCTAAATAAATCTCAGATGGTTTTTTTTCTTTTCGATAAGAACAAGATAATTAAGGTTTATTATTAAAAGTTCAAATCAAAGTTTAACTAAATCAATTTTAGTAAATATTTTTAAAAAAACTAATGAAATTAGTTTTAAATTTAAGATTGGTTGGTATGTGGAAGTAATAAATAATCTAAACTTGTTTATCATTTCCTATATAAGGAGAAAAATATAATAATTATAGAAAGGTGATATCTCATGAAATTATACAAACCCAAAAGAGGTGTGTTATTCATTCTTTCTGCTTTCAGTTCTAGGACACGTCTATGTTATTTTTCCTAGATTTCTCCCTACATCAGAGATAACTTGGAAAAGAACTCATTAATCCAGCCACTGTGAATTACCAGAAAAATATTAATGCTAACTAAAATATCTGTTAAATGGAAAAGGAAACATGTATGAATAAATTTAAAAAAAAACCCCTAGGATCATTCTTTCTTGGATTTTCTGCTTCAGCTCCAAATGGTATCTTGAGTATAGCCTTACATGTATATCTATTATTAATCATCCCAAAAACAACTAAAAGAATTAATCAAAATAGGAAAATTCACAAAAGTGAAACTTTTATCAAAAATGATATCTTATACAAAAATATCATTATTGGCATTAGATGTAAATGAGGATTTAAAAAAAATCATTCAAAAAATCTTCACACTTAACTGCAAATTATTTATTTATATATATTTTTCTCATTTGCTAAACAATTTTTTTTAAAAAAATTACTTCAGATTTAGTTATATAACACCAATATAATTTTGTTTTAACATTTCTCTTACTATTAAACATTGTCACTTAGTGGAAGCCATAGTAACCAATAAATGCTAGAAGGTTTGTACATCCAAATCTCTATCCAGTGCTTACTCATCCAATATTTCCAGACTAGTTTCTAGCTTATAATCTTCATCAATAAAAAGCCTTACATCTAATAGCAATGCATCCAAACCATTGGATCTAATATACCCTTCCAATATCCACCTTTTACTTTTTTAGTTAAACATAAAGCTATAATTCCAAATTGAAAACCCTGCAATATTTTCAAGGCAAACTAATTTGCATGTAGTCATACAGATCTGAACCCAGTTCAATATCTATATATTTTGGTATCATTGGTTTTTTAATAATCATAGACACCCACTTCTTTTGGCTAGAATTAATATTACCCCACTGAAACATTACATGCCTACTATTTCTTATGCTTGTACAAAAATGCAAGGTATAGCAATCAATGAATGCAAGATGGTGCATCAATCACTATTCAGTGCATACTCAACCAATATCCTGGGTATTTTTTGAGTTTATGCCTTTCATCAATGAGTTTTGAACCTGAGAGCAATATCAGAACTTTGGATTTAATACACTCCTTCAACAGTCACATTTTACCTTCTTAATTAACTATAAAGCTATAAGCCCAAACTGAAAACATGATAGTGTTTTTAATCCAAGCTAATTTGCCTGTATAATCATACAGATTTGAACCCAATTGAGTATTTATATATTTTGGTTTCTTTGGGTTTTTTTTATAACCATAGTCACTAACATCACTTAGCTGGTATTAGTATTATACCATTAAAACATCACATACTGATGACTATGAATTACAAAAAAATCAAAGATACCAAATTATTTGGATAATAAACTGGATTCAGATCTGTATGATTATACAAACAAATTAGCTTGAATTAAAAACATTATTGTGTTTTCAATTTGGATTCATAGCTTTGTAATTAACTAAAAAAAATTAAAGATGGCTAACTGAGGGATGCATTAAATCCAAAAAAAATCTAGGTGCATTGTTCTAACATCCAACTAGAAATTAAACTAGAGATGTTGGATATGTAGTCAGTAGATAGAAATTTGATGCATAAACCTACTAGCATTCATTGATTACTAGGGCTTGCACTAAGTGCCATTATTGTATGGAGAGAGTTACTACTGTTTAAAAGACAGTGTAAACATAAGAAATTATGTTTTAGTGATTTAATATTATTAGATTAAATTTATTAATATGTATATTAAAAAATATCAAATTGTATTTAAAATGAATTAAATATATATAAAACTTTTTCCATTTATTGATACTAGAAAACAATCTTTTTGTCATATTTTCTTTTGTTATCGTCAAAATATATTTCAAAATACCAAGAAGATATACTAAGAAAGAGGGTGAAAAAATAATACTACTATTTATAGTATTATATAATAAATTAATTGTGGTTGAAAAAGATTTTGAAGAGAATGTTTTATAAACTTCTGGGTTATTTTATATGTTATCTTATAAGTCTATAGGTGAAAATGACTTATTTTGACAAATTAGGAGTATTATTTTATATGTAAAAAGAAACAGAAAGGATTTAATCGAAATGAGTTTATTAAATACATTATGTAAAAAAAAAAAAACAGAAAAGATTTAAATAAAATGAGTTTATTAAATACATTATAAAATTAAAAGATTTATTTTTATATGAGCATTGAAAACTGTTAGGATTAAATAGCGTTTTTAATTACTAAAATGAAATTAATTTAACAATAGTGCATGAAAATGTATGGATGAATGTACGTACATTCAGAATTCAATTCATGAAGTACAGTATTTACTTTTGAAAATGACTTATATTATTAAAATATAAGTTAAAACATTATGAATTATTAATTTTGAAAAGTTATAATGATATATAGAACTTCTGAACTGCTTATGACTCCACTTTACATAAATGCAGTAGAGTTAAAAAGAAAATGTTGAATAATTGAAAATTATTTTGATAATAATAATTTATATATTTTATCCCAGGTATTATATATAGTTTGAATTAATCATAGTTGAATATTAAAAGAAATATGAGGAAATATTGATTATAAATATTTACCATTTATTGTCAGTGAATATACTTACTGTAGCCATCATCATTTATATGAGTTAACAGAAGTGTTGATTGTGAATCTATTTCTATGTGCTTTTCATGGATAGTTAACATAATCCTGTACCATGAGCCTTATTTAAATATTTGAATTAATGAAGATATAAATATTGTATTAGTGAGAAAGTGTTTTATATTTTCTGTATTTGATTAACATAGTGCTGCTATACAAGCCCATGAAGATGTTTTGAGCTGTTATTTTATATATGGCTTGCATTTTGTTTAAGGATCCAGAACTTTCTTATGTACTTGATTATATTTAATGAATGTTATTTGATGACATAAACATACATACTTCTTAATGATTTTATGACTTAATTCTATCTATAATGTATTTTCAATGATGATGATCTAAAATGATATTTTAAAAAATTATAATTACAATCAAATAATGTAAGAATTTGTAAAACATCAGGGAGAAAATCAATTCCAAAACAATATACTTCAAGATCATGATTACACACACATATCACAACATTGTTAGTTACATTACAGCCAACCAGATAATTAGTGTTAGAATAGATAAATTTGATATGCAAATGTGAAAATAAATTATTTAATGCAAAGAAGTCATTTAACAAGAGAAAGTTACGCTTATTTAAAAATACCATTATGACCAAATAATATATTTGTAAAACCAATATAAAGGAAAAATAATCTTTAGGAAAGTTATTATATTTGATATATTAAATTGAAGTACAAAATATTGAATTATCACCTGATGGTGACTTTGTTTATAGTTTGTTTATAAATAAATAAATCATGATATCTATTAAATTAATACTTTCTTATGTGAATTTGTTTAGTAGTAGTTTTATTCAAAAAATAGATTAGAAAGAATCATAATCTCCTGACCTATTCTGGAAATAAAAATGTTATGTGATAGTTATAGAATCTAAGTGGATAAATTGTGAGAAGCCTTTAAAGGTAATAGATTTTTATTTTTATTTTAGTCTTAGTTTATTTTATACTGTTAAAGGAGAATATAGTGACTATAATGTCATTCAGTATATCACAGAAAGATGAGATTTAATGACAGTCAGACTGAACCAATTTTAATCATCTTCCAGGTTATGGTAGAACCTGGTGGTGTCCAATCAAATTAGAATTAATTGCTGAAATCTAATAGATAAATATTATATTTATAGCATCTCCAAAGTGTGTCTTCTCCAGTATTCCAAGCACAGAAGTTTGTAGTTGGAGTGAAAGTTTTAAATTATATATATTGTAACAATATATTTGGTTCTTTAGGCTAAATATATATTCTATAATGAGTTCTAAAAAAATTTTAGATTATGATAAATAAATTTCTCTATTATTTTTAAACTATAAAGTCTTAAGCTAAATGTTTTAATATTATTTATTAAAATATTTTATTTGACCTATTTAACTCTTAGTTACATAGGAAATACTTAGATTATTTAATATTTGCTTAAATTAGTAATTTGAACCTAAAGAAGAGTTAATTTAAAACTTGCTATATTTTAAGTAGATTCAATAGATAATATTGTTTCGTTTTGTATAAAATATGGTTATTTTATTTTGTTACGATCTTTGTTAGTTTTTAAAATAAATGGTTTAATGTTAGTTTTTGTAAGTATAATTAAAGTTAGAATTTAAAAATATTAAATTTAAAACTTAAGAATTGGGATAAGTTTCTGTTTAAATAAGTTTCTATATGAATAAATATTAGCAACTAATTTAGCTTAATTTGTTTTAAAATCTTGGTTATATTTAGTGTACATGAGAATGTATGGATAGGTGTGCATGCATTTGAATGCATGGAAAATTAAAAAAAGTTTTATTAAGAGTTATATTTTATCAAAAGGGTACATTAAGTAATTACAATAAAAAAACTTTTATAGACAGCGTATTTTGAATAGAAGTATAATTAAAAAAATAAGTAAATAATTTTTATTAGAATCAACTAGTAATTTATTTAATAACTAAATAGTTAATAAAATTAATTATGTGGTAATTTTCAGCCTAGATATCACATGCTGAGACTGTCTTGATTGTGTTAAAAGTTCAAGGTCAGATCAATTAAAGTTAAAAATTATACTAGTAATTTAAATATCCCATCTCCCTATTTAAATGGGGTTGGTTGACAATATCACATTATAATACATGTAGTAGAAAATCTTAACGTGCATGTGTGTATAAAAGGAACATACACACTATTGTTAAACATTTCACTTCACTTTTAAATTGATTGGTTTTGTTTAACTATTATTTTCACATTTTTTGAATCAAGTTTAAAAGTGTTAAATCTTATTTTATAATTTCAAATATTTGAATAGAAAACTTTAAAGGTTATTCAGTAGTACTACTTCTAAAGCATATGTTCAGCTTGCTTATCAGATAACAAATCCTGGAAAGATGCTAAAATATCATTAATTTTTAAAAGAAAATCAATATGTATTAGTTAGCGGTAACAATTACCTTCAACAATTTGAATAATCTTTTAATTAGTTATTAACATTAATAATAATAATTACTAATGAAGTATTTCTTATGTATCCATAAAACTCTAATCTAAAGATGAATAATTAATAAGTCATTTATGAAGGCAATCACTTTTAATTTGTTTTGGAGATACATAAAAAAGTGATTATTATTTATGCCAAACTGAATGTATGGTAATAATGAACTATCATAATAGTATTTAATATATTAAAAGTAGGAGAAATTATGATTTTGGCTTGTATTATAACATTTTAAAGAAAAAAAATCAACCTTTTAAATATTTTGTAAAAAAGATTTTATTCAACTATTTTTGTATTAAGTCAGTATAAGCTAATGTTGGATTAATCTAATTATCCATTCCATGTTCATCTGTCTATTCATTTAGAATATTTTTCTAAATTGCTTTGTTGTTTTTCTGAAATGTATTACTTGACATTAAAAAAAAAGAAGAAAATAAATTAAGATTGAAGTCATACTTAATATTATAAAATATATAAACTTATAATATGAAATTTTATAAACAATTTTTATTCAAACGGAAGTCAATCTCTGATTTTTATTAATTAATATCCTATTTCTTCTCATTTCTCCTCCAATTTGTATTATAAATAGGAATGTTGTTATAAAGGAACCATATACACCTGGGTCTCGTTTTACGTGATAGATAGGTTCCTCAGAAAACATGCGCAAATGAAATCGCACAAAAATAGACATAACTTACATTGAAAAAGGGGGGATGCAGTCTGTGATTTTTCAAAATTTGCGTAAAAGCAAAGCACCAATGTAAAATTATTTTAAAATTCGCGCAAAAAAAAAAATAAGGAAATAAAATATGACTAATAAAAAATTTCAAATTTGAAAAAAATTGATACAAGACAAACTTTTTTTAACTATAATATTTAATTTTATTCAAAATAATATATTTTTATGCATAATTTACAGTACAGTAATTTACATTTTTTATACACATTTTAATTATTATGATTTTCTGGTGACAACGTAATTAGTAATTAATCTTTGAGATGATGATTTTATTAATTGTTTACGAAGCTCACGATATCCAGACATACAACCATTTAGCTCTCATTGGAATTTAAGAGCATGTTAATGATTAGTGTCATTAATAAGAAAATAATAATTGATTACATTCTTTTTTAAAAAGCAAAAACAGAATGTGATTTAAAATGCAAAATTAACACGCACAATGTTTGAACAAATTTACATTATAATCTTGTAAAATTTAATATGTGTATACATAAAATGTGGAAATCATGATTTTAATTTCATTATTGCATAAAATCTTAGTATTATAAAGCACTGAAAATATTGAAATTACTAAGATGAAAGTCGAATTCCAATAATGTGCTATTACTTTCAATATAAAGTAAGTGCGCAAAATTTATTATTTAAAGTAATAGTGCATTATCGGAAATCGACTTCCGGTGAAACACGAATCGTGTAACTTCAAAATCGCGTTAAATAAGTCTGCGTAAAAAGAGACCCAGGTGTATCATTTAAAATATTTACTATCAGTCTTCTCATTTTTAAATTTGTTAAATTTTATATTGCGAACATTTTCTTAAAAAATTTCTGCTGTAAATCTTCCTATGTGTATCCTCTGCTTGCTTAAATGAAAGGCTATGCTGTTGCATTTAAAAAAAAAGAACTTGAAAAAAGAAATAATTTTCATTATAAAATGGAAAGAACTTTAATCTAAAAAATGGTAAAAGAAATAGTGTATATACATTTTTATGTATATTTCAAATTATTATTAATATTATGTAGTTACAATTTTTGAACTATATTATTATGATTAATAACATATATGGCATTATAAATGTTTATGATGGTATGTATTGAAGAAACGAAGTTAGGTAAGAAATATATGATAAGAGATTTATTTTATAAGCTCTTTTGTTATTATTTGGAGTTCTTGTATTTGTTGTTTCAAACTTAATAAATGAATGTATCTAGGGTATAACAGCCTTATATATATATATATATATATATGCATTTTTGTTTATCATAAATGTACCTTTGAGGTCTTTCTTGCAATGATATAGATTTCAGAGGCTTCTACTATGTGGTGATGCTGAACTGAGATCAGACCCATATAGCTATCTGGTTTGCTATGCTGAGTTTGAAGACATTACGTGTCTAAAAAATTCACGCTTGCAAGCTGAATAGAAATTGTTTCATAAACGCTCAGAGTTTGTATTTAGATCTAGTTTCTTTATTCCTGTCTTTCACTGACGATAGCAAATAGCTTGAAATCATGATCTGAAAGTGGAATTATAGTTAGAGATAGTGAATACTAACTACTCTGACGTTTATGTAAACAAAACATACGCTTGATGGGCGTTTTTGGTAGAACGCCATCTGTGGACATAAATACAAGCGTTAGCAAGTTTTTTAACTTGCATTTTTGTTTATCATATATATATATATATAAGTTAATAAATAAAGGAGTTGTGAACATAGTTGTGTGTAAGAATTTAGATAGTTTATAAAATTTAATGTTATTATTGTTATGCAATGATGACTTGTCAGTAATATTTCCAAATGGATGTGTTGTATGCCTTTGTATGTGTGTGAAAGATGTTATCATTATTATCAAATTTATGCCATGTATCATTAATAATTGTATGCAGAATAGAAATATATATTAATTTAGGTAATTTTACGTGGATATTATATTGTTTCTTATATGCATTTAACCCCTCTATGAGTGAGATTGTGGCTTTCTTGTTTACTGGCACTGCCTGCACATAATTATCAGGTACCTATTTATGATATGGTATTGTACAGCCTCTCTATGAAAGAGAGAGAGTTTATTTTTTTCATTTTTAGCATTGCCAGGTCAAGTTGCCAGGTGGTTATTCATATTTTCATTATTCACTTTGCCTGGAATTTAATATAAAGCATATGATAGTATATTATAATATCTGAAGATATGTTTATCTTTATATTTATACTTTTAGCTCTACTCCAATTTAGATTTAGAGTATATTATGAGTATTGAGCATAATTATTCCCTTGCCTCATCATAGGTGTTAGTATCATATTTGTTACTATTTTGCATAATATTTTTGCTATCTTTTTAAAATCTATAAAAGTGTTTCCACACTGATTTTCAAACCTGTTTAAGTTCCGTAAACAATATATCTTACTGGTGGCCTGAATATAGGCATATACATGTATTGTTTTACTCTGAGTATATAATATTTTAAATAAAGACCATAGTAGATAGATGGGAGAACTTTTGGGTAATGATAATTACTTGTATTATACATTTTTTTGGAATGCTTAATGGAAAGGTGCAATTATATGTAAAATTTATTTAAAATGCTTATTGTAAATAAATATTCTATTGTATAGAATTTTTATATGCTGTAAATAAATATGTTTTATTCTTAATTAAATATGTTTGTTTCATTGCCATTATTGCATTATCACATACTCGGAAAATCTACTTTACTAAAGTTTTCATTATTTTATAAGAGTACACTTCAATGGTCACATAGAGTTCATTCATTCATTTTGCTTATTTTTTATTCTATCTACATTATCATAAGATAAATATGTTATTTATTTTATTTCAAATGCACTTGTAATGTAGTTGGTAGCATAAAATATATTCTTACTGCCTTCTGCATTATTCAATGTTATTGTTTATTAAAAGTTGCATCAAAAATATGAAATTTACTGTTTTATAATTAATAGAAATAAAATATTTATAATTGAAGAAGTTTAAAATATTTAGAAATGTTTGAATTTGCTAACTATATATTTTTTTAAGTATTTGAATACTTTATTATTGTGTAGTTTCATTTCTGCTTCCTTAAAATTATTAATGTTAAGAATAAAACTAAAAGAAGAATATAAAATATTTAAGGTATAGCTTGAATAACAGTTATCACATTTTAAGAGTTTAAGATATATTACTGTTAGCATTTTTCTTGTTCCAAGTGCATTTTGAATTTGAACCCTGAGTTAAAGACATTTTAGAACCAAAGATGAGATTTTTAAAAAATCATAAAAGAATTTATATTTTAAATAAAGTAAAAATAAAACCCCGAGATAAAATTTAATTTAATATAGAAAACTTTTATATTAGTAATTATAATTAATTATTATGCAGTCTATAAGAGGACTCATGCTATGTGGAAAATTAAGATATTATGGAGTCCATGTGACCTAGCTTTTATCCTGTGGTCCAGCACCTTTTGAGTGACCAAGTTCTATGACTATTTGGCCAGTTACAATGTATATATATTGTACCACTACTTTAGATGTACATATAATAATTTCTGTCTAAAATTTATTAAAATAAGATATTTTCATAAATAATGCAGAAGTAATAAAATCAATAAGTTGTTGTAAAGAATTGAATTAAAAACAAAGAAAAACATTTCGTTTGAAATAAATAAATTTATGAAAGTCTAAAGAGTTTTTTATTATAGTTAGTTTAAACAAAATACAGTTCGTAAAAGAAAGTAATCTATAAAAGTTTAAGGAGTAATTGGAAGGGGGAGAGAAGTTAAAGAAAAATTAAAGTTATAACAGTTAAAGAATAAATCTCTTTTTTCTGAAATTAAAAGTATTCTCTCTTTCATTTAAGTTAAAGAAAAAAAGAAATCTCATTTATTTAAAATAAATAAGATTGTTTATAATGAGTTAATTTTAAAAAAAAATAAAGAAATATAGTAAAATGTGTGCATGTTAATAAAATGATATGTAAAAGTTAAAAATTAAAAAACAGAATTATCAATGACTACTAATTAAAAAATCCACAAACAACAGAATTAGCAAATAGGATTAAGATCTTATCAAAAAATGTAATCAAAAACAATGGATGAATTTTAACAACAGCTATAGCTGGCAGATATAAAAACTAATTAACAAAGTGACAACAGGTCATCATATAAATAGAGTGAGAATCAGATTTAGTCAGTCAATCAGTTCTTCAATCAGTTGAGTTTTACAGTCAGTCTATCATGTATCCAGAATCAGTATTTTCCATAACAATGCAATGATAACAGCTGTTGAAAGCATATGGCCAGTCCCCAGCCTTAGTCTGATGGAGCACCAGTGGCCTGCCTGATAAAAGTGATGCCTGCCTAATAATTTGAAACCACCAGACATATCTAAATGTCTTAAATAATAGTGCCACAAAATAGTAATCATAGGAACTTCCACAAAAGCCTCAAATCCAACCAGTTGGAAAAAATTGACATGAAGCAGCAAACAGCAAGAAGTCAATGTCCAAAATCCTATAGGTAATGGATAACTTTTCTTATTCCACTTCTGATATTAATGTAGCTATTGCTAATCTTGAAGCATCCCAGAGTCAGTTAATAAATGAACTTTATAACTGCATAAAATGAACTGTTGGTGTGCATGTTTTGAATGCTTGTAATTATTTTAATGCTGAATTATATTACTATTGTATATCTTATTATAATATGTGTGTGCCTGAGGTTATTATAAATCATTGTTTAATTTAATTAAGATTTTATAAAAGTAGTTTAAAATTTACAATAATAAATATTTAGTTAAAATAAATTATCTTTAAAATTTAATATTTTGTCAGTTAATTCTTTTACCACTAAATAAAGTAACAGTATATTATAATATCCTTTTGATTGAGCTAGTTGGGATTACTTAGGCACTGAATTAGTTTGCCATCATTCAGGACATGTTAGTTCTTGTAATTAACTGACACCCAGGGTTTACTCTGAAACAAAAAAGTGCTTTGAATGATAGATGTTGAATTTTGCAGCCAAGAAGATCTATCCCTTGAAATGTAGTCTGAGTTATGTACCTTATATATAGCTCTGACTTGGACATGGGTACCCTCTGGGTATTATGCTTCTCTGCTTAAGGGACCAGGTAATGCAATAATTAAATTGCATTAGTGTAGATCAAATATATAAGTTTATAATATATTTTTTTTGTATAAAAGTCTTACAATATTGTTTCACAAGTTATATTTCATATTTTTATTAAAGAGTTAAATTTTCATAGTAGATTATGTTCATCAAGAGATCTACAATGCCACCCAGTTATATATATATATATATATATATATATATATATATATATATATATATATATATATATATATTGAAACAGATGCATTGTTTCTCGAATATATTTTAAGATTTATTCTCCGCTTCCACATAAAGTGATTGATTAAAGTAAAACAGACATATATAAAAAAACCAACTTTTGTATAATCTTAAAAAAAAAAGCAAAATGTTTAAATTTAAGAGGAAATAATGATTAAGAATTGAAAAAAAGAAGATAAATCTTCATTATTGATTTTTATAATTTTTAAATCATGAAATAAATGCATCTTTAAGCATTTAAAACTGGCATTTATTGAAATATTATATTTTTAATTTTTGAAACAATGTTGTTGTACAAAGTATAATAATCACTTGAGGCAAACTTATCAAATTGAAAAACATGGCATAATCTACCTAATTCCTCATCTGTCCCACTAAAACTAAATGATCCAATCATCAAGGAGAGAAAAGCACTCAGGCT
Source organism: Epiperipatus broadwayi (assembly GCA_028023455.1). Lineage (NCBI taxonomy): Eukaryota > Metazoa > Onychophora > Udeonychophora > Euonychophora > Peripatidae > Epiperipatus > Epiperipatus broadwayi. Next base: position 1,472,966 of record JAQFVV010006219.1, on the reverse strand, counting down.
TAAATGAAAGCTGTTTGACAAATCAGATACAGTGGAGTCATGCTGGATTAATCCAGAGACTTGATCAGGGTATAAATAATGAAGTTTGAAGTTCTATCTATGTGTTGCTTAACTGTTTAGTTGCCAAATGATTTTAGTGCAGAGTCATCTTTGAAATATTATATTTGCAGCCACACAGCTTATCCCAGCTGAGAAATCTAATTTTACTAAGTATGAACCCTACAGTTGTTGGATGTTGAACAGAAAAGTATTAATATGGAAATCATAAGGATGATAGGCTAGTCAGTAATAGCTTTCTTTCTATCTACAGCCATAAATCTCCAAGCTATGCCTGGGTAAATACCAATGAAAATTAAATAATGCCATTCAGCTTAAATAAACCAACCCCTTTTTGAAATGCAATAGTAATCTATAGTGGATGAACTCACCAGATTAAAATGAAGGTAACGATTTTATGAAATATTAAATACTTATATGTTTATAATCAAAAACATCTTTCTTGAAATAAATCATAAATGATTATATTTTATATGCAAATATGTTTTTCTTAGGATAAGCCTAAATGCTTATATATTCTATATACCACATATGTTTGTGTGGAAATAAAGAATTAATACTTATAGGTTTATAGTCAAAAAGCATCTTTCTTGAAATAAATCATAAATGATTATATTTTATATGTAAATACGTTTTTCTTAGAATAAATCCTAAATGCTTATACATTTTATATAACAAATACATCTGCATGGAAATAAAGAATTAATACTTATATGTTTATAAAAAAACATCTTTCTTGAAATAAATCATAAATAATTATATTTCTATATGCAAATATGTTTTATTGGGGATAAATCATAAATATTTAGATGTCTATAATCAAAATGTGCCTTTAATAAAATGAATCATAAATAATTATATTTTAATAAACAAAATACATATGCACTTGTATAAATCATATATACCACATATATCAATCTGAATGAAATATAAATGCTATATAATTGAAATATGTCTCTAGCTGGTGGAATAATAAATGTTATGCACAAAACACAGTTATATCTGGAAGAATTAGAAAGACTTAAGAAAATAATACACATCTTTAAAAGAAGGAATTACAAATGTTTATAAGAAAAACACAGCTGTACATGGATCAAGGAATAATATTTGAATCACAACTAAAGAATTAAAGGACACCATGGATAAATACATCACCAATGAGGAGTAACTGATCAATGGAACCCAAGAAAATATGCACATACCAGAAACTGGATCCTAAAGATGAACTATATCAAAAATGAACTAATGATAAACTTTATGGGATTATTATCCAAAATAACTATGGAGAACTAATGATCTTAACAAATGTTATGAAATAAATTTATTGTTATAAAACCAATCCAGTTCTTCTTGTTGCATCACTTGTTATTCACTGCATGTGTTCACGAAAATCTCATGCCTCCAGAGCTATGTCCAGCATAATTAGACCTAGGTAAGTCAGGTTGTAGTGAGATGGAACTCTAGTGGAGCTGTTTGGGGAAACCAAACACATAAATTTCTAGGTGTTTTCAGTCTCTATGGTGCTTCATCTTCTGATGATCAGGAAATATTGTTGAAGGTGGGGAGATGTCTGTATTGGGGAATGCCAATCAATGGTTCCTTTCTACAATATGCTCATCTCAGGAAATAGTTACAACTGAAGTAAAGAGGGTGTACAGGGATCTAGTTACAATATATATATATGTCAGAGTGACTTCAGGTCAACATGGGCATGGCAATAATATTAGCATCAGCATGGGATTTGAGTTTTCATCATCAGATTTTCAATGATATGGATGGTTGAAAAGTTGAAGATTGCAGTGGATTGAAACCTGTCCATTAAAGTATAAAGATTTGCTATCTTAATATAAACTGAGCATTGATTATATATATGTGTGAGAGATGATAGTCTGGACCAACTGATGAGTGCTGTTTTAGCATGAAATACGGATATTGGTGATTATTAATATTTTCTACATGTGTGTGGTCATGTGTATCAGTTGTATGAGATAGTGTGGATAGTTGAAGGGTGCTTGAAAAGCTGAGTTCAAATCCTCTCTCTCTCTCTCTCTATATATATATATATATATATATATAAAATAGCTGAGTTCAAATCCTATATATATATATATATATATATATTCAAATAGAATGCTATTAATCTGAAATCATCAAAAAAAATTTAACATCCAGACACTTTTAGATTAATCATGGCATAGTAAAAATACATATAAAAACAATAATTTTCATAATGCATTCGTTTGGGAAAAAGTAAATATTTAAAAAATCAGATCAAAATGCAGTTGCATATGCTACATAAATATTTGTAACATGTATTTAATTATCAATTGTATGCAATATATAAAGGTAAAAATATTGCAGTTTTACATTAAAAAATTATTTTAAAAACCAAATAATTACAGGAAAAACTGTGACAATATTTGGCACTTCACACCAGAATATACATGCTAAGATTGTGATTTGTGTAACACCATATAAATTATTGGATGATTTAATCAAATGTTAAAGAGACATACACTTAACATAGAGTAAGAATTGGCAGGATTTCAGTTTAATACAAAAAAAAAAAAAAAAAGCTCTATGAGAGAACTAACCACATGAAACAACTTTATTTGATAAAATGTTTATCAAAATGATGAAATTAAATTCTTCATAATTAAATAAATACATGTATTTCAAGGTGAGTTATAACACCTGAATGATATAATGAATAACTTTCTGGAATCAATTAATTTATTGTATTAGACCTTACTGTATAATATGCTGCATATCTGAATCATATCAATTTATATATGTAACATCTTATAAACTATAATAGATCATCTTCAAATAACCACTACAAGGCAGAGGTCTCTCTTAGATACAAAAAGAAAAAGAAGATATTGTTGACTAAGCTTGCTTTTATTGGTGTGTGTGTGTGTTTCCACTCTTATTTACTTTCAAGACTAAAAGATATATATCTGGGGATTGAATATAAATAAGTTAGCTGGGAACAATTACCTAAAAAACAAAAGATAACAAAATTTTCAAGTTTTACACAGCCTAGATTATAATCTTGGTCATAAACATAAATGCAGATATGCTGACTATTGTATCTCAAGGCATTTTCACTATAGTTTATATCATCATCATTATTATTTTCAATCATTATTAATCTATTGAAGATGAAAGTTTCTAACAAATTTAATCTAATTAATCTGATCCATAATCTTTTTTATTTTCATTACATCAATAAACTTCATTGTTTCATTTATCCCCCTCATATGTGGCCTCTTTCTAGTATTTTATAATCTCTTGGATCCATTTTAAGATTTCAATTGTAATCTATTTTTATCTCTTTAGCAATATGTCTAACTCATCTCAATTTCAGTCTCTTAATTTTTTTCAATGATATTAGTGATACTGTTTGTTCTTCCATGTGAATATTTTGTTTTTGAGTTTTCATAACTCCCAACATTCATCCCCTTATATTTTGTTAATTGGTTTGGAGTATTTGGATTAGTATTCTATTAAGTTACAATTCTATTATAATTTATTTTTACCTTCATCATTAGTTACTTATCAAAAGGCAAGTTTCTATAAATCAGTATACCAATTTCCACCAATTTTCATTTTTGTTCAACTTTTCAAACAATTGTAAATAGCTCATCTTTTTAGATCATTTTTATTTTTATTTTCTTCCCATTGTTTGCTTCACATCTTTCAGTTATATTTTCCGTCATTTCTCTATCATTATATATACACAATACTCTTTTGCTTAATAATTTTCATAATAATATTTTTAAAATTTACTTTCTTCAATACTTCAATATTTCTGACCTTATTCATTCAACATTTCTCCCATTCTCCTTTATATCCACATCTTATAGAATTCTTATAATTTCTCTCTCTTCTTAATAGTCCAAGTCTCTACTTCAAATAAAAATAAATTCTAAACAAAATATTTGACAATCGTATTTTTTAAATCTAATTTTGAAGGTCATAAATATCATTATATTTTTATTAAAAGGCTATTTTGTAACAACAAATCTTACATTAATATTTTGTCAATGTTTTTATATTAATGGCTATAAAATAATGTATTACTTTCTGCCCACCTTATCATTCATAATCTTTTAATTCTCCTGAAAATAATCACTATTATGATCCATTACTTTCTGTATACTTACCATACACACCTTACAATAATCTTACTATGATATATAAAGAAATAAATACAGTGCTCAGCTGAATCTGATATAGTCATTACTTATCAAATAATCTTTACAAATCTATCACAATTTTCATGTCGCCTGAAAACTGTGTTGAATTTGTAAATGTTAGTTTGTGAATTTTGAGTATAATCATTAAATATATTTATTTGAAATCTAAACTTTCTGCACATTTATTTATTTCTAAGGAATATTTTATAAACTTATTTGCAAACGTTATCATATTATTAAAAATATTAATACAATGATGTTGCCTAGTCTCTCTATTAACTCAATCCTTATCAAATCAACAATTATCAGGCCATGTAAACAAATATTAAATAAAATATTCCTTTCTGTATTTGCAACTTATGGAAAAATACTATTTAGTATTACAACAATCTTTGATGCATAAAAAAATGTTTAATAGTTATTTGTCCGTGCAGTCAATATCTTTTTAATTCAAAATATTGAACAAAATAATCTCAATTAGTGTTTCTCAACTAGACATCTGCAGAAAAAATTTAGTAGTCTGCAAAAAGCTTATATAAATTTGTTCATATTGATTACATATTTTTATATAATCTTTTAAATTATGACTAATTTTATTAAATTTATCTTTAATTCAGTTCCAATATTTTCTTTTGTTTGTTAGTTGTTTTATTCATAGAATCCATAGAAAATAAACTAAGAAAAAAAAAAACACTGCAAGAAATGCAAAAAAGTTGCTATTTCCTATTATCAATCCCCTCACAGTACAAACTCTGCTCCATTAATAATTTTGTGCATGCAGACTTTGATATGTATAAAAATAACTTAACAATTGTCAGTTGTATGTATTACATAGTTCACCATAGCCAGACGATCAGAATTGCACTGTTGCACAGTAATAGGAATTACTATATAATGGGTGTGTATTATAAATTAAAGTATATTAAGTACTTGATATTAATTTTTTGATAAATTTTAGCCCAAATAAATAATAACAAGAAAACATCAAAAACTATTGCAAACTTTTTTCAAAAACCAAATCTAAGTACTTTGAATGCTAATGAAAATATTATTTATTCACAAAATAATTCATATCAAACAAAATGAAATTATACTGTTGTTTGTCATTTCAATCTTGATTATTTAAAATTTGATTTCATTTCTTGGTTTGAGTTAAAAGAAAATTTACCCAGACATCAAAGCGTTATTTGCAGAGAAATTTTATCCAATAAATGTTTGAAGGCAGTAAATTAATGTATCAGTTACAGATCAAACAATCAAATTTATAAAATAAGTCACTGAATTTTTTTGAAAAAGTGTTGAATTGAAAAAACACAAATCATATTTTAAAAAATTTATTTTAGTCCATAAATCTCTTGTAAAAGCATCATATTTAATTGTTTTAAGAATTTTTTCATGCAAAAAGAAGTACTTTATTGCCAAAAACTTAATTAAAGCATGTTTAATAGACATGTTCTGACATCCTAGGTACAGTTGCTGGAAACAAAATGAAAACTTTGCCACTTTTTAACAATACTATTCAACATATATTTAGTGAATTAGTGATTGATGTTAAGATCAATTAATTCAAATGGTAAGCAAATCATTCCCAATTCAAATAGATGAATCTACAGATATTCCCAATAAAAGCATACTTTTATGTTATATTCATTATGTTGATTATAAAATCAATGTAAAAGAAGAATATTTTTGTTGTGTTGAACTTCTTAATCACGCAACTACTTCAAATATATTTTAAAGCAATTGATAATTACATAAAAACGAATTAATTTAATTGGAAAAAACTGATGGAATTACAGGTATGACTAGAAAATATTCAGTAGTGGATGACAAAATGATTTTTACTCATTGCCTTATACACAATGAGCATTTAGCTGCTAAAAATCATCTCCTGATTTGAACAATGTTTTTACTCAATTGATAAAAATTATAAATTATATTAAATGCAACACACTAAAGTCAAGACTATTTTCAAGTTTAAGCAAATGAAATGGGATCTGGACATAAAATTTTACTACTTCATGCAGAAGTATAATGGCTGTTGAGAGAAAAAATATTAACAAGACTTTATGAAATAAGAAAAGAAGTTGAAACATTTCTAGAAACAACAAATTCAGAATTGAAAAATATTTTCTGTGATAATAATTGAATTGTTAAACTGGCTTACTTATCAGACATATTTTCATTAATAAATGAACTAAATTTTAAGTCTGCAAGAAAATAGTACTACTTTGGTTTATGGAATAAAATTGCAGCATTCAAAAAAAATTAAAACTATGGTGAAAGCATGTAGAAAAAAAAACAGATGGTTCTTCATTTTCATATTGATACATGAAAATGATATAAATATTGGCAAATTGAAAAATACTGTTTGCAGACATTTTTGCACTTGATAAATATTATCCACAGCAAGAAGACACATGGCAATACATGAATTTTAAATATGTTTATTGAACAAGAAAATAACCTGATTTGAAACAGGAAAAATTAATAGACTTAAGTTGCAATGGTATATTAAAAATGTCATTTAATTTGATAAGTATAACTCAATTTTGGGTTAAAATTAAAACTGAATATCTGGAATTACATGAAAAAGCTTTAAGAGTATTATTGCCATTTTTGACCACATACTTATGTGAATCAACATTTTGGTACACTCTTAAAATCAAAAGAAGAAAATTGTTTATTAATAAATCCATATTTGTGCATAGCAGTTACAAATATATCTCGCAAGACTTTATAAGCTAATTACTGAAAAGAATCAGAAACGATCCCATTAGTTTTTGGTTTTATAATTATAATTATGTTTTGCTCAGTTATTTAAATATTATTTGTTTTTCTTCAGATTTTTTAAATTATTAGTTTAATATTTTATTAGTTTTGTCAATTATTGTTTTTATTTATTTATCATTTTTTGAATATATGTATATTAAATTTTTTAAACACTACAATAATTATATTTTACTATAAAAACAGCCACCCTTTCTTCCATTTTTTTGTTTAATATTTCATTTGGTCTGCATTATAAAAAAATTTAAAAATTTATTAGCCTACAGCATGTGGCCAATTGAGAAGCACTAATCTAAATTACTGGATCAAATGACGTTTCAAGATCAATCAAAGAAATATTATTTTATTAACCTTTTTGTAAGTACAATAAAATCCTAACCAATTAACAGCTCATGGAATTCATAAATGTTCAATGTAACATTTTTCTTATTAAATTTTGTACAATGATCTATACATGTTAGAACAAATGCTATTAGCTGGCATGCAAGTGCATTGATAAGAATTTTCAGAACTTTCCTGCTTTGATTTCAGCTTGTGCCATATTTTGTAAGGCTTAATTAAAATCTGATTAATTCAAATTATTGATTCCATTTCTCAAAGTCCTATGATTTCTATGTATTGCATAATTATCTTCTCAGTCTCAAATATTTTCTTAAAGATATACTTTTAATTAAATTTAAAATGAAATATATACTTCATAAATTATTAGAATACATGAAACTTAAGCTTTGAAAAATGTTCTTTCAATCTGCCCTCTATAAACACATTTTATTGTAGAACACATTTTAACAATCAATGCAAGACAAAGAAAATATACAAATTATTTATTTGTACCTTTAGAAGTAAATGTACAATATTTTAAAAAAAAATTATTCTGCTATATAAATCTAATAATTTTCAAGAAATAATTTCCAAATAACAGTAATAAAAATATTTGAGTGATGCATGTGGAATGGTTAAATTAACCATTATAAATGCTATGACAAACATCATTGGCTGAAATAGCATACACATACACAAGATGTTTCAGGACTTTATCACTTCAGCATCAGACATCTCCCTCATATTTTGAATTATTAGTTACCAATTTAGTTTTCTTACTTCTTTAAAATCTTTAACAGTGAAAATAAAATATTTTTTAAAATTATTTCACTAGATATAAATCATAATTGTAGTCATAAGTTAGAAAAATAAAATTAGAAAACTAAATACAAGAAAAAATAAATAATTTCCAAGTGAGAGAGCATTAAAACTATCAGAGATCTACGTTTGCAATATGAAATAGTTTTATAATATATATAATAAAAATGTACAAATCATAAAAGGAATTTACAGATTAAACAGTTCATATTGTAATATCATAAAACAGCTAAAAACTATTTGACTAATGTGATTTAATAACAAACAAAAAGCATCACTGTAACATTCTTAATGCTTTCAAAAGTTCAATTTTATTAAAATCAAAATTTCAAATTTATATGTTCAGAGAAGTACATAAAAATGTTAAATGCATTAAATTAATTTTACATATATCTTAACACTTATATTTTTGATTTTGTAATCTATTTTCCTGTTTAAATGGTTGTTGATGCTGTAGATCTGTAAAAAGATTATCTCTAAATAGATGTAATTCAATGTACCTAGAGTGAATGGACTATATAGTGAATGAGCTTTTGCATTCAATTATATTGATTGTATAGGGTCTCATTGGATCTCTCGTTAGTAATTCATTATTTCAATTTCTCAAACATCAATATCCAAATGACAATAAAAATATTCTTTGAAAATCCTTATAATTTATTGCATTGTTTTTTTTTACCTATTGACCACTCTTTTGGGTCATAAATTAAATTGCAATAATTATTTCACCTCCTCCCCATTATTATTATCATCATCATCATCATCATTATTGTATATAGAACTTCAATCTGATTAATATTCAGTCAAAAATATATAATGTTGAAAAAAGATTTAATAAATTAATAATGGGAGAATGTCAAATTGTTAAAACAGTATTAAAAGAAAGAAGAATATTGAAAGATATGATATTGTTGAAAAAGTTGATTGATGGGGAAATTGATGTCAGTGACTATATATCAAAAATAGAATTGAAAGTACCTAGTCGTTTATTAAGAGAAATGCAAACTTTCATGGTTAGTATATGTAAAAATAATTTCTTTAGTAAGTCAGTTATTAATAGATTGCAAATAGTATATAATCTAACCTTTAATAATATTGATATTTTTTGTGATCAATTTGTTATAAATATTAGAAAACAACTAAATTTATAATTATTAATGTATATATAATCTTATGTATGTAGTTTGTATTTGCTTATAGTTGTTTTTTTAATTATTATTGTTTTTTTTCTTTATTGTGTATTTCTGTTAAAGTGTAAACGTTGAAATGCACATAATAAATGGATATTGAATTGAATTATTATTATTATTATTATTATTATTATTATTATTATTATTATTATTATTATTATTATTATTATTATTATTATTATTATCATCATCATCATTATTATGTATTATCAAATTGATATATATATATATAACAATCTGCCTTTTATTTTTAACATGATGTTTATAATTGTCTTTTCCCATAAAGTTTGAAACCATGTTTTGTTTCTGATTAACTATCATTTACAGCATCCTATTTGCTTCTGTTTAATATAAATACTAATAATGAGATTTAAAAAAAAAAAAAGGCAAGATAAAACAGAAGAAAGATATTTCCGATAAATAAAAAGAATTTCTTTAATAAGGATTGTTAGAAATAATCTATAATAGATGAAAAGTTATATCTTGATTAAGGTATTTTCAGAACTGACAAACTTGTATTTATTATTTTTCAGTAATTTAATTGAAATCTGAAAATTTTCCTGCCCTCTGCCAATCTTCAACTTAGTGATAGTTTCTACAACTTCATCTTCCACTATTGCACAATTTACTTTTCGCTGTCTCCTTCATATTCTCGTTACTAGTAAATTATAATGTATTTATTCAATTGTTTTTTTATTTTATGGTAAATTAACTGGCATTTACCTTTTCATTGTAAATTTTATATTTGTTAGTATATTCCTTTAATTATTTAATTCTTACACTTGTCTAATTTTATCTGCTATCCATGTCAATTCAACTGATACTAATAAGAAATAAATGATTGATTTACAATGTAGATTCTTGAAGTACATACAAAATAGAATTTACTTTAAAGTCTATCCAAATAAATAAATAAAAAATAAATCATTTATTAGAATTATATTTATAATGGTAATGATTTCTAGGAACAATAGCAATTATTTTTTGATAATTTGTCTATTTCTATTATATTGGCTAACATGCTAAATATTTTTCATCTCATGGTTCATTCACTTCTAAAACTGAAACAGTTATTTCTTGAAATGTAAACTGAATTTCTCAGTAAATCTACGCAAAACTACCAACATGTACATTAAAGAAAAGAAGCAGTTGTAGTTATTATTTAATAAGTAATTTGCCAACCATTAGTAATTCATTCAAATTGAATGCATTTACGTGGAATAGGATTTTCATTAATCAAAAATATTATTTTCTTGTTACTAATAAGATTATTATATGTTAACGTACAAATACATACTGCACTTTAATAATCATTTATATTTAAAATTATAAATTCGATTTTAAGACAAATATTGAGTCAAATTCGATTTCTTCTTTAAAATAGGTATGAATGGCCATATTCACTACTTGCATAAACATGTATATCATACACTTATGTTTTTAAAATGTTATCAAAGCAGAGTTAAAAGTTTTGATTTATAATAACATAAGGTGGGGGGGCGTAAAAATAAAAATTCCGCTGCAAATTGAAAGAAAAAATTGTTTTTCTATTTTTTTAAAAAATTTGTTCAAAATATCTGTCGTGATTCTACGATGAAAACACTCCAAGATTGCTGTCAACTTCATATGCATTTACTTGAGTGAAGGAAGATTGAAATCAATCGCATAATGAAAGCTGTTATAAAAAATCAAATTATGGAAGGAAAAAAACATTATTGTTTAAATATAATTCTAAAAAATACTTTTTTAATTTTTTTTTATATCTTTAATTCTATTCATTTATTAATTATATTATAATGATTTAAAAGAGTGGTACTCAACCTATGAACAAAGGTCAATTAATGTCAAACTTAGATTTTTTAAATCACCCAGAGAATTAAGAAAAATTAATACAGTATTATATTGTTAAATACTAAATAATATGTAAAAGAATTAGCATAGACAAAAATTTATGCATTAGATGTATTGTAGTGCATAGAGTGTCCAAACTTCCATAGGGTAGATGATAAAAAAAAAACCTACATTGGAAATTACTTTATATTTCAATACGAAATAAAAACATCGCAAAACAAATAATCACATTTACAATACTAACAATACACTCATTTCGTAATATAAACGAAATCAAAAGATAATTGTTTGTATACATATATTATCTATCAAAACAAAATCACATATTGAAATCATTTATAATTAATGAACGAAAATAATGAGAAGACACTTCTATTTTGGGAAAATTACATTAACCAATCAAAAAATTAATTATAAAATATTAAATGAAATATTAATTAAATATAAGTTAAAATTCAATAATAAAAATGAATGATTAAGAAAGCAGAGACAATTAGCTGTCCTGAAAGAATATCTCAGGACACCGGAATAAGCGAGATAAAATCGGAACAAATCCGGGTCACATGGAAATCATAGTAGTGCATACAGACTGTGAAAATAACAAAATCTTAGGTAGAATTAATAAAATGTATAAAAAGCATAGTCAAAAAATAATAGTGTAATTAATCTAAAGCTATAAAGATAGATCAATAGTAAGTTAATTAAATGAGGGTCAAAACAGTGACAAAAACAAAAAATAAAATAAGATTTTAATGACTAAATAGATTTTTAATTATTCTGAGATTCCCCCCCCCCATGTGTCATAGCATCAGCCAGGAAGTGAACCTGCTAACCCAGGACAACTGCTTGTAAAGCAGCTGTCACTGACCTCTCGACCACCAATGCTTGACTATTCTGAGATTATTAAGAAAAGGTTTTCTAAATGGTTGTGTGAAATATTATGTGAACCAGAAACTTAGATGGCTGTTAAAAGAATAAAAATAGATTTGAGGTTTTAGAAATAGGTTCCAATGAAAATAAAATAAACATTCTAAATTGAAATATGTAAATTATTATAAAAAAAAAAGAGAAAAAGAAAACTTAATAAAAAAGTTTAAGAAAACACAAACAAAACAAAAAAAGATCTGAACTATGGATATATTAAAAAAAAGTATGAAATAAAAATGGGAAGAAAAAAATATGGTTTTATAATGGGATAGAAGAATGATAACCTTCACATGGCTAATCTGCAAATAGATTATTAGCATGCAAAATTAATTGAATCCATATGGTAAACAAATTTCATCTTGATGAACTCCTAGCAAATTATGAAAATAAAGCTATCAATGTAAACTCTGTTGCTATTATGGGAAATAAATGAGCTAGGATTACAAAAGAGAGAAATTTAGACTGAAATGAACAATTAAAACATGGTGTTGACAATAATGGAACATCTCAACCACCATGGAGCAATCTTCTCTTCATTTCAGAAATACAACAAATTATTTCATCTTAACACTGAAGATGTATTAAAATCAAAAATAGAGATCCTCTATAAATTAATTAATCAGCATAACAATAATCTAATTACATTTCAAGAGGATCAGCATTTTCTAATAATATACATCTTAAAATTCCTGAATTTATATTGATTATTTATAGAATTCCCTCTACACATGGTATGGTTATTTTTGTTTCAAATCATCTTGCATAGGAAACAACTTCTATTCAAAATAGTTCAAATGATATTGCAATTACCATTTGGAAAGATAATTTTAATATATGTAATACAATAGATCCAAACTACATAACTTCAACTATATACTATTCAAAGTAAAAGCAAAAATGTAAATAAAATTTAAAAAAAAAAACCCATTAAAACACATACATTTTTATATTCAGCAATCATTTTTCATTCTCTCAGCCCAGCATGTAAACATTACATATATTAATAAAATTTCTTTGGTTTATATTCTTCGAATTTATTATTCTTTTTTTGAATATGATGTTCAGTATTTCACTTAAAATATTTTCTAAGAGTAAAAGTTTTACAAAATTTCAGAATATTGATTTAAAAACTTTAATATAATTAGAGAGAAAGTAATTTCTTGAAAAAGAGATGAATCTATTGTTTCTATATAAAAAAGCTGTCTGAAAAAAATATTGTACAGAGAGGTGCATAAGTGAACATACATCCAGTAAATTTTTCATTCATTTATTATTAATAATTATATTATTTTTTAAAATTTTGTTTATACTATAATTTTGATTTATATGTACATATAAAAAAGCATCTGTTATATATATATATATGTGTGTGTGCTGAAAGATACTACACACTTCAGTAAACAATGCATATTTTATTCTCATCAATGTTTATCAACAAAAGGAGAGCTATTGTAACACTATATTCTTTCAACATGAGGCAAGCTTGAAACAAAATATAGCATAGTTCACAGCTCCATTGTATTTACAAACATCCTAATACAAATTGACCTTACTCTTCTCTTTCAGCTTTTCCTATATTCTATATTTATAGATTTAATTTTCATAGTAGACTTTGGGGATATGAAAATAAAGAGTAAGCAGTGTCAATTTTTAGAATGAATGGATTTAAATAACATGCCTTTATGATGCTAAGCAAGTAAAAACATTCCATCCAAGCAGATGGGAATATGAATTGCAAACTACAACAACATAAGCTCATTGGATTGGTTTTAGAAGAAAATCTTCAATCAACAGTTGTGCTAAAATTTTGAATATCAGTTTATAAGAGGTGTGAAGGTTGCCTTGACAGCAGTCAGAAATATTGATTACTATATTTTACTGTGAATGTTTAGGTGGTTACTGATTGAAACTTAATTATAATTATCCCAGATTAGCTTTAGACATTATTTCGCTTATTATTTCTAAATAATACATGGGCAATTTAAAAGTATTGCAGTTTGTAATGTTAATTGACTATTTATTAGTCTGCATTACAGTGATATGTTTATTTCATGTTTAAAGAGGTTTATTTAAACTTCATTGTACCAATATTTTATACTCTGTAGTCAAGTTGCAAGCTTTAAGTGTCCATATATATTCAATGGACCATTAGTAAGAATGGATTTCCATTCTTGCTATTAAAAGGTGTGAAGGTTGCCTTGACAGCAGTCAGAAATATTGATTACTATATTTTACTGTGAATGTTTAGGTGGTTACTGGTTGGCACTTAATTATATCATTATCCCAGATAAGCTTTGGGCATTATTTCCCTTATTATTTTTAAATAATACACAGGCAGTTTAAAAGTATTGCAGTTTGTAATGTTACTTGACTATTTATTAGTCTGCATTAGAAGGACATGTTTATTTCATGTTTAAAGAGGTTTATTTAAACTTCATTGTATCAATATAAGAATGGATTTCCATTCTTGCTATTAAAAGGTGTGAAGGTTGCCTTGACAGCAGTCAGAAATATTGATTACTACATTTTACTGTGAATGTTTAGGTTTTACTGGTTGGAACTTAATTATATCATTATTCCAGATTAGCTTTAGGCATTATTTCACTTATTATTTCTTATATATATATATATATGATCAATAGATGGCGTTTTACCAAAAACACCGACCAAGCGTACGTTTGCTTACATAAACGACAAAAGAGTAAGAATTAACTATCTCTTTCAATTTGCCCACCCTCAGATCAGCTGATTTCAAGCTAATTTGCTATCATCAGTAAAAGATAGATCTAGAAATTAGATCTAAACACTGACTCCAAGTGTTTATGCAAAAAGTTTCTATCAGTTTGCAAGCAAAAATTTCATGCTTGCAAACTGATAGAAACTTTTTGCATAAACACTTGGAGTCAGTGTTTAGATCTAATTTCTAGCTCTATCTTTTACTGATGATAGCAAATTAGCTTGAAATCAGCTGATCTGAGGGTGGGCAAAATGAGAGATAGTTAATTCTGACTATTTTGTCGTTTATGTAAACAAATGTACGCTTGGTCGGTGTTTTTGGTAAAACGCCATCTATTGATCATAAATACAAGCAACCGCAAGTTAACGTGATTATAACTTGTTTTTGTTTTATATATATATATATATATAATCATACACCTCACAAATATTATTCCAACATCTTATTGCCATGATCAGATCCACAATTCAAGATATAGATAAAAATAATCATGTTCTTTAAATTTTATTTGTCTATTTGTGCCATTTTTCACAGTAATTTCTTTTGCATAAAATATAGTTTCCACGTATTAAATTATGATATTAAGACCTTAGGATTTATTATAAATGTTCTTAGCATTAAATTTCTCAAGTCTTTTATTTTACTTATAAGTTGTTAACCAAATGAATGGTATCCTAGTGAAAAATGTGAGGAGACATATACTTATTTCAAAGACAATGTTTAGCTATTATATAATAATAATAATGAATTTTATAGAAAACTATTTTAATTAAATTTATTTTTGAATAATATAACAATTTTCTAGGATAACCTTTGAATACCAAGAGTAGAAAAGGGATTTTATAACCACTCAAAATATTCCATTAACAATCTAAAACAATATTTCTTAAATGAAGTAGATTAATACACCCTTAAATGAAGTAGATAATATTCTATTACAAAAGCAGTCTTCTTTTAAATAATTGAACTTAAATTATAGTAATCAACAAAATCTTAAAAAAATGGATAAATATTTTATTCCTTAGATGCATTTTCATCATCTGTCAATCATTATAATTATGAGATTATTTTCTTAAATTTATGTGGCTGTACCTTGAATAATCAGAATGAAATATAATTGCCATAATGAATTATACAATGTTTAGATTTCTGCATAAATGATTAGTGAATAAGATATCAGTAAGATTTTAAAACAAAATTTAACAATAAAATATAACATTTATTTACAATAAACAATTACAATAATAACATTATAGGAAATCTACAAAATTTAAGAGTGCTATTTTTAAAAATTATACAATGCATTTTGCCCCATTAGAGAATTACACTTTCCCAAACTTATAGTTTAAATTCACATAAAAAAATTAAATTAATAACTTAAATGTTCATCAACTATTGTTTGTTTCAGTGGACCAATACACCTCATGAACTCAGATATTGATGCAAGAAGTTTCACTTTCTTAATTAATAAAACTGAAGTTAATATTGGTATTATTATTACAAAAAATTTTATATCTTGCCAAATAAATGATAAATTTTATTAACATAAACATTATTTCATCAATTCTATACCTTCTTAATTTGTAAAATTTTACTAAGTCATGCATTATTTTAATAATTCTATAGCTTTCTAACTGATGAAGCTTTTATTTAACCTATGAATTATTTCAAGAATTTCAACATTCAGCATACAATCACAAACAATGAGTAAACCTAACTATTATTTATGTCTTACCAATCCAGCTATGATTTTCTACTGGATGATGGTCATGTATATTGCTTATTTAGGCTAAGAAATACAATTTTTAAACGTTTGACTAAGGTAATTATCTTTCTTAACTCATGCAGTACTGGAAAAGCACGCTAAAACAGATTTTTACATCAGGTCCATCTCTATCTACACTAAGAGTAGTCCAAAAGTGCATCTAAAAAAAGGATGACCCTCTCCAAAAACAAACAATCATATCAACAGCCAAAATAATAAAGCTATATAATACACCATGTTGTTGCAGTACAAAATATGATACTTCCAAGGGGAAAGATAAACAAAGGCAATGAACCTAGTGATGGCATGAACCCAAAATATGCAACTACATTCTGAGGGCAAATAAATATGTTAGGACTTTGTCTCTAAACATATGAGAAAAGTGGGAATGGGCCATCACAAATACTAGGAACAATAAGAGTTGCTTCAAAAAAGCATTTATACAAGCATGAAATATAAGAATATATAACACCTAAGGAAAATATAATGACAAGAGAGAGAGATCAAGCTCATATCTCTTTATAAAATATATGGGCTATTTAAATAAATATCATCAAGGGAGAGATAAACCTCCTATCCATTGGAAACATAAATTGTCAAGATATAAGCTATAGCAAATACACAAGAGAAAGACATTCTAATCTCTTAATAAACAATAATTATTAATTGATATTATAAAACCAATAATTATTTTGTGGCAAATCTGACTTAATAAAATATAGCCTATAATACACAAAATAAGAATATACAATTTTTTTCCATGGTTTACATATAAGTATTTACTAACATAGACAAATTACTCATAGTAGGAAACAAAAGCAATACTCTTAAAATGATACAATACTAAAACATTATCTAACATATAAAATAGTTAATATTATGTGAACTTCTGAATATTATCATAAATTATAATGCATAAAATATACTAAGCAAGAATACATAAAATAATAAAACAATAAATTATAAATGCACAAAATTATAATTCTACATTATAACCCATTTACCAAAACTTTTAAAAATATTAAAGTTCTTTTATCTTATAAACTTCACAAACTGTTATAAGGCAATTTAACTAGCACATAATATTTCTCCATTTACTGGCAATAAAAAACAATCTGAAATAGATGCATAGCACTGAAAGTTATTTTAGAAGATTCCCTTAAACAGCAATGCACACCAGTACATTTAACAATGGTCACTTTATTTCATGAACTGATTAAACATATAAGCAAGTAAGTTCCGTTTCAATAATGCATATTACAACATTAGGCTGGTTTTCATCTATTCATTAAGTATTATATTCAATATAGAGGTCCTATAACAAATATTTCTTTTTAAAACTGAGCAGGTTTCCTTCCAGAGAAAGAGAGAGAGAGAGCGGATTTACACACACACATTTTTGAAGCATTAATAATAAGGCATAAACATATGATAAGTAAGTTTTATCAGAATTAATGGAATTTAATTTTTAATCATAATATATTTCCTCTTGTTCAGTTTTATTTTAAAAGAAAAGATTGAAGTATAAATGGGTGATTTTTTTCTTCTTCACCAAGCAACAAATTTATTAACAGCAATTAAAATGTCATTTTAATTTAAACATAAATGGTTCATTCATCTTGAATCAATAGTTCATTTATCATAAGAATAAATTTATTCAAAGTAAACAGTTTATCACAGAATATTGAAAGTCTTTTTTTAAAAAAACTATTATTAAAATAAAAAGTTTTCAAAAGTTCTTTATAATCATTGCTTTTTTTTTTTCAGATTGTAAAATATGCATTTTTTAAAATATTAATGAGCTGTCATAAATATTGCAAGTACGAGTCTCCATGATTTTATTTCCTAAGATATAATTAACATTAGATTTATCATAAAGTTCATTGTAACTATGAAATATAAAATAATGAAGAATTCTTACATGAGCAATACAAGCTAAGGATAATTTCTGTGGTGTACTAGTTATCAATAGATACACTTTATCTATTACAAATGAACAAATTGTTTAACATTTTCAATGCTCTGCTTTTCTTTCTTTTTAAATATTGTTAACTTTTGGATTTCCAGTGATTTTAGTCTAAACTTTGGCACCTGAATTTAAAAGCTTTTAAAGATACATGTTACTTTAAAATAAATAATTTTTTTTAAAAAAAATATTACTTATATTTAATTTTATAATTGAGAAATTTTGAAATTTTCTTCTCCTTTGCTTCTGTTTCTGGTAGAAGTTTAATTATTCTTGTAGTTCAATTGTAGTCCATGTAGTTCAGACCTTCAGTGAGTGTGTGGAGCTTTTTATACACCTAATCATATCACTCTTTTTAATTGACAGAAAAAATGTCTTTTTACAACTTACTTTTATTTACTTTTTCCACTTTCACATTAAAGATTAATTTAGTATCTATGGAAGATAACTAAAAATAGCAACTCATTTACATATTTTTCAAACATTTTAATTAACACATGCTGTCTAGGATAATTATTTTTAAAAGAATAAAGTTATTATGATAAAAATAAAATAAGATATAATGAAAGAAAATATGTTTTTAAAAATATATTATATAACTTCTTTATAATCATTTTCAGACTGTATTAATAATTAATTAAAAGTTCATTAGGTTCTACTTAATATTTTAAGATTAATTTAAAGGTATTTAAATGATATTTAATATTGTAAAACACAGAAAGTGTAAACAAAAATTAATAAATGTGAGCACAATCACAAACCAATACTGAAGTTATTACAATTGAAAATCAACTATTTTAAGACTAATAAAGCAATTTTCAGTCTTTTAAGTTGACTAATCAAGCTTTATCTTTCTCTATTCAATCTTAATGACATCAGCTAATAAATGTACTATTAATGATAGTTAATTTAAACTAAATGCTTTATTATAAGTATGATAAATCAACATTAACACCTAATATTAAAATTTTAGACCTAATTATTATTACTGCTAATTTAAACACTAAAATTTGAGATACCAAAAGATTATATTAAAGCAATATCAACTTTTTAGTACTAATTTCTTGTTAAATAGAAAACTACATCTTCGGATTAAACATTTAAAATTACTTCAACCATAGACAAGTTTAAATTAGTATAGTAAAATATAGTAGACTTCAATTATGTTAAGGACTTACAAAATACTTTAACATATATATGTATGTGCTTTGTGCACAGATAATGAAGCTGTTAAACATAGGTAATATTATCCAAAAGTTTTCACCAACTGCTTTCAGGACAGTTTATAGTCCCATATTCATGGCTACATAAATATGGGACTATAAACTGTCCCGAAAGCACTTGGCGGTAACTTTTGGATAATATTACTTATGTTCAACCGCTTCGTTATTTGTGCACAAAGCACACACATATATATATATTGCTTTCAAACGCTAATGAAGTAAAGCCTTAACTATTTCAAAATACTTTAAATAATTTGAAATTTAAATTGGCATATACCTATAAATCTATAATAAAGTTAACTTACAACAAAATTAAGATAATGAAAAATTTTCTTTTATATTTCTTTTTTTATACTTAAATACATTAAATAACTAAAAATCTAGCTTCACTGGCAAACCCAAAGGTTACAATATATAAATGATGAGATGTGATTTTTTTTTTCAAATTTTTTATCAGATTTAGAATTTTCTTTCAGACAACTAAAGTTTTTATCTAGAGAATAAATAAACAGATTAAGTGCTCAAATTCATATCATCTGACAATTAGAAAACCTAGTGAATAATGTTTTCCACTGTTTCTTCTCAGCTTTGTATAGGTTATTTGAAGATTGTTTGATCATTATTCATATAGAATTTGTGATTGTTGCTTTTTAAAGTGTGATTATAATACAAATCTACTCTAATTATGTCCATCAATTTTGTTTTCTGATAATTTTGTCCCAACAACAATTATATCAATTATATATATATATGTACACACTGCAATCTTAAGGAATGAAGGATGGCTAACGTGAATAAGTACATCAAAAGACAAATGGATAGCAGAATAAGTTGTGAGACAATTTTATTGAAATACTGTATAACATTTTTATGACATATAATAATACAAAAAAAAATTATAGATATGATTTAAAAATAAGATTATTAAAATAATTTTGTAATAAATAGCATTAAATATTATTTGTAAATCATTAATAATTCCGTTTCTTTTAAAATAAATAAATAAAACAATAAACTTCCATATAGTGTAATGTCTTAAACGCAGAACTGAATTCTGACTCACTCATGGCATATAGGTAGTTTAGTTTAAAAATTCAAAATTTCAAAGTAAAAGAGATGACCCAGAATCTTATTTCTTGATAAAATTGTTTCTTCTCAATTTATTATATTCCATTTATTTTCAAATAATAGTCAAACGTTTGTGCACTTAATGAAATTCATTAAAAATGTAACGGGAAAGGAGGCGGAAGCAATTTCCATTCCCTTTCTATTTCTTTTTTTTTGTTTCGCTATTACCCAACTAAAATCAATATTCTTTATAAAATAGTCAAACAATTTAAAGCTTTTCAATTCATCAGGATTAAAAATGTCCTAGGAAAAAAAGACAAAATGATAATATTTTCCGTTATCAAGTACTATTCCTTTAAAAAAAAAAATACAGGAAGCAGCTAAAACTTTTTCAAGCAATCTAAAAATTAACTAAATTTGATATAGTACTGATTAATAATTTACTAATTAGTATTTAGTAGTACTCAAGAGATACTTTAAAGGCTTTAAAACAAGAAAAAAAAAGAGACTGTTATTTAAAACAAAGCTTCTCAAAGTGTGGGTTAGCAAAACTAAAAAAACACCGAATGACCTAAAATTAATTCAAAACCAATTTGGCAGCACTGCACGTATAGTATGACTGCGCGTTTATGATAGTGAAAAAGTGCTTGCGATAATTCACCAACTGGATTGGATTGGTCATTGTACCCCACTGTTTGATCTATGCATTCTGTTGCCACCTCAGCTTGCACAGTTAAGACTATTGTATATTCTGAATTATAGAGTTTTATCGTAAAATTGTTCTACTGTTATTCCTTGACTAAATATAAAATTAACAGACCCTTTAAATTTTTCACCTATAAGAAATTATTTCTTTCATGAGTTATCTGTTATAAACAAAAACAATAATCAGAAAAGATTTAAAATCGACCCTTTTAAACAAATTTAATTTCATAAATTGAAGCTAGTATTTATTCCAAGAAAAATAAATATCGTGTGTGTTTTATAGATAAATATGATTTCTATATTATTTTAAAAGTAAAAAAAATAAGTATTTCTAATGATGTGTTCCTTCATTTTTTGTTTAGTTATATTAAGTTTCCAAACACAAATAATAATCAAAAATTTTTCAAGTGAAAATACTTCATTAATTGTGATGTTTTTTTTTTTTTTCAAAATGAAGTTCGTTTTTTAAAAGGAGTTCTTGAATCAAATTGGCCTAAAATTTTTAAAGAACTTAATTTTTATATATTCAAAAAATTTCAAATTTTAAAAAATCATCATAATTATGATAATATACATTGTAATGGACAAATAGTTCCATATGTAACTTTACTATAAGGTACTACTAGATAATAAATCTAGACTTCTTTCCAATAACAAATTATAATTTAATATTGAGAATTAATATAAGAAAATATCAAAGAAGTTTACTAGCAAAATTACTATTACACAAAAATGTTGGGAAGCTATAAATTATAAAGTTAAAACTTCTAATTAATCACAAATCTTGAAGTAAAAGACAAGTTTGCCCAGTGTGAGTTACATTTGGACATTCATTAATTTGGCATATCAAATTCTATATTTTATAATTCAATAAATAGTGAATAATAATTTAAAAAAATTATTATTAAACAAAATAATTTATATAAAATATCAATAATCTTATTGTAGTAGTTACCAATATCTAAATTAATACATCAAAATCAACAAACACATGTATGACAACAATCTGAGACATTGCCAAAAAAAACCAAGCTATCCTTAATCTCAATATATAGTAACACAGTAACCTATATGTTGAGAGCTATAAAACTAAGCAATGGGTGAAATGTCTGTTATATATAAGTTTAACTCTCTACTATAATACTTTAGGTAACAACGTAGAAACAATGATTATTCTTAAAAATTTTATATATAAAATATTTAAATATTAATTCATCATAATAGCCATATTATTTATAAAGATATAAATATTAACCATGCTTAAGAAAGTATTAACTACAAAAATGAAATATAGGAATTTATAACTAAAACTAATCAATAATATCAAGGTACACATATCAATAATATCTCAGTTGCCAATACATACAGTATTAGTCAAATTCCACATATATAAATTAAATATATCACCATTTAAACAATCATTATTTAAAATTATAAATATCATTAAATAACACAGATATATTTCATAATCTGTATTGAAATGTGATGTCTATAAAATAAAAATAAGCTATCATTTATTACATCTGTATTATTTTTGAATGTACGTTATATTTAAAAGGTTTTGAAAATATTACACACACTGTGATCAATCATAAAAATTGGCAATTTATAAATGATTAATATCAGCATAATATTTATGTAAAAAGCAACTTATTATAGATAGAAAATATTTAATAAAGATTATAAGTTGTTTTGTAATTTTAACTTGTTTATCAGTAGAAAATGTTAACGATATCCAAATTTAAGCTAAAGCAGATGATCCTTTTTTCATAATGGTGCTTAATTTGAAATATAGAAGATAGGTTTAAGTAAAGATGTAAAAAATCATGATTTTTGCACCAGTTGATGATTATTAATTAATCCTAATTATGATAATGAAAACATTGAAGAAATAGATTATCCATTTGAGTCTTGGTTCCCAAATTATTAGGATAAAAAGTGCTTATTTACAGTTTCATTTTGAGAATTTAAAATTCAATGTTTATCTTTTAAAAATTCATCAGCCTATGATCCTATTCATGTGATCAAAACAGTTTTTTTAAAAACAGTTTTTTGATAAGAAATCATTCTTGGCTACTTGCCAATAGAACAGTAAATAAATATAGTCAATTTTAAAATTATTTAAAACAAATAATTGTCAATTCTTTAAAATTAATATTTTTAAATTAAACACTTGAATTTTATTTGCTTTTAAATTAATAATAATAATAACTCAATATTTTAAAATATATATATTCTAAATTAATCAAATTTCTTTCTACACATTTACTTAATACCCTAATGAAATATATTCTAAAAGAATATACTATTGCAATATATATATATAATAATGATGTTTATATTTCAAAGAAAAAAACTTTTTTTGTTATGAATAAGTGGTTAAATTTAAAAAGAAAGAATAAAAATTATGATGGTGCAGCAAATTCCTTCTAGTATTCAGAAAGGGGACTTAAAAATATATGATTCATTTTTTGACATTTGGATTTTCTTATGTTAATTGTAATGACATGAAACAACATATTTGTTTAATTTGTAATGAAGGTTTGGCTGCTAAGAGTATGAAACCATCAAAACTAAAGTGATTTTCTGGCATGCAAAGTACTGCAATAAAACAAAAAATATTTTGAATGACTTCTAAAATCTTCAAATACAGAAAATCAATGTTTTGAAAAATTTGTTGCTGTAAACAAAAAATATTTACTTGCATCTTATGAAATTTCTTATTTAATCACAAAAAAATAAAAAGTTCAACATGATAGGAGAAGATCTTGTGTTGCCTGTTACAAGAAAAATGTCAGAAATAGTTCATGAAAAAAATGTGATGACATTTATAAAATTTCTTTATCAAATGATACTGTTGCCAGAATAATTTCTGAAATTAGTAATGGCTAATTGCAGCAACTTATTATTAGGCTTAAGAACAGTCCAAAGCTTGCAATTCATTTGGATAAAACAATGGATATTTCAAATGTGGCACAATTGTTACTTCATGTAAGATATGCATGTGAAGGAAATATACATGAAAAATTATTGTTTGTCATCCTATGGAAGTATTCACAAGAGGAAAGACATTTATCTTAAAGTTGATGAATTTTTCACAAAAGAGTTTACAATGGAGTAGTTGCATTGGTGTCTGTTCAGTTTGTGCTGGGGCAATGTTGGATGAGAATAATGAATTTGTATCAAAAGTTAAAACTGATAGTATATGAATTTATCACTTTTACTCTTTGCATGTTCCATTGGAAAGCACTCATAGCCAAAAAAATGCTTTGTGATACTATCAAAATCATTTATTTTCATAAAAAGCAGAAATATAGTCATCTATTTTCAAATCTTTGAAAAGATATAAATTGACATTACTAAGTCTTATTATTACATGCAAGAACAAGGTAACTCTCAAGAGGAAGAGGATGAAGTTTCTACAGATTATTATAGTAGAAATTTGAAGAAGTTCTGTTTTTAACTGAGCAGAAATTCAATTTTATTGATTTTTTTTCATAGTAAATAATAACTTTGAAAACTATAACTTGTCAGTTATTTTTGAAAAAATGAATGATTTAAACATCTACTTCGAAGAAATAATTGTAACATATCTACATTAATATATAAACTTGAAAGTTTTGTTAAGTGAATATATAGAAAAACAGAGTGGAAAATGGATCTTTAGAAATATTTACAGCTATAAATGTTTTTATAATTGAAAATAACCTTGCCAAAAATTTAATGCTAAAAATTATAATTAATTATTTGAAGTCTCTGAAGACACAATTGCAAAAATATTTTCTTTCAAATTTTGATACTGAAAAAAAAAATTGGGTTCATAAATTATATTCATTTAAAATGATTAATATCAGTCGTTTACCATTAAACACTCAAGAAGAATTTGCTGAGTTATTGAGTGAAACAGGTTTGAATTTTCCAAAAAATTGTTACATGAATTTTGATTTGGGATTAGGAAAAAATTTCCAATACTTTATAAAATAGCCCAAAACATACTTAACCACTGTCTCATGACATACAACAATGTAGTAGTATGTGTGGACATATATATGTGTGTGCATGCATATATATAAACTTGAAAAAAAAAAAACAGAAATAAATACAAACAAAAAATTTTGTAGATATTTTCTATATTATATTGGAATAACAATTAAGGAGTAAATAATTTTGAATTTAATTTTATTTTATAAATTAAATACTTAAAAAGATCTAATTAATATTTTATTAATTCTGATGTTGGAATAAAAACAAGCATATTTTTATGTTACAATAGATATACTGGAAATTATAAAATTCCACAATCTATTTTGATTATAAACTTTTTTAATTAAAGCTTATATAACATATTTTGATAAAATATCTACAAAGTTTTATTGGAAAGGGCTTTTTCCAATCAAGATAAAAAAACTTACTTTTAATTAGTGTTTTTTTAATTCCACTCTGACTATAAAAAGGTTGGAAAAAAGATTAGAAGAGTTACAGACTGTATCAGCATGATGCCTATGAAGTTATAACAGTTATAATTGAGGACAATAGACAATGTATTCAGCCATTGCTAGTATGGTAGAGTTTGGATTCACATGAAATAAGACCCAGCATTTATGTAGTCCATAGCCCATATATATGTATATTAGATGGCATAGAGACTGAAGTGAGCTCACTTCAGCCAACAGTCACTAGATTATACCTTTCCCAAAGATGACAATAAACTAATCTATGATTTTAAAGGGAACTAGCTTACCAAGAGATTACCATGCTATATACAGTTTTATCAATATGCCAAGAAGTGCAAAGATACTGCATTGTGTATATAAAGTATGACAGTTATCAGCTGGTTTTAAAGGTAATGAATTTTTGATGAAATTATTCAACTAAAACTAGAGTAATGAAAGAAAATAATAAATGACCATTTCAAGTTTTATCTATTAAAAGTGAAACTCTTTAGTGAAAATAACAGTTAAAATTTCTAATATAAAAATAAAACAAGTAAATAATTTTTGCTTAAATTATGTCTAAAAACAAAAGATTGATTTATAAATGATTTTATTTTGAAATTGAAAAAAAATAAACTCCAAAAATCTTTCTGGATTGAAAAACAAAAGAATTTGCTGGAATATTTTTAAAGATATTTATAATTAATCAAGAATTACCTAAAAAAAAAACTTTTATGGACCATCAAAAAATAATATATATATTTTTAAAGAAAACTTTTATTTACCATAAAAAAGAGGCTAATTAATAGCTTTAATTTCGATTATCTGTTTTGTATATACACACATTAGTGTGCACTTAGGTATTATAAAAAATGAATTGAATTTTGTTATTGGTTATTACTTTTCTGATATGTAATTTTAGTTTATACAGCATGTTAGTGCTTATGTAGATGAGTGTCATGTGGACACACACACACATATATATATATGTTAAAATCAATTATACTTTATGAATTATTAAAATGAATTATTGAATTTTATTATGGGTTTATCATAATTCTGATATATATATAGGCAACATCTGTGTGCTGATATATACATGATTTATGTAATTCTATTGACATATTGATAAACCACAATGTGATAGTTTATTATTTTTGTATTAATCAAAATCAGAATGCCAAATTTATATTTATAGCATATTCAGCATACCTTAATTTCATTTTATTATTTCTAATTAATAAACTTATATTTCATTGTTTAAGATTATTTTAGTAAATTTATTCAATTCTAAAATGGTTTTAGAATATTATATGTTTGTATTATATTTCTTGCTCACAGTAACAATTATAGAGCTTTTGCTCAAGCTGGATTCATGAATAATGGTCTGTTATATAAAAAGGATTTATATTTAGTGCTTATGGACATCCTGATGATGTGATTTCATTACTTCTCTAATGTTGAATGGCACAAAGATATCCTTAAAGTCCATGCATTACATTTCAATTTAATTATTTATTTAGAAATTAAGTTTATAGTTGGTCAGTGCATTAATGGTACTAAGTGGCCAGAGAATTGATAACGATGTGCATGTTTTAGTATCCCAGCACTATTTTTTAACTGTTATATTCTTATGAATTAGCACTTAAGTTTGTGCCTTCAAATTATTGTTTGAATAATATGCTCCATGCTGGCAAGAGCTAAATAATTAGCCTAGTCTATAGGAGACCCATTTCAAATCCTGTCACAAGATTGACTGCTGAGTTTATTGTTGATCATTCATGATGATGAATGATTATTATGTTTGTGTAATTCTGGTGAACTTATAATTAGTTCTGTGCTGATCTCTCATTCCTCATATTCATTTGTATTTAATTTCATATTTAAATTTTGTATTGACTTGGGGTTGATGATGATGATCTTCCAACACTATAAGTTATCCCCTATTACTCCATACTATTACAGTATTTATGTGAAGCAACATTTTCAATATCAATGTTTGAGATATTTATTTTATATAGCATAATGTTTTTAATCTATAATAAACTAATAATCAGCATTAAGCTAATGAACATGCGCTTTATGGATTTTAACAATAAATGAATACTCTTATTTTTTCAAATACAAGATAAAGTCTTTGTGAAAGAATAGAATGAATCCAACTATTCTTTCAACCCAAATGTTTAAGTATGGGCAAATCTTAAGTATTTGGAAATGAGAGTGTGAAGATATTAAACAATCACTTTAAATTATTTTTACTATGTCTGAATAAATGACGCCTGCGAAATTTACTAGAATTTACGATACGTCATTCTTAACTGAAATTAAACATATATAAATGAAATATTTATTTTATATAGTGTGATGTTTTTAATCTGTAATAAGCTAATAATCAGCA
Organism: Epiperipatus broadwayi; assembly: GCA_028023455.1. NCBI lineage: Eukaryota > Metazoa > Onychophora > Udeonychophora > Euonychophora > Peripatidae > Epiperipatus > Epiperipatus broadwayi. The sequence continues at coordinate 1,444,514 of JAQFVV010006219.1, read as the reverse complement.
TTAAGCTAATGCACATGCACTTTGTGGATTTTAACAATAAATGAATACTCTCATTTTTTTCAAATACAAGATAAAGTCTTTGTGAAAGAATAGAATGAATCCATCTATTCTTTTAACCAAATGTTTAAGTATGGGCAAATATTAAGTATCTGGAAATGAAAGTGTGAAGATATTAAACAATCACTTTAAATTACTTTTTACTATGTCTGAATGAATGATGCCTGCGAAATTTACACATGTTTAATTCATTTAAGAATGACGTATCGTAAATTCTAGTAAATTTCACAGGCATCATTCATTCAGACATAGTAAAAGTAATTTAAAGTTATTGTTTAATATCTTCACACTCTCATTTCCAGATACTTAAAATTTGCCCATACTTAAACGTTTGGGTTGAAAGAATAGGTGGATTCATTCTATTCTTTCACAAAGACTTTATCTTGTATTTGAAAAAATGAGAGTATTCATTTATTGTAAAATCCACAAAGCATATGTGCATTAGCTTAATGCTGATTATTAGTTTAATATCAATGTTTATAAAATCAACAAATCGATCAACTCTGCAAAACATTGAAGATCTATGTCCTGCAATATCAAATATTCATCCAAGATTTAATTCTTTATGTAAAAGCAAACAAGCACACCCAGTTCAAATATTTGTCTTTAATGAATTGTAAAATTATATTTATATGTATACCAATGAATTATTTTCAAAAAAATTTCTTTTTGATTTATCATTAAATGTTTTAATTCATATTCCTAGTTTATATATCTCTATACACAGGGTAGTGAAAATATTTGCCTGGGTAAAAGAGGCGAAAGTGGAAAAAGTTTGAGAAGCCTGGATTTAAAATAACTTAAAGAAAAAAGAATATAATTGCAATTTATATGCACCTTTTTTACATATACTGTATATAAAAACAAAATATCACATATATTTATATATAGATACCCACACACGCGAATAATTAATAATGAAATGATTAGCTAGAAAACAGAGGAACATAATCAATAAAAAAAGATTTTACATATGAAATTATCAGAGCTTATTGATTAGTTATCCACACACATGTATTTATAAAAAAAGATTTTAATAAGAGCGATGTATATCCAGGATTGTAAATAAACATTCAGATAAAATATTTGATACACAAAAATGAAGTTTTGATAATCTAATTGATGAGTATTCTTGATAGCAATTAAAATTTCTCCAACTCCAAAGGCATTTGCTTGAGCCACATTTTTTTTCATATTGCTATTAATTTCATTAATTTGAGATTTTTGCATTTTAGATCATTCAATAAATCACAATCACATCTTTCAATAACAGTAACCGAGACAAAAGTTTTAGAGGAAAAAAACCTAATAATGTCTAATTTTTTATTATTTAGTTATAGGTTTTTATTTATTTATGATAGTTTAAGTATTAACAAATTAACATAAAGGGATTTATGGAGATTCCATCCAGAAAATAGATTCACCATGGCTATACATAGATTTGGCAGTCATAAATTATTTGGTTCATAGTTTGTGTTTATTCCCATTTACATATATCAAAGATTGATAAATTTCTATTTATGAATAGAAAGCGCAACAACAATGAGTTACTCTGAATCTGTTGATGAGACTTTAGTTGCATCTAAATTTGTTTAAACAGCATAAGAATTAATGCCATAATTCTTTGATTGTAGATTTCTTATTTCAAAATCCAAATAGAAAATCTTGATTTGAGTCTTAGATGGTGAAGCTATATCTTGAGTTATAGGCAAGTCTGGTTTGTTCAGCTTCTTATACATTTTCTGTGAAACAAATAATGTAATATTTAATACTATAGTAATATGAAGGCAAAAATAGATATATTTGAAATCTTCTTGATAATATCATTAAGAACCAAGTCCTAGAAAAAACAAAAAAAAATTATAATTAGCTAAAATTCCAGTTCAAGCAAGACATTTCTTAATCAAAATTAGCAATATATATAAAATACACATCTGTGCGGCATATTTTCTTTAAAAAACTTCTTTATTTATTATTGAATCATTAATTTTTTCCCTATGTGCTGATTTTTCAAACGCAAAGACTTTATCAAAAAATAATGAAAAATACACACAAATATATATATGAAAGACAAATCCTCAACACAAACGCTCTCTTGATAATTAAAAAATTATATTTCATTTTTTAAATGCCAAAATTATTTACTAACTTCACTCTTTAATGTAGCATAGATATTCCACCCCTTCTTTTTTCATAATTTTTTTATTAAAAAAGAATTGACATAGTAATAATAAATAAAGAAAAAATCAAAATAAAAGTTCATGTAAAAAAATGGGCATCTAAAAGTTAGTTATTAATTTAATTTGCTTATCTTTTTTCAATCTACAATAATAAAAATGTTAAACATATTTTGTTTAATTAAAAGAATTCTCTTAAGTACTTAGGCTGGGATAATTTTATCAATATACTATAAAACTAGAATATAAAGCTAATTACTGCTTGAAATTAAAATAAAATTCAAAATCAAATCCAACAAAATTGTAGAAACAAAGCACTGTTGCATGGCATTGCTAAATTGGTGAATGACACTACAGTACTTGAAATAAAAACATATTAGAATAAGTCCTACTAGTAGAAATAGCAATTATGCGCATAAAATTTTATCCATAATCAGCTTTGAGTATAACGCAATGATAGGTATCAATATTACATTTTGTAAATTTATTTATATTTAATTTTTTTCCTGCAATTTCTGCAATTTTACTAATTTTTATATTTTAATTTTTATTGTTTTTTTTTTTATACACATTTATATATTAATTTTAATCATGTGCAAGAAAAATAGATCAGTACTGAAATGAAAAAAGAAATATATTTTTTAAAAAAGATGTAAAATGGTGGGCAATTTAAGTATTAAATATGGTGAGATTAAATTAATAAACTATATTATTCTTTTACAAAAATGATGAATTAAACAGTTAAAGCAGATTGCAAAAACAATTTCAGTTTGAGCAGTTTATATTTGCTAATGTGGATTAATCAAAAGCAAATAATGAGTCAATCATTTGTGAAAATAATAAGCAATTAATTGTTGAAAAATTTGAAGTATTGTTCCTATGAAGGAGGAATTTATTATCAACAAAGGTTTATCAAATTCAATAAAAGAACTGAATTGCATAGCATTACAAATAGTATTAGTGAATCAACTAATGCTAAGACTGTACTGAATATTATTTCAACAGAAAGTGAAAGTTCTGAAATCAATGATTTGTAAATTATTATAATATGCACATATACAATTTAATTTTATGTTTTTAAATAATGTATGTATGTACAGCAATTAATTTTAATTTATATTTTTGACTTTTCCTGTTTAATTGATTGCTTTCGATGGTAACTTTGGTCTTAACTGTGGGTCTAGAATGGATTATCTTTAAATATAATCTACAGCAATATATATATATTAAAGATAATCCATATATATATATAGCTTTTATGTTATTTTTAATATATATATATATATATATATATATATATTAAAAATAACATAAAAGCTTTTGGAATAATGGAATAAATAATGGAACTAATATTTGTGAAGTTTAATGGTATAATAAATTTGCAGTATTTAGTTATACCATACTGTAAATGTTAATTTCAAAATAATAAATTCTAGAAATCATAAAAAAATTCAAGTGCACTTTTGTAATTTATTTGAATTTTTAAAAAATGCTCAAGTGTTGGCAAGATTATTGATGTTATAACCTGTATAAGACTTATAGTTTAGTCCAGTGTATAAAGTGAAAACAATCCTCTTAATTAAGACTTATAAAGTCTGATTTATTAATCTATGTTGGAGTCAGATAATTAAAAAATCAAATAATCAAGTAGTTTAAACTGGGGAAAAGTGGGGAGGGGATCCTCTCTTTTCATTTTTTTCAATTGGAAAACAAAAACAGCACATCCATTTTAATCAAATTTTAATAAAGATTTTAAAAAGTTTATTATAAATTGTTTTTATTTATTTTTTAAAAAAGCTTTTTTATGTGATGTTAAATGATTATAGTTTTGTTTATTTAAAATTTAAGTATCTTATTTAATAAAAATAATATGTAAAAAATTTTTTTTTAAAATTATGTTTTTATGTAAACAGTACTAGCTGACTAAAAAGTAAAAAAATAATAAAGTAATCCAATTAAAAAGTGAAGAAAAAAAACTGAATCTCAGTTAATTTGCCATTCTTGGAAAATATCTGATCTTAAGAATCTAGATTTGTTATAAAACAATTGGAAATTTCAGGAATATTGTCATTTCATAAAAGCATTTGGAACTCAAATAAATCATAAAAATTATAAATACCTCAAATGCTTTTATGAAATGACAATATTCCTGAAATTTCCAATTGTTTTATAACATGTCTAGATTCTTAATATCTCTGATATTTCCCAAGAATAATAAATTAACTGAGATTAAGAGTTTTTTTTTTACTTTTTAGTTGGATTACTTTATTATTTTTTTCTACTGATTACATAAAAGCATAATTTTTTAAAAAAGTATTATTTTGTTAAAACTAAAAAAATGCATTAACCAGTAAAGAAGTTAGCATATTTGTTAAAAGTAGCTAATTTTTTTGACACAAATTGTTATATGGAAGAGCAGCAGAGATATGATGAAAGGAAGAAAACAAATTAGTTCTTTTTTAGTTCTCTTTACGTGCAGTTAAACCAGAGGAAAGTAATTTTCAGTTGTTAGTCATCACATTTTGATAGCACAAAAACTTACCTTAGGAACTAGAAAAAATATTTCTCTTGAAATTAACATTGTGTTTACTGACAAAAGAAAGTCAAACCAGCCTTAAAAAAACTGTTAAGTTATTACATCATTTTTCAATTGCAGATTTGCTGATTTGAAAAATTTAGTTGTGACCATTATGAATAAAGGTGTCTTATAAAGACAATTGCCATCCCCCAGATCATTTTCTGCTGAACTAGCAGTCATCATAATTCATAAACAAAATTAATGTAACAACAGACTAAAATTTAGTAAAGTACTTGATATAAAAGTACAGTTACACAGAGAACTCATTGAAAGAAAAACATTTTAATTAAAAAGATTAATTTACAAAGAAGATAGTTATTTTGAATCTATCAAAAATATTTATTAAAACTAAACTATGCGTGATAAAGGAGAGAACAAATAGTGGGATACTGAAGAAATTAAGAAAGAAATACTAAATAGTCGAATTGGTAAAGCCTTAATTTCAATTACATCATAGTTAAATATTTCAAGACATTAGCATTTATGTGGTAATAGCTGAAATAATTTGAAAACTTTTCATCATTAATTTTTTTCTCACTTTTTACAATTTGTATTTTTTATTTTAAGAATATATCTTATAAAACATGCATATAATTAGTGATAAAGCATATACATATAATTAACAAATTTTTTCATCCTAATTGTTCCCATATCTTTGAAGAGGTTATGGGTAGTTAAAATAGTATTAAATCGTACAAGAAATATATGCAACATGCAATGGTAACTTAATGTATTGGAATGAAAATGAAATGTGATGGTATTTCTCTTAATTTGTCAGTTCATTACATTACTACTTTAAAATTATATAATATTTAAATCAATTTTTATTCAATTCTCAGCCTGATTGCATGGTATGCACTTATACATGTGATTGTGGCTATTTAATGTATAGAAAAAGTTCAAAGTGCTTCCAAATTGTCCTCAACCATGATTTAACTTAATAGATAACTAATATAATCAGCCCTTTGAATTTAGAGGCAATACCTGAAAATGTAGAAACATTCTTAAATAAAACTGATTTGTGCTAGTCAATATTATTTTCATGGCCAGTCTAGAGAAATAGGCAAGAATGATTAGTGCTAGGAAAATATAACCAACTTAACAGTATTATTTCATTGATATCATAATGTGAGTAATCATATTTTGTAAATTAATGAATGTGAGTAATCATATTTTGTAAATTAATGATGATGGATAGTTTTGATAATGATTTAATTGCTGACCAATCTTGGCTGAAGAATTTTAATTTGATTATTATAAAAAGTGTTATGATGGCAAAGCTTGTAAAGAATCTACATAGAAACATAGTGGTATATCAACAGGTGGCTATGTGAAATAAATACTATTATTTGAATTTGCTAAAAATCATAATCGGCATTGGGTTGAATGAGATCTAGGCATCCAGTGCATAATGGTTGTCCAATGTGTAGCTTCTTTTATCAGTATTGATATAATCATGGTCTCATATGATATAATATAAAAAAATATTTTGTCTGTTAATTAATGGAAATTAATTAATTTAAAATTAAGACAAGAACTAAAACTACAGATTAATTAAATATAAAGGATTAGCTTTAAGACAAAAAAAAAAGAAGATAGCCTATAAGGTTTAATAAAAAATAAGACATAAATGAATAGTCAAAATTAAAAGTTCTTAAGACAAAAAAAAACAATATCAAAAAGTCATAAATAGAATTTGCATGATTTGTATAAAAGGTACAATGCACATCCTTGATATTCTGAATAAATATATTTAATTCATCAGATATGATAGTTTAAGTTAAAAACTTTTTCTGAAATATCAACAATCAGGAAAAATATTGATTATTCACATTTGTATAATATCAAAGAAATGAGCCAATAATGCAGAATAGGGTAATAGACTTGTTGCAAGGTTTACGAAAACAGGCTCACTGCATGATAAAATTATAATTTTAAATTCAATTAAGTATGAAGGTTGGTATTCTTGCTCATCATAGAAGGAATCTTGACTGTTGTCTACTTAAACAGTAGTAACATAATTTATTGAAACACAAAATGCAATTATTCCTGACATTATTAATCCACCAACCAGTCACTGAGTCAAACACTGGAAAAATATAGTTTTGCCAATAATTAAACTTAAATTGAAAAATGATTCATGCTTTATTGCTTTATTTTTGAAATAATTATTCAAAATAAAAAATGATTATAATGGGTAAATGGCATATTTGTGCAAGGTAAATTCCAGTGCCTCCAATTCCATGAAATAAAATTAGTAAATTAAAGCAAAATGAATTCCATAAAACTTTATTTAACAAAATATAAATATTTGAAATACAGACCCTCTTCATATACCTGGAGCCTAATTGTAAATATAGGGGATTTGAACTCAGACTTTCAAGTACCCTTCAACTATCCACACTATCTCATGCCACTGATACACATGACTATCCACATGTAGAAAAGATAAATAATCACCAATATATGTACTTTGTACAGAACCAGCACTCACCCCAGATTATCATCTTCCACACGTATATATAATCAATGCTCAGTTTTATATTAAGATAGCAAACCCTCATACTTTTAATGGACAAGCTTCAAACTACTCCAACTTCGAACTCTTCAGTCATCGATATCATTGAAATCTGATGATAGAAATGTGAGAGTGACTTGAGGTCAACATGGGCATGGCAATAATATTGGCATCAGCATGGGAATTGAGCTTTCCATCATCAGATTTCAATAGTATGAATGGATAAAGAATTGGAGATTGGAGTACTTTGAAGCCTGTCCATTAAAAGTATGAGGATTTTCTATCTTAATATAAAACTGAGCACTGATTATATATGCATGTGGGAGATGATAATCTGGACCAACTGACGAGTGCTGGTTCTGCATAAAATATGTATATTGGTGATTATTTATCTGTTCTAAATGTGTGTGGTCATGTGTATCAGGGGTATGAGATAGTGTGGATAGTTGAAGGGTGCTTGAAAGTCTGAGTTCAAATCCCCTATATTTACAATTAAGGCTCCATGTATATGAGGATTGCCTGTATTTCAAATATTTACACATTAAGGCTGCACCCTGCCCATTTCTCTTCTATGTATTTAAATAGATACGGTCCTATACATGAGGGATCAGAGTGACTTGAGGTCAACATGGACAAGGCAATAATATTGGTGTCAGCATGGGATTTGAGCTTTCCATCGTCAGATTTCAATGATATGGTTGGCTAAAGAGTTGGAGGTTGGAGTAGTTTGAAGCCTGTCCATTAAAAGTAGGATGGTTTGCTATCTTAATATAAAACTGAGCACTGATTATATATATATATGTGGGAGATGATAATCTGGACCAACTGATGAGTGCTGGTTCTGCACAAAATATGTATATTGGTGATTATTTATCTTTTCTCCATGTGTGTGGTAATGTATATCAGTGATATGAGATAATGTGGATAGTTGAAGGATGCTTGAAAGTCTGAGTTTAAATCCCCTATATTACCAAAATATATAGAAACAGTAAATAGTAAAAAATTATAATTATTTACACTTTTACTTTTATTTACATATTAATTTTCCTAGCTTTGGTGGCCACAAAATAACTTCTAGAAATTTTCTCTACATATAGTAAATAACAATAATATGACTTGTCTTTAGGTAAATCTTTATTAACTAACTGATTTATAGAATTTTCAACTAATTTTTATTTTCAAATCAAGTGCTTAGATCATTAACATTAAAATTTAATGTAAAAATCAAAAGTTTCAGGCTTTTCACTTTTAGAATCACAACTTTCTTAAACTTCTTTTTCTATTTTAAGCTCTAGAAAACTTATTTGACATTTCCCCCATATTGTAGTGTCGATTGGGGAAATCTTTCACAAATAAATTAAAAAATACACATAGAGCACAATGATCAATAACAAGAAGAGTAATTTAACATTAATTTAATACAAACAATTAACTATATATACAATGGAATTAATATACATATTTGGAAATGAATACATACATATATGGTAAATTACACATTTATAAAACCTATTATACATATACATATAAGCATAAAACTACAAGTATATATAATTTTGTATAAATTCTACTTCTAGTTCAACTACTATTACAATGTACATGACCCCCATTAGGCTTAGCAAAAACATAAGGTTGGGATGACTTGCAAAGATCATATAAGGCTCAATACCTACAGCCATTTGCTGAATCTCTGGAATGACATCAAAAGGCATCTTCTAATACTTCACCTTTGAAGTCTGGATGATTTTGAAGATTTCAAAGAGAAAATATGATGTATTTTCTCTATTCTTTATATATTGGTTTGTCTCCATTATCTTTTCTGGACTACAATAGTTATTTTAAAGCTGATATAACTCTTAGATTTCATTAAACAGCATTAATTAGCTCAACTTTAATCAGCATGTCAATTAATTTTTAAAAATAGTTCTTTAAAATGCACTACTACAGTTTTATTTTTAGTTTAATTCAGAATCTCTCATGCATAAATTATTTGCACTTTCTATTAACAAAATTAGCTTCTCTTATATTCTTCCAATAATAAAATATTTACACTACTTTATTATTTAATTTTTATATGCTTATTTTACCATTGTACACACTACATTTTATTGCATACATATACTAAAAAGTCCAATATTTTAAATATTCATATTTACATTGTTTATTCAATACATTTTTAAAAGTCATTACCATTTGCACTTAATTTTGTTTAACACTAGGTTACATTATATAATTATAAAAAATATCAAACAATTGGTTTGTTTCACTACATAACAAATGTTTTAGATACTTTCCCAATAGTATGACCATTTGGAAGAATTTTGAATTCACAATGTATGTTGTTACATTCAACAGAAGAGTATTGCAATAAAATTTGTTAAGTATTAAATATTTTAATATGTAATATTTTTTTTAAAAATTGTATGGTTTTACTATTTCTGTTTTCCTTGAATTTGAACAGGCTGCTATCAAAAACAATAATTTTCAGTTATATTTGAATATTATTATAAATCAATTATGAGTTTTTAGGTAGTAACAAACCCAAAAAAGTCCAAATCCAAAAAAAAACAGATTAGTTAAATATGTAAAAAAATATATCGATATTAAAAAAAAGAAAGATAATATTGATTAAAAATAAATATTTGGGGCATCATTCCAGGATCCTACATTCCAATACAGAACACATTTATTGATAGTTATAAAGTATTTTTTAAATAATTTTATTTTTAAATAAATTATTATAATAGTAATGTGCCATTTTTATACAAATTGGGATATTTAAATAAAAATAATTTGGAAATCTAAATATTTTCATTTACATATAAATTTTATTAATTATCAAGATAACATGATGCCAGTCTACTCGGTTTACTGTAGTAGAGCATATAATATTTGGTAAATTTCAAGCAAAGACTAAGTAAAAAAGTAATTCTCTCATATTTAAATAAAAAACATTTAATATCTGCAAATGTTTCTAACAATGGAGTGATTCAGAAATCTAAGCATTTTCATTTACATATAAATTATTATGGAGACATGGAACTCCTATTGAAGATGCATCTTGGTGCCTAGCACAATATACACACCTATATGAATTGGTCCTGATTATATTTTTTTGCCTATTTAAAAATATTTTTCTTCTATATTGATGCATATATCACTACGTATATACACTAATTACAGAAATATTGGTAATATATTATAACATTTATAACTGCTGCATTTGATAAAGACATTTTGTAAGCATTATAATAAAAATTACAGAAATTTTAGTAACAGAAATCAATGAATGGTATACACAGTTTCAAATAAGCATTTTTATTACGGGGGGGGGGGATGAACATTATTCTGGTATTTTCTCATTTTTATCAATGTGTTCATTTCATCTTTACCATATTGCAAACATTCATTAACATAGAAAGCCAGATCTCTCTCTTACACACACACCCCATGCTTGCACTTCATAAGTAGCCTTTGCTCTTTAGGTAAGCTAGAAGCATCAAACACCTGAACATCCATACTGACAGCTTGATACCTTTTATTACAATCCTTTTTGCAAGATAGGAACTAGTTTCTATCCACAATTAAAATCTTATGAAAGAGTGAATAAATCATTACATTGAAAATATATACTTTCTATGTTTTTATCAGTGCATATTTTTCAGATTAATTTAAATATCTGTTTGTTTTATTTTGCTACTAAACAAGTATAGCATATACATGTGTCAAGATTTTCATCTAAAATTAATTATTTAATATTTATTTTGAAATTTAAAACTTGTTACATAATGCTAACTGTTAATGTCTTCATTTTAGTATCTAGATTTCTTGCTTTGGTTTTATTTATATTCATTTTCATGCCAAACATTGCAGAAATTCTATAAATTCCATACATTTTGTTAAACTCAGTCTCACTATCTGTAAGTATCTAAGACCATATCATCAGCAAATCTCTTATTCTAAATCTCTCTATCTCTAATACTAATTTTATCATAATCAAAATAGCTATAAGAAGGCTATTGAATCTCATAAATTTCTGATACATATACAGATTTTCTAATAAATAGTTTTCCTTTCAATCTCTATCTTTATTTTCAAGATATCTAAGAAAGTACACTACAACAATACTTCTCATTTCTTTTTCTCTTCTTCTTTTTCCAAATTCTAAATGCTTTTTGTGTTTAATCTAAAGAAAATACTCAAAGATACTTAAGTTGTATATAAAATTAAATTACATCTTTTAAAATGCATATATTTGATTGTTTTCCCCCCAACTGGAATCATAACTATTGAGATAAAATCTAATCATGATTTATCTAACTTGCAGATTTCATTAAACATCATACAAATCTTTCAAAATCTTTTCCTTCATAACCTTTAATAATTGAAACTTTTGCAAATTATTTTATTATTGAATAATTTACCTAATCTTTAATCAGTTATTTCTATTATATAAATTATTAATATAATGATCAGTACTAATATCTCTAACAAAACTTATTGATAAATGCTGCAAGAGAAAGCATTTAAAAATCTTTATCTAGAAATTATCCCCAATCTCAGACCGAGTTCATGCTTTGGCAATCCTGAATTAAATTCTTTTTTTTTACAGGATTTATCAATAAAGCTTGTTAGAGATATTAGCACTACTCATTATTTTTTATTTATAAGCTTATAAAATTAAGTCATGTGATGTGTAACTTTGTTATATTTACTATTTATAAATTGTTAATGTATATATTGCTTCATCTTTCATGCATTTATTTTCTTTTAATAATAATTAACATTTCTACATTCAGCAATTCTTTTATTCCTATAATCTTGCTTTTACTATCCAAATTGTTTTATCATACTATTTAATAAATAAAATCTACTATTTCTTTGTAATTACCTTTCTATATTTTGTTTTTAATCACTCTTTTGTATCATCATATGTTTCACATCCAAATTTATTGATAAGCCTTTAACATATACTTATATTTTGTATAGAATTTCTTTTTTTTTTTTTAACCTTCTATTATTTTATTCATCATGTTATTGCAAAATCAAAACCAATATACTGTATAGCAACTTATAAAATATCAGCTATTATTACTTTTTATTTCATTTTCTGATTTTTATTTTTAATGTTGGAAAAAAAGATTTAAAAAAAATGTTTTAAATTATAATAGTAAAACAATATATCATATTTTTTAAAAGAAAGTCTTTTTATTTCTATAATGGCTTTTAGTAATGATGTAATCAAGTAAATATATAAATTCCTATTAGTTACTTTCTTAAAAAATTTTTTTTCACCGATTCTATATACTTCATAAATTATTTTGCTCAATTTAAATTAGTTAAACTAACAGATAGGATTCTTAATCTATTATCTAAATACTTAAGTATGTAAGCAATAGAATATAATAACCAAGACTTGCTTAACATTTAAAACTGCATAAAGCAACGATTACAACAATTAAGTTATAAAACAATAAAAATATAGTGAATATGAAATCATGTTCAGTTAAGCTCAAAGAAAATAAATATAGTTTCTAAATTATTTATTAGCAACCATTATCATTAAAATTTATCAGATATCTTTTCTACATTAAAATAAAATCTTGGTCAATTGACAAGTAAAACAAACAGAATGTGAGCTCTAATCTCTTACTAAATTTGACTGTCAAAATCTTTTATATCTGACATTAAAATAAAAATTCATCTTTTATTTTCAGTTTGTAAGAAGACAACATTAAAATAAGACTGCAAAGAGTAATATTAATTAAATAAATAAAAGTCTTTATTGTCTTATATGAGTATTCAACAAAAAGTAAGATTCAATTATAGCTAATTTTATATAAAATCTAATATAACTATATAAAAAAAGATTTATAGTTGGCAGAACAATTTTATATAACTTTTTGCATACTGATTACATTACTACTGAAATATATGTAAGATTATGAGAATATATTTTTTTAAATGCATAATTTGAGATTTGGCTATTAAGAAGCCCGAATTTAATTATGTGTTAGCAAAGCATTATGTGTAAAAAAAAATTTTAAAAAAAGCTTTTATTTAATTTATGTAAATTTAAATTTATTTCTTGAGCAAATAAGAATAACAATTTAGAATGCAATATATTTTTATAAAATAAGATTCGATTTTATATATAGCAAAAATTAAATACTTCTCCTCTTTGATTTACAATAAGTTAGAGTTTCATAAGATAAAAGAAAAATAAACAAATTATCTCAAATAATAGCAGCAAAAATGCACTCAAACATTTTAACTTTGAATGGCATAAACAATTAATGTACTTACTGTAATTAACAAATACTAATGAAAACAAATAAACCAAAAAGATCAAATATAATTTATGTAATTAATTAAGAGATGGTAGAACAAAAGATTTAATGATGCAATAAATGGTAAATAAGTATCCAAGGTCTACAAATATAGCAGACTACTATTAATCTAAATTCCAAGTTTTTGTTTTTTTTTTGGATTTGTGAATTTTTCACATGTCAACAATAAATCCTTTCCTTCTCATTATAAACCATAATCTTTAGTTTGTATGTATTGAAATACTTTTTGCAAATTCTTATAAATTTATTTTATTAATAACAATGACAATATCTATAATCTATATCACCACAACATTTTTATATAACAGTTAATTAAAAAATAAATCAAAACAATATTTTGCAGTTTTGTCTGAATAATAAATATTTTTGGATTAATAATGTTCATATTAATAATAGACTATTTATATTTTAAAAAAAGTACTCTCAACTATCATTGATTAGAAAAAAAAACTCAAACCCATTCAACACATAAAAGTAGTATATTATACTTCAGAAGCATTTATGAAAAGCAACAGTTTTTATTCTTCAAGAATTCATAAAAAGTTCAAGCACTAGAAATGAGAGAACTAGTATGATCTGTGGGCATTAAACTCCAGTCTATCATCCTATCATTGTACTAAACCAGGGGTCCCCAACCCTATGCCTGCGGGCACCATGGCACCCGCAGACCATTTTACGTGTGCCCACTGCTATCCAAACACGATAAAAAATTATTTATCTGATACAAATAAATTTAATTTTTAAAATTTCTTATAAATTATTGTATTACATTGTAATCAAATTGTAGGGCATACTATACTTTTACACGTAAAAATAAGAAATGTTAATTATATGTTAAAATTTTATTTTTGAAATAAATAATTTTTTGTACATTATGTGTATTATTAATAATATCCAACTATAAATTTACATTGAAAAAATAAATGGTGCCCGCCACCTGGCCAGTATTATAGAATGTGCTCTTAAGTGCAAAAAGGTTGGGGAAAACCATGTAAATTCTGAATGAAATAATCTAAATATTAAAAAGTTAACAATGTAATTTTACATTTTTAAATAAATTACAAAAAACAAAAACTTCATTTTCCTTATTTGATTATGCTCTTCTTTATGAATGCAATATATATAAACTTTTGTTTAATAATTAACAATCTGATTGCCTATAGCTTTTGTATTTTAAAAAATGCATAACTTCAACTAACTGATGAAAAAAAAAAATCTATAGCAATTTTTAGCTTGGATAGCAATTAAAAAATAGAATATTTTATTGTAATGATGTGATTATTACAATCAAATTAGATGCATATAAGGTTGTTATTTAGTCCAATTTATTATATAGAAATGAGATACAGATGATCATCAACATTCTAAAAATATGATATCAAGATTATAAGAGTAATTATTATGTTATGAAGTCCCTTACTATAAAAGTAGATTTTTAATGAATTGGTGATGTGCAACAAATAGATGGTAATGAATTTTATTATAAACTTGAGCATAGCCATTTATGTTATAACAATTATCTCAAATATATGATAGCTACAATTAATCATAGTGCTGAAATCCCCCCCCTCCCAAAAAAAAAAAAAAACAAAGTTTGCTCTTGACAAAGTTAAAAGATAGCATTATAACAAGAATAGCTATACACATTTATAAATAACTGCTAATAATAAATTATCTAAATTTTTCTAACCCAGTATATATTTCACTGTTAATATTTATTTAATGTAGCACAAGATTCTAAAATAAAAATAGAAAAAATGACTAATAAATAATAATAAAAGATTACATATCTCAAAACTTTTATATCAATAATTATTTAAGTGTCTGAAAATTTCAGATTTTTTACTCTTAGATAAATGCTGGCTTTAGGTTGGTATTTTTAGATCTAGTGTTGGAAGCTACTCTAGCACTTCTCTGAGGAGTGCCAAAAGCATGAAACCATTAGGCAGGGGATTGGGTGTGGTTTTCAGATAGAGATATTTTAAATGCTTTCTCTTGCTAAGCATTTATCACAAAGATTGTTGAGCAATTAACAAAGCTCTTGGTTTATATTTTACAAGCTTAAAAAAGAAGTGGGGTCATGTGATATATGACTATTTTTTATTGACTTTTTATAGTCTTTGCTTTAAGTCTAAAGTGATATGGTTTGGCTGATGATCTCTCATTCCCATATAGCTATTTGAGTTAGATAGCTGGATTTGAAGACATTTAAGAGAGTTTTGCCTGTTTCTCTAAGAGCATTGTTAGTCAGCTTAAGTGTGAAAAATACATTGTAAATGTGCCCTCCTATATTTGAGCTTTGCTGGTTGTCAGGACTAAATATGATAAACAATTAGTTTTAAAATATTAAAGTTTATTTTGGGCATGAATAGATAATATACATCTACTTTATAACTCCTATACTGATGGATTGAAAAGCTACTATTATTATTACTATTATTGAGTATGAAAAATATTCATATAAGAGACACTGCTCTATGATAGCTATTATCATGGTATGAATGAAATCAAAACTTTTGATAATAATACAAAAAGTTATTTTAATATAATGGATTATTTTTGCTAATCCAAGGGAGTATATTTTAATAAAGCAGTATGTCAATTTTAATTTTTGATCCTTCTGATACATTTTGCAGAAACAATATTGCATAGTAAAATAAATGTTTTGCCTGATCATGAATTAGATCAGAAATGTGATATGACTCAACAGATAAATGATTTTAAACAGGAACACAAAGAATATTTAGAAGTTTTATTTGACAACATGAAGCTGAATTTAAAATCCAGTAATGTGAATGAAAGCTTTAAAGAGATGAGAGATGGATAGAATATTGTTAGAAAAATCACAGTCCATTAGGAGATATTGAAGTAGAAATAAAATCAAAAGACAATTTTCTGTAAATGACATAATAGCAGCTCAAGTAGTATTGTCTCAACGTGACATTTCACCTGAGAATAATAATAAATTTAAAGTTCAGAGTTTCCATTGTAGCAAAAGTTATACAGTTCTTAAGTTCCTTAAAATTAATTTTTTGGGGGATAAATGCTTCTTCCTCTGAGTATTTACAAAATTTGTAAGAGTTATTTGTGCTATGACATCTGTGTGAGACAGAGAAAATTGCCATTGCCAGTAACAATTTTTATGCTACAGATAAAGATTGGTGACAATCCTTCACACATATGGGGATTATAAGTTTTTAATTTTGTCTAGTTTCTGGAGAGAAGACCATTAAGACAATATAAGATACCTGGTATCCCAGAAGAAGTATAACATCAAAAAGGCAGCTATACACAATTCTTTAGATAGCAAGTTGTCAAATTATAGACCTTAACTGCTTCATTCTGTCAGCATCAAATTGTCAGAAAAATTCTCTGATATAATATTCCAAAGCAGGTAAAGCAAATTTTGATTGCAGTAGAACAAATTTTGTTTGCAGCAAATCATTGTAAATGTGGTAGAAATTCTGGAGGAGCTTGAGACTAGTGAAAAGAACACAAACAAAAAATTATTAGGGAACCCCATGTTCTTTGAGTAATTTAAGTATATCTGCTATATAACACCAGCATAACAGAAAATTAATTCAAAGTAGTGTTTATAACCATAGGTCTACTTCTTTACTAGGAACAGTTCACATGATCTAGGATTAAACTTAAAAAACTTGATTCAAACCACCTTTTCTCTAGTGATATGCAGAATACCCCTAGGGTAATGATAAAATGTAAAGCAAAAGCTGATGTATTAAACTAATTAGTACCCTGAAGAAAAGTTCCTCACTGCAGGGCCTTAAAGTTTCAATAATAAAATGCAACATGATGTGGATAATGAATACCATATATTTGGATATAGACTACTTAGAGCCATGTAAGATGACTGAGCCACCTATATTGTATAATTGTCTGCTTATCAAAGCGACTCATGTGGGGATTATAATAGATGCATTGCTGGACTTTAGAAGTCAGGCATCTATTTTGTCTGATGGAGGTATATCAAGCTCAGGAATAGTATACTAATTGAGGACCCTGGCATCTATGCAGACTCTTATAGGTCCATTCTGTTTTCTTACAACAACTAAAGGATTAACATAGGATGAAGGTATCTTCATAATAATATGCCAGTCCAACATCTTATCTATCTGTTGTTGAACTTCTGCCTGGTACTGATGTGGTATTGAATATGTATGCTGTTGATAAGGTTCATTACTAGTTAATTGAATCCTATGGATATACCCTTTTAATATACCTGTGATTTTGGAATAAAAGTATAACAATTGGTAAAATTGTTCATAGTATTCTGTTCCAATAATACATGAACCATCTAACTTAACTTTAATATTTATATCAACTGCTAATTGTTGGACATATATCAATTGACTAGGCTGACTATCAAAATTTCACAATAAAATGACAAATTTCCTTCCGACATTTAAAAACATTATTGTTATAATCAATAGCACAATTGTTAACATTGATGAAATCGATCCAATTATGACTTTCATAAATTAAATCAGGTATAATTACGAAGACATGTCCAAATTCAGATTTATTAATTTTTAAAGTAATAAAGACTTATTTGAAAGCTTTGCCATCTTTCCATTAGCCATCATTACATGAGAAGGAATTGCCTGATCAATATTACTTATACTTTAAAATTTGAAATTTCTCAATATCTTTCCCATTCATTATTGATTTAATCCTATGACTATAAGCGCATCAGCATACGATAAAGTGTACTTACAAACAGATAAGTAATGCAAATATAAATTATTGTATTCTTTAGATAATGCATTCTGCACGTAAATTATCTCCGGGAATTAAACTGTAGAATTAAAATTTATCTTACATTATATTCAAATTCAGTTTTTAAATCTTCGTTTTAATTATAAGTCAATTTACAAATTTCTTCGCATTATGATTTAAAAATTACAAAACTCGCAGACATAAAAATAGAAATGATATTTATTAAATTACATGAATGAAGTTAGAAGAATTTAAGAAAATTAAATAAACCATTTTAATCTTCGATGATTACAGTTAAAAATAAACAGACATTTATATATTACTTTTACCGAAAATATTTGAAAAACATTATAATATTGCGATCATTAGAAAAAAAAACAAAGTAAAAGCACATTTTCTGCAAAAGCTGTATAAAACATAAAAGACTGTCTTTATTTCTTTTTCCTTATAAACATCATTTAAGTTAACGTTCTAGGAGCGAAATAATACTAATACAAAGAATTAGGCCAAGTGATTAAAACTTATTCTGTTGACAAGAAAATGACTTGAATTCTAGGTCTTGATAGAATTTAAAATGGCAAAATAAAAGTACTGCTGCGGATCGTTCTTATAAATAAATGATAAAAAAAATTAAATTTTTCTATAACTTTTTTGGAATGCAAGCTTATAAAATATCAACAAAGTACGATGAATATAAAATTTTTATATACATTCCTTTCTTGCTATACTTATTATTTTCATCAAAAATATCAATAATTTTAATAAATGCTAAAACAAGTCACCATACAAATAAAATAAACCATGATATGTCATCAAATATTTTAATTTTTAAAATGAGACATAAAAACTTCTGCCACGTTATAACATTAATTAGAGAATCTGGATATAATACTAAATCAACTTTTTCAAAACTTCTTAAGCCTTCAAATATTTAAAATTGTTTATTTTCTCAAGATAATCTATAATTACTTTCTGTTTCATCTTTTCGTTTTACTGGTTCATTTTTATTTTCATTTTTAATTCTAAAAATGTACTAAATAAAATTTCACTTCCTCTTTTGATTTCTTCAATGAAACATCCATCTTATTCCATATTTTTTTAGTCCTTTGGAATTTGAAATTTTATTTACCACTTAATCTGCCATTTTCTTCTAAATTTTTAATTGTCATCTATTATTTATTCTTAAATGCGCATTGTTTCTATTCTTAACTCTATTGTGTAAACATATATAATCAAAACCTAATCACATAAAATTGAAATAAATAAATGAAGAAAATATTGCTATAAATGCAACATAAATAAATAATATATGTATATACTGTAATGATAGAAACTTGGCTAGTTCTAGCATTGTTACATATTGGAAATCTTCTGTAGGTTAAAAGAAAATAAATTAACAAATTATCTCGCATGCCAAGTTGACTTTAAGGCTATTTTGGATCTTGTAAATTGGGAATATTTGTTTAGTACTTTTCTGCCAAGCCATATACATTTAATTACTGCCATAAAAATATATTACCAATAGATCTATCAAGCTTAAAAATTACTTGCACTCTCTCTTCACCTTTTAAACCAAGATGAGATATTCCACAGGACTGACCACTTGCATCGCTACTATTTTTATTATGTAGACTCCACAAACAAAAAAATTGAGTAGAGCACAGGTCTCTTCCTTCCTCTTCTTGAAACTACTATTAAAATGATATCTTTTATTGATGATATCTTATAGTCTTCAGAGACCTGCAGAATAATCCTCTTCATATTCTGAATAAATTTAAAACATTAACAGGTTCTATAATACAAATTTATAACTCATCCAAGCGGTAGATAGTTACAGGACACAATCTATCTTCATTCTTCACAGGTACATACTCATCTTTTCTTGGAACTCCAATAATCTTATCTAATATACAATTAACTCATCATCTAAATCACTAGCAAATTCAATACAAAAACAAAAGCTTTCTGCCAAAATCACTTTATCCTACAGTAAAAGTTCATAAAATTACTGTGGTTCTACATGGAACATTTGCTTACTATAGACCATGGATGAATCTTTTCAGGAATACAGTTAAAAATCTCACATCCACAATAAAATCATACATCTTGGGATCATAATGACATCTATCAACTACATGTGCTTGTTTTCTTATATGTAAAGGTGGTCTTTATTTAAAATCATCCTCAATCATTTGTCTCCTATATCAGAATTAAAATATACATCACAACCTTAGTTGGTTCAGTCCTAAAAGTCACTCCTCAATCTATAACATGCAATTCCTTTTTTTTTTAACTGATCATGCTAACAAGCATACAGATTTGTTGGATAATTATATGATGTTTCATTTAAAGATTTGAAAAAAAAAGTCCTAACAGACATCTATGGTCATCCCTACCAATTGCCAAAACTTTACTAGATTTCAAAATATATATATTCCTCAATCATGGTGGAAATTTTTGTTTAACTTATTACATGACACAATTCCTACAAAAATCTTTTTCTTTAACCATTTTAAATTAAATCTGAGTCTCACATGTTTCTTGTGTAATAATCATCCAGAAGATATGATACACATTTTTCAAAGCTGTCAATACTTCTCATCCATATGGCACTTTGCCTTGCACAAGCAAAAATTAAACTTAAAGGGAATTTCTCAAGAAAAAAAATATTTTTGATCCTTAAACTGCCATAGCAATTATTCATATTCAAAGAACAATGTAGTTTGCTAACCACTTTGCAATTTTTGACAAGAAAAAATACAATGTTCTTAAAAAATAATAATAAAGAGTGATATAATGTATATTTATCTACTCTAAAATACTTATCTATAAAAACTATGAGCAAAATTTGGCAAAACAATATTTTTATTTGTTATGCATTACTTTAGAATGATATGTAAGCATATAAATTATACATTCAGCTACATAAAACTGAATTATTTTCATCTGCTCTCAAACACCAGTCATAATGATTACATTTTTATAAGCTATGTATTGTATTTCATGCAAATTTTATATATATATATATATATATATATATATATATATATATAATAAAATACATATATATATATATATATATTAAAACTTGTATATAATTTATTATTAATAAAATAAAACAAACATTTTAGAATAAAATGAAAAATAAGTAATGTAAAAAAATATTCTCTTGATTAATTAATGATTCTCATCAGAATATATAATTTGAATTAAATAAACAATTATTAAAATCTGTAAAACTACTGCTATCTTATAAATAATATACACATATTTAAAAGAAGTCACTTGTATTCCCTTTTCATTGAATATTGATTGACCTAGGAAAGGGCTACAAACAAATAATTTATAGTTTCCTATGGACTAGACCAGCAGTGTGCAACATATGGGGGTCATGACCCCTCAAGGGGATGCAGAAAAATTGTTGGGGTCATGAACATTTTGAAAAGTTCTCATATTGAATAATAAATTTTTAGTTGAAAAAACAAAAATCTTAACACTATTAAAAAATACATGAAAACTGCTCAACTCATAATTATTGTATATCTGACCATTTTTGTGTTAAACATTTCCTCCTTTATATTAAAATCCACTTTGTATAAACAGCACATTATAATGATAATTCACTTATATTGCTCTCATTTCTTTTCTTCACTTCCAGAGTTTTGTTCTTTGTTCTAGTATCCTCCTAATGTTAATACATGATCTATGTTCTAAAACAGGCTAAAAAATTGTAATAATTACAAATCAACATATCTACTAAAAACCAAGTATCATTATACATTTATCATATTTATTTTTTGTCACAAGGTTTACAATTAAATATTTTTTAAACCCTGTTTTCTCATTTTTATATATGATAGAAATTAATTTTTTTTAATGGATAAATAAATAATAAAAACCAAGCATTCAGAAAATGATAAAGATAGTAGCAAGGAAGAAAAAAGAGAAAAGATCAGAAAAATAAGAAGAGTAATAAATACAAATTCAAGTTAATGATGGCTCCAGAATGGTTTCTTTTAATCAAAATTTGATTGTAGAAGATTCAAGTATCAACATAAAAAAATTGAAAAAATATCAAGAAGAATTTATTAAATATGGATTTAGCCAGTGCTTCATTAATGGGGAAGTATGTCTGTAATTTGTTTAAAAAACTAAAAAATGGAAATAAGAAACCTGCTAAACTGAAAAGGTATCTATATAAAAAACACCAGAGTTAATTAATAAACCTGAACTATTTTTCAAAAGACATGCTGATGTATAGAAAATTAACATCTTCTTATGAAAAAATATATAACTCCTAAAAAGACTGTGAAAGCATTTCTAGAAGTTTCATAATTAATATCGAAAAATATGAAACCAAATACAATTGGTGAATCTCTCATTCTTCCTTCTACAATAAAAATGGTGTCAATTGTGAATGGAGAAAAAATATGATAATGATTTTAAAATTATTCCTTTATTAAAAGGCACTGTTTCATGATGTATTACAGCTTTGTCAGAAAACATAGAATCAATATCATTAAATCAGGCAAAAAACAGACAAATGTTTATACAACTTGACAAACCTATGGATATTATTAAATGTTCTCAATTGACTGTTTATGTGAGGTATATTTATGAAGGAGATATATTGGAAGACTTTTTATGTTGTAAAAATAAGAAGAAAAAAAATAACTTGAAGTTAACAATAGATATTTTGAAAAAAAAACAAACAAACAATCTTACATGACCAAAATGTGTTGCAGTTTGTACTGACAGTGCTGCATCCTTAACAGAAGATAATAAGAAGTTGAAAGAATTAACAAGAAAAATTGCTCCATATATACTTTTAATCGATATTTTGACAATTTCTTGTAGCAAAAAATATGAGTGCAGAATTACATGAAGCTTTAATACAGATAGTTATAGCAGTTAACTTTATTAAAAATAACAATCTGAAGAGCTAACATTTTTCGATACTTTTGCAATGAAATGATTTCTACATATGATATATTATTATTACACATGGAAATTAGATGTTTATCTCATGTTTTTGATTTAAATGATGAAGTTTACATTTTCCTAACAAAAAAAAAACAAACAAACACTGGCATTTTTTATTTGTAGATGTAGAACAGACTGAAAAATTGAATTACTTGACTGATATATTTGAAAAACTCAATTACTTAAATATGAGTTTACAAGGCTAGGGAATAAATGTTTTACAATTGTCCAGTAAAATAAAAGCTTACAAAAATAAATTAAACTTTGGAAAATTCAACTGGATAACAATAACAAAAATGTTCCCAAGCTTTTCTGATTTCACCAAGAACAATGATGTGGATTTTGGAGCATTTACAAATATGGTTTGCCTTCATTTATTGAAACTTTATAAGAACCTTTAAGACATTTTGAAAAGTTTCCAAATGAAAAATTAGGCTGAATTCATAATCTGTTGTCATTTTGATATCTTTAATTTAAGTATTCTCATAAAAGAAAAAAAACAACTTACTGATGTTTTTTTAAACAAAACATTACAAATTCAAATTAAATCATTGTCTTATCAAAAATTTTGGCTTTCAATTGTCAATGAATATTTGGAATTAAAGAGAAGAGCAATAAAAATATTGATACAGTTTGCATCAACTTATTTGTGTAAATCTGGCTTTTCAAAATTAGTTACAATAAAAACAAAATATCAGTCATAATTAGATCCTGAAAAGTTACAATGTTTTTTTGTTAATATCTAATTTTTTCAAAGATGTACTAAAATATAATATAAAGATGCATATTTGTATGTGGTATAATGACTTTTATTATTACTACCCTTAAGTCAAATAATTTTACTTTTGGGAAATGTATGTATTCAAGCACAAGTGCGTGTGCGGCGCAACTGCTCCCAAAAGCTGTAATACAAATACAAATAGCTAACTAAAAATATTAAAACAGCTGAGCGCTTTCAAAGGATCTTGCCTTCATAATCATATTTTAGTTAGCTATTTGTATTTATATTACAGCTTTTGGGAGCAGTTGCGCCGCACACGCACTTGTGCTTGAATACATAGATTTCCCAAAAGTAAAATTATTTGACTTAATCGGATTATTACGTGCATGGAGAAACAAGTTGCTGACAGGCAGATATTAAAAATCAGCTTGTCGATTTGCAAACTACAACAAAGAATTATTTTCTTAAAAAGATGCAAACAATTCCACGTATTTCCTAGATTTTGCAGCTTCAATCTCAATCGAGCAGTGTACAACTATAACAGCATTTACTGGCAAATGAGAAAACATCTTTTAGATCTCGTTATCAGAGGTTGCCAGAGGGCTTTGAAGAAACAGAACAAAAGGAGCCGAAGAATTTTGACACATTTTCCCAAAGACCCACTCGTCATCCATCACTGCACTAAGTTGGATAGGAAGTTGGCATTCAAATACCACAAGAAATTTGCGTTTCTTGCGCACAAACAAGGAATTATCATCCCCGACGACAACAAGCAAACATTCGTGAATCTAACACAAACAATACTCCCTAAAGAAGTAAAGGATGTGCTGGCAAAAGGCCCCAGATTCGTCGGAGGGACATGGAAACAACCGGATATGGAATTAATAGCGGACATAGAGGCTGGACTCAACCAAGATCCGCAAAAGGACGAATATATAGCACAGATCAACACAGCAATGAGACACGCGGCTTTAAAACCAAATACCAAACAGTGGGACATAAAAGTAAAAACAACCAAGCAATTCTTTGAGTTAGAAAGAATCACATGCATGCGTGAAGACAAGGGAAACAGATTTGTGTTGATGCACACCCAGGAATATATTGACAAGATCAACACACAGATTGATAAGTTACAATTTCAGAAAATTGAGCAGTTCAGTATTGCAAACAATAGAGACAAATTCATTTCATCCATTCTTAAAAAATATTGCAACAAAGCCTTCACAAACGCAGAATATTACAGTCTATACCCATCATCATCAGTGCCACCCAGGATTTTTGGAAGTGCCAAAACGCATAAAGACAACACACCGGTCCGATTAATGCTGGATTTCAGTGGAGTACACTATGCAAAGACAGCCAAGTGGGTGAACAAAAAACTCATCCAAATGTTAGGCTTTGGAATATACACCATCAAGTCATCTGCACAGTTCATTTCCTCCGTCAAAGATTTACAATTAAACCCAAACATCAGACTGGCCACTATGGACGTTTCCGAATTGTATGGCTCTGTCAATAGAAGCACATCGATCCAAATAGTCAGAAATGAACTTTTGACACAAAAAATAGCTCAACCACTGGTTGACTTCATCCATGACTTTTTATGTTGGTTGGACAGCAACATTGTGGCATTCTTCAGAAACCAGTGCTTCTCCATGAAACAAGGCTGGCCTATGGGACTGCCACTGAGTGGTGTAGTCACCAGCATCTTCCTAAACTATTATGAGAGAAAAATCATACCTAGTCTAAACCCACCATGCTTTCTAGCATACACTAGATATGTGGATGACCTGTTCATTGCTGCCACCCCCGAGATCATTACACAAATCAAAACCGAATTAGAAGCCAACACAGCACTAATTGTTAATGTCACAACTGAAGACACTCACCAACAAGTCAAATACCTTGATGTCAAAATAAAAAGAGAAAATAACCACTGCCATTATAGCATGGCCATCAAACCGTTGGAAATCAGATGCCATACACACACCCCAATCTCACACACCCACAGCACATAAATTATCGGGTCTAGCATCTTTTTTGCATAGAAACAGATTGTTGTGTAAAATCGAGGCAGATGCAAAAACAAATGTAGCAGAATATAGAAATGATCTACTGAATTTAGGCTTCAGACAATCCATCATCGACAAAAAAATCTCACTCATTCAGAATAAACCTCTCAACTCTCACGCCACACAGGATAAACCCAGGTTATTACTTCCATACATTCCCAACTTACACAAGAAACTACATTCCATCTTTAGCAACAAATATCAGCTCTGTTTTCGAACCCCTCCAAATTCTAACAATCTAATTAACAATACCAAAGATCAAACTCCACTGTTACAGACCCCCCATACAGTATATAACATTGCTTGTCCAAACAATCATTGCAAAAGCACATATTATGGGGAAAGCAGGGCATCTCTGGCCACACGATTGGCACAACACAGGTATTCGTACAATAGAGCTCACAACGATCCTTCTAATTATTCAGTTTTTTATCAGCACCAGTGCACAAGTCACCATGAGTGCATTCCGGACAATCCTACCATCGTATGTAGAGAGAGACATGACCTCAAAAGAAAGATCAAAGAGGCTTTATTTATCTCTCATGACAGCGATGCCATAAACAGGAAGGACACATGTTTTTCTCTATCAAAAAGATGGAATTAGCATATTTGCATAAATTTAAACGTAAGCAAGCTATGATTATGAAGGCAAGATCCTTTGAAAGCGCTCAGCTGTTTTAATATTTTTAGTTAGCTATTTGTATTTGTATTACAGCTTTTGGGAGCAGTTGTGCCGCACACGCACTTGTGCTTGAATATTACTACCCTTATGTGCTTATAATAGGATAGGTAACAACATATAATGGATGATGTAAAATTTCAGTTCAAGTATGAGGTCACAAGTATAAAAAGGTTGCACACCAATGGACTAAATATGAGTGTATAAATAAACAATGTATAAAATAAAAATTAAATAATTTAGACATAATCTGAAATAAATTTTCTAGCATGTAAAAAAATGAAATATATTTTGTAATGTTATTTAATAACTGAATCAAGGTTAAACATCCTAGCAAAAAAAACTAATTAAAGATAATTATCAAGTTTAATTAAATTCCACTGGGAAAAAAACTAATTAAAGATAATTACAGGATAAAGAAAGAAAAGGATTAGTGAAAAATCACTAGATATAACAAAAACAAGAAAAAAAATCAAGCTAAATCTTATGAGAAGGGGTTGTTCTTTGGAAAAAAGTTACATAAAGAGAAAGCAGAGAACAACATTATCCATCATCTAAAAAGACTGCTGTTATAGTATTTTTCAGTACAATCAAACAAATATAATAATGAAATTCTGTGTAGCAAAAATGAAAAAGATGTGCTGAGCTGGCCTGATGTATGCCAAGCAGTCTGAATAATGTAGTCTTATCAATCTCAAAAACCATCTATAAGGAATCCAATGATGAATATGTGAAATATAGCTCATTCGACAATGAGAGTACAGCCAATGTAATTAAGCAGCAGACTACCAAAACTGAGAAAAATCTAACCTAAATCAACCAACAGAAATTGATTTAATTTTCTGACATTTTCAGACATTGACTTATAAATCTGTCTAGTAAACTTAAAAGAAGTCATGGTAAGACTTTTTAAATTTATATTTAAAATTAAATATTATTTCTTTATTAAGTTTATTAGTTTGTTACTTTATTCATAAAACAATAATGTTCAGAGACAATTTCAGAACATCAATCAAGATTATCTGAAATAAATAATGCTGTTATTTAATTATTTATTTACCTATGTGTTCTTCTCTCAACAGTATCATCTCCAATGCATATATAACAATCATCCATCAATTCTGAGAATGTATGTTCTGAGTTGAAATGAAACAGGTTTATTGCCAAGAAAAATATAATGAAAATGAAAAAGGATAGTATATCCATAAGTGATCTTTCTTAGATGAAAGTGGCACCCCAAATTAGGGTTAATGGTATTCAAATAAACATTTATGAATAAAAGCTAAGATCCTCTGAAATATGATTTGATGTAAGATGATCAGGAAATATGACCAGGATACTTTCTATAACTAATTATGTAAATAAATCATTTTTTATAGCGCGATGTTTGTAAACTGTAATATTTAACACAGCATTATGCTGTTGCACATGTGCAACAGCATAATGCTGTGTTAAATATTATAACTAATTATGTAAGGGATATAATATTTGATCATCATCATCATCAATATCCATTCTATTTAAATTTAATTAATTTAAATTTAAATTGTAATTAATCTTTCTTAATCTGATGATTTTAAAATAATTTAGTTATATTCCAGATCTGTATGTTTACATGTTAAGGTAAGTTCATATGTGAGTTTTCATGAACTACTGTGCATGCACCAACTTCGGAAAAGTCAAGAACATAAACACCCTAAGAAAAAAACAAAATTTTTGGTAGAAAAAAAAAATGCCAATAGAAAGAAAAGCCATAAGTATCCAAGAAGAAAAAACAAGTTAAAAAAAATCTAATGAAATGCTAGATTGTTATAAAAATAAGACTAGTAAAATAATTAGTGACAAGATGGCCATCAATAAAGGCTTAGAATTACAAAAGACCAAATTAAAGGAAAATACTAATGTTGATAAATTAAGGAAAACATCAAGTAACCCGGAGCTAGAAAGCAAAAAAGAGATAAGCAGAGAATTAAAAGAACAAAGATAAATAGGAACTCATTAGGATCAGCAAACATAGTAAACAAAAGTAATGGCTAGCATTGTTTGACTATAATATAGTAGAAAAAAAAACGTTGACTGGGAAATTTCCACTAAACGCAAAAAAAAAAAAGAAAAGCTGAAAATTATAAGAATACTAACAAATAAAAGAATTACCTTATTGATAAACAAAACAATACGATTAAACATATAGAAAAAAAGCTAAAAGAAAATTATCCAAATAAAGAACAAAATAAAATTGAACTGAGTTTGCTACATTAACTGATCAAACAGAGGAACTTCAATACACATGCAAGACAACCTCAAAATCATTTGTGAAAATGAACTCTTATTGGAAAAAGATATTCAATAATTGCATGACATCAAATACAAATAAACTAAAAAAATGGTGAACACATACTTGATAAATCAGACCTAAGTGAGTACTTAAAATTATTGAGCTCACATAATTTAATAGACTCGATAAAGCACACAGCCTTTTTTCCCCGCTAGGGGATATGTCTCAGTTGAATATAATAACAAAGAGCAAAGAGAATTAGCTAAAAAACTGATAAAAGAAGCCTAAGGATGGAAAATATATTATGTCTCAAAAGAGCCCAATCCCCTGTCAATTTTTAATGAAGAGTTCTTCAAAACGCAAATAAATAACTATGCAGAAGTAATATACATGGAGAGAGCAATGACCCCAGGCATTGAATTTCAAATTTCCACCAACACGTAAAAAATAGTACTAAAACTAAAAAAAAGATATCCTAAAAGAGCAACTACCTCATAAAATGATTAAAGACCAAATGCCTAGATATATCATATTGAAGGGCAGGCCACCATTATGTTTTAAATGCAACAGAGTGGGGCATATAGCAGCAGGATGCAAAGCTGGAAATTGTATAAAATGCAACAAATTCGACAGAGACAAATATATATGTAACTCTATAAATACAAAAACCTGGGCAAACATAGTAGTAAATGAGATGGAAGAAGAATGGGAATGAAAAGAGTATGAAGAATTGAATATTGATGAAGAAGTTAAGAAATGCACAATTAAATTAAGAGCAACAACCACTTTTAACAAAAACTGAAAATAGCAACAAAATCAAAGAAACTGAAATATCTAAATGTAATAAAAACGCTGAAGCAATTATGGATGAAGAAACTGACATAATAAAAAAAAGCACTCTTACAATAAAGTTAAATATAAATAAATCTGAAAAGCATAAAGAACCAATAAACAAAATTAAGATAAAAATAAATGCTGAAAGAATAATTGAAGAAATAATAGATAAACAACCCAAAAAAGTTTTAATTGAAAATGAATAAATGTCATAACATAATAACACTAAATATAAAGAATTTAAATTGCCCAAATAAAGTAAATAAAATAACACATTATATAAAGAACCAAGAATATGATATAGCTATACTAACTGAGACAAAAATAAATCTGAATATGTCCCAGTCAATAATAGATTAAGTTGTCCAATCAGAATATTCTAATACATAAAGCTAACATAAGACCAGCACAAGGAATACTGGAGCTAATTAACATAAATTCAGAAATAGAATCACTACAAATACTGTCATTACAAACAAATTCCATAGTAATCTATCTTTATCAAAGAATTATAAACTACTTAATAGCAGTTTACTCAACAACAAAGGGTAAGGATATTAAAAAAGTCATAGAAAATGTACAAAACAAACTTATACAAAATCCAAAAATAATAATACTAGGAAGAGACCTAATCGGCACATACAATAACCTATCAAACCAATTGAAAAATAAAATGCAAGAAATATTATACCCCCTTCAAGACAAATATGAAAATGGTGCACATACATTTTTCAATAGCAAATATATAATGTTAATTGATATATTTTTTATCTCAAGACACAAAGTAAATGAATCAGTAATTACAACATCCATGGTTGGTTTCTCCGATCACCTGAAAGTACAGCTGAAAATCAATGACTACAAAATAAATAGAAAACAATATATATTTTCGATAAACAAAATAATAAGAGATGATATAAAATTAGAAATTGATCAAATATACTGGTGCTCTACACTACTATACATATGAGACTAAATTACCACCATGCATTGCCTGGTATAAAATATAAAAAGAAATATCTGAAGAATGCAACAAAGCATCACAAAGAAATTTAACTAATAACCAATTGAAAAACCGAGTAACAGAAATTAAAAACCTGCTCCAAGATCTTAAAGAACTAAAATCAAACCACCATTTAATTTCAGACTTATAAGAAAATCATGATAAAATATATCAATTACTAAAACAAGAAACCCAAACAATAAGGCTCAGGAAATTAATCCCAAACCTCGGTAAAATCTCCAAGCCAATGACAAATTATCCAGAATATATATACCACACACAAAAGGAATTAATACAATGAAAAACAAAGAAGGTAATTCAGTATCCAGTATAATGGTAAATGAGAAAATGTTAGAAATGATAAAACTAAAATTTGGTGAAAGAAAATTCAGTATAAAAAAATATAAAAGCATAGCTTTAGAAGAATACAAACAATATATAATAAAGCAAGAAATCTACACAGAAATAGATAAACTAAAAATGTACATAATGATGGCAAATGATAAAATGTCAGCCATAATTTATAAAATGGTAAGCTACACATTAATACATGCAATGTGGAAATACTTCAACCAAATGTGTAGTGAAAGAATAAACTTGCCATATATGAATAATAGAGTGGTGTTTAGCCCCCAAAAGACAAACTGATACAGATACCTAAAATGAAGAAATGAGGTATATATCAATAGAAGATATAGTCTCTAAAATTCTGGTGAGAATACTGCTAAAGAGATTGCACAAGTTGGTGAGTTCCAAGATCTCAACAGCCCATCATGCAATAAAAGGAAAAAGAGCAGTTACTACAGTTATCGGGATCCAAGAAACAATAAAATATGCGAAAAAACAAAAACTAACTCAATATTATGCCATCAAAGTTGATTTTAAGTCAACATTTGATCTAGTTAATTGGTCATACTTAATAAACACAATAAATGAACTAATACCTGAACAGGTGAACACAATTAAAAATTACTTAAGTAATAGCAGTATATCTTTAAAAAAATATATGAGAAAATCTAACTCCTTTATTCCCAAAAAGGGAATCCCACAAGGATCACCACTAGTGGCTTTCTTGTTTCCAATCTATTTGGACCCAATGATTAAAGAAATACAAAACAAAGTTCCAAGCATATATCTACCACACTTGAGTGCAAAGATTCAAACAATTGCATCCATTAATGACATGATAATTATATTCCAAGACATCTACAACATGCAAATAATTATAGACATATTTGAAAAGTTTCAAAAACAAATAAGATCAATAATACGACCATCCAAATCAGCTGCATGGAAATTAGCAACTGGGAAAAAAATTCCCAGTGATTTCCAGGAAAATTCATCAATGTTCCTAGGAATCCCTTTATACCAATTTAAAATGAAGATGAACAGATATATAAACAAGCTAATCTTTCACAAAATAGCCAAAAAATAAATAACCTTTCACCCATAAAATTATATGAAGTGACTAGAGCCAAAATATTTAATGGAATAGCCACAGGAATATTAAGTTACTATGGCCCTTGGATAAACTATACAACAGTACAGTAAATGAAATAAACAGAATAGCAAAAAAGTTCATTTGGAGAACAAACAAAATAATATCAATGGCAATGTTACAATTACCAATTAATAAAGGAGGATCTCAATGTAATAAATCTACAAAAATATGTGTCATTTATTAAAACAAAAACTCTAATAAATGTAATAAGGAATAAGACTTTCAACCCACCAGAAGGTGACACAAAATTGTATAAAAAGATGGAAAAAGAAACAAGATCCTTTGTGGTTGATTTATTTATAGCATATAAAGACTTACAAGATGACCTAAATATGTCTAATTTAGAAGGGCTAAAATATAGTGTCCTTAAAAAAGTAACAGTTATCAGGAAAAATCATGGCGAAATATATACATACGTAAAGTTCTAAGAAACTTTCAGTCAATCTATACACCCCAAAAATGCATGAAAACCATCTATAAATTGATGAATGGGATACATTCCATGACAAAGTTTTTAAATAAAAAACTACATATGAATCTACAGCCAGGGTGTTCAACCTGCAAAGATAGTGAAGAGACAATCATACACCTGGTCGAAGAGTGTAGAGCATTTAAACAAATAAGGACAAAGGTATTCAAAACTCCAATCATTAATCTAAAAAATATTATTATCAAACACATCAAGAGATTTGATCCACACAATGCTATGGTACTTATCCACACAATTAGAACAATATGGAAAACAAGATGTTCATTAATATTTGATAATAAAAAATATAATTGGATAAAAAAAACTTGATAAAGAATGGGATAAAAACTTTGAACAATGCTTAAAATACTTACAAGAAAACAAATGATCAAAATCTGGGGGGGGGGGAGCAGCACCTACAGCACGTGAAGTATGGAAATAAATAATTTTATGAAAAGGAGATATGCATTAAACAAAGGCATAGTAGCAACAAACCAAAGATAAAATTAAGACAGACCAATAAAAAACAAAGTGCGACACCTACTTAATAATGTCCACTTATTAAGATAAATATAAGGATATATATTTCATTAATATAATGCATAAATTGTAAGTATTCAAAAACAAAAAGAGATTTAAAAAAAAACTAAAACTTTGTAAATATGTATATGTATATATTGTTTTAATAAAGATAAATATTTAAAATAAATAAAAAAATATGGGTTGTCATTATAGACACATTATCAGTAGAGTAACTTCCCAATACAAAACTTATTTATTAAAAAAAAATATTAACAGTATGTGTATATTAATTTGGACAGAGATTAAATTAAAGTTCAACATAAAACTAAAATATTAATTGCTTTGAAAATAAATTTGTACATATGTAAAAAAAAAAAATTGTGTTCATGTAATAAAACTATTTCTTTGGCATAAACATTTGTTGTTCTTACTATGCTATTTTATGTATCTTATTTCTTTCAAATATTTCATAAATATTTATTGTTTAAGGCATTAAGAAAGATCAAGTTATGATAGCTAAACTTTTATAAATTATATGAAAATAATATTTTTTGTCAATGTTTTAATTTCATTTTTTGAAATATGTTTTAGAACTTGCTGAAATCATCAACACATGTTTGTTTTGAAATGATTATTTATATTTGCATGTAATGTTACTGATAAAATAAAGAATTATACTATTAAATCCATATTCAAATATTATGGCAAAATTCATAAGATGATTAGTTATTCCAACAACTGAAAATCTCTTAAAATTTATATGAATTTACATTACATTTTGTAAATGTGTTCTGATGTAAAAATAATAGACAGATGTTTAATTTCAACTTGTATAAGTGCACTTGAGAAAACTATTAAATTAAATCAAATAGATAAATTAGCTATCATTCAGTATATGCTATTCTTTAATTGCAATATATTTTCCAAAACTATAACTATTTATAGACAAAATCATAAATTATTAAAAAATTATCTATAATCCAGAAATATAATAATTTTCATAAGGATGACTTGATACTCATTCCTAATATTTGTCTATCAGTTTTAAAATACCTGTTTAATCAAACAATACAAATAAGATCGCTCTTTAAATTTAAATGTAATGTCCAATCAATTGTAATTTTTAAATCAATAATTTATTATTAATAATCAAAAAAAAGTAAACACAATCTTTGACAAATGTCTGTAGTATTTCTTAAAATCACTAATTGTTCGTCAAAAATGTTCTAACAATTGGAATGAGACATTCTATAACTTAAATCAAAATATGTCCTATGTATATATTGCCTTTGAATAATTTTTTTTAAAAAAATAACTTTTCTTTCTATGTTATGCAGAACCATTGTGAATCTTTTCTTAGTAACCTAAGCAGAGATAAATTACACTTGACAATATTCTCACTCTCCATTACTAAATAGGCAGTTGATGATTGGCTTCCAAACTTAAAAAATTGATTAATTTTAATTAAAACCCACTGATAAAATAAATTTCAAATGAATTCAGTGACTAAAATAAATTTGCATCAACATAATGCATATAGCATTTTACTCCTTCTATACAAAGCATTCAGAGAAACCACTAGTACCATGATGTGTTAATGTATGTTTTTTTTAAAAAAAAAACCCGGAAATATTCCAAAAATAAAATATTTTTTTATAAGAAAATACCATTGTTATAATGGGCTTTTTATTTCTATAAAAATGACATATTTGTCACTTTTTAATATTTTATAATTATCTTACATTAAATTTAATGAGTTAAATCACATTATTTATTTTAGGGAAGCTAACCCTAAAGCAGTTTTTAAAGAGTAACTCAAAGTTAAATTTGGTTGAGGTACTGATAAAACAGTTGATCTCCTTATATGAACTTTTTAATAGTAAATTTGGTTAAGATTAATTATAATGCCTATAATGGATTTTTTAAAATTGAATTTATCAATTTTATACAAATAATAATAATCTTTTGATATTTTCCCAAAAATGGTTTTTATTTTAATATTTTGTCTGATGGCAGAAAAAATCTGGTAGAAATGATTTATGAATTACAAATGATTAGCCAAATGAAATAATAGAATTTATTTTTGAAAAAAGTCAATGAACATTAATCCAATCCCAATCTCAATCACAAATAAAAAGGAGATTAAAAAGTCCGATCACGATTACTTCCTTGGGGACCATTATAAATATGTTATCTAGAAGATCCACATATTTTTTTGTATATATATAAATCTATGTATGTGTGTGAAAGAGAGTAATGTCCATTTCATTACATACATCTAAATTTATTTATTTATTAATAACTAAAAAATAAAAATATTTGTGTAAGAATAGAATTCATATTTCAATTTAATATTTTAAGTGAATGAGTATAATTTAGCGAGGATCAAACGTTTTCTATAATTAGAATTCTTCCCCTATTTCTCTTGATAGCTTACTAGACAGAGGCTTTCAGTTATCAAAATTGATGACCATCAGCCTTGGCAGTTCTACAGTCTGCCAAGTTGTCTTCTCTTTAGAAATGATAAAATAATAGTAATAAAAGAGGGCAGTGACTAGAGAAAGAGAGATAACTTTTAATGCTTTTACTGAATTTGGAATTGTGCCCAGAGAGGATTTAAAACATTTATTCTATTTTCATTATAGCAGTCAATGAAAGATATATTTTCAGTCAGTTGTCTAGAGTTATTTTATGAGAATTTTACACAAAACTGTTTATCTATTTAATAATGATTACATTTAATTATGAGATTTAAACTAAAACTAAAACAATAAAAGGACAATTGTAAAAATTAATTTACATTAATAATTTCATTTTGAAATTAAGTTCTATTCAAAAAATTTACAAACAATGATTATCAGTGCCCAAATAAATAATTCTAGAGTAATTTTTGTATACATTCATATAAATCAGATAAAAATAAAAATTCAGGTATATATATGGTAAACAGTAGTTAGCATTTGTCAATTTCAAAATTTTTTTAGATAAACAATATTATAATCAAGCAAAACATCCTTGATTATACTATTTCTACAACTAAAAAATATATATTTTTAAACTGACACGTTAAAGATTTTTAAAAAAAATAAATGGAGGAAAACGCATTAATAACAACATTAAATTATTTTATAATATTAAGATAGAAAACTAAGAAAGAAAAAATAAATGCATTTTATTGAGAAATTAAAAGCAACTACTAGCAATGGCACCAGAGCTTCTTTCTTATTATAAAAGATAGCTGGAATAAATCAATTTATTATTTCAGACAAAAAATTTCCAAAACAAATACTAGAAATATTTAAAAGTGGCAAAAATAATTAAGTTTTTCAAAATAAAATATAATGAAAGCCTTGTTTTATATGAACAAAAGTAATATTGATTATTTTTTCAACCCAAAACTTCCATAGAATTTTTATATTCAAATTTGGAGTGTGTTTAGAAAATGCATTATTATCTTCAATATAACCAAAGATATTTGATTAGATTTTCACATAACTAGTAATAAAATTTTGGCAATATTTTTGTAAGATTTTCACTTTTAAAATTAAAAATATTTTTTTTTGTCAAGCATTGGTAGCCTAGTATTTAGCATAGCTGCCTTCCAAGCAATTGGCCCGGGTTCGCTTCCTGGTCAACGCTTTGACACATGAAAAAAAAAAAAAAAACAATTATTTTTTAAATCACTACTAGAACAAGAAATATTACACAATCTTATAATACTTGAAAATAAAAAACCTTTTAATTTCATCTCATCCCAATTCAAAATATGTTTTGGAGTGATTTGACCACTGCAATTAAAAATATATTCCATCAAGACAAACTTTTATTTACACTAAGTTTTTCCATTGAATATTAACATATTTAAATGAAACTTCTATTTTTAGTTAATTATTATTTCTTATGTAAATTTTAAATGTGATCTCAAGTACTGAATTATATTTACAAATAGTGGTTGACATATACTTTTTTCCATCTTTGATAATTTCTAATTTGCATTTAATCTACAAATACTTCATTTTCTTTTAAGTTTAGTTCATAATTGTAAGAAGATAAAGTATTATACTTATTAACAAATAAATAATATAGTAATATTGAAATGGCCATCATATTTTTTTCCTGTAAAACTTCCATTTCATAAAAAAAACTGTGACAACTTTATCATATTTTTCTACAATTACTCAATCATAATCATGTAAAACAAACTGAATAAAGATGTGGTGAATGAGAATCTTATTGATACAAAATAATAAAATTTTTGAAAATAAAATTTTAGTTTTAAATAATATTTTTTTTTTAATTAAAAATTTTTCATATATAATTTTGAAAATTATAAACACCCATTCTATCATGTTAAGTGTAAATTTTCAATGTACTGTTATTAACTTTTTATGTTCTGATAAGTATGTTTTAAAAGATAAACGGATGTTTGCTATAAAGAAATATTTAATAAATTAAATAAACATTAGATAAATTTTTGAATAGAAACAGATATTGATTTTTAAATATGAATATTTTACATAATGCACTGAACAAAAAAAAAATCAGATTTACTTGTTTTTTATTTTTCAGAATTGTTGGGCAATTTCTCCAACAAATGCATCTAAATTAGTATTCAGGTCACAGATAATTTGAAAGTAATTATTTTTCTGATCAGATAAAAATTATCTTCATCAGAAATTATATGATCAAAATCAATCACTCAATTTTAGTCTAAAGGAAACAAAGATTGCATGAGTAGTAAAATTTTTAATTTAGGACTTAATCTTTGTGGGATTCATAGTATAATATTTAATAATTTATATTCCTCAAAAATGCAGAAAACATTTGTATACAACCTATAAATTATTAAAAAAAATCACATTTATATAAATATAGAATATAAAGTAACAATTTATAATCAATTATTTAAATTGTTTAAAAAAAAAAATCATACTGTTTCCAAAAGCGACCTCTAACATATAAACCATTGTTTCCCAACCTTTTTCAAATCATGACTTTCTTTCATAATTAGATAATCTTTGATTTACTTTACTATATTTTCATAAAAAAGCATTGTTAACAGATAAAAGTATATATATGCTAAAAATAATTTTTTTCAGTCTAAAATTTACATATTACAAAATTATTTTCTTTTGTTAAAGACTATATTACTCTAATTTTATATTTAATAAAAAAAATTAAATAATTTAAACTTAATAATTGTTTTGTTTTTCTATAATTTTTAATACTATTTTTTAATCAATTAAAAATAATGGTTATTTTTTTAAAATCATTTTTATCTAAAAAAATTGACAACAAAATATTTCACAGTATTGCAAATTATACTACTAACATTTAACATTCATCGTAGGCACTGAAATAAAATATTTCTTATCCAACTATATACAAAGTTTAATAATATATTGAAAACATATTATACCATTATGGCAAAAATTAAAAAAAAAAATAATTAAAGTCCTGCCACATCTTTTTAATTAAAATAACATAAAATATTTAAAATACATGAATACAGCAGACTTTTAATATTTTTAAGTATCTACTATTAGACTGACCTTAAGTTATTTGCTTTCATTTACCAAAAATCATTGTTACAATTGTTAGTAGAATATTGTGGTGTATCTGTGTTGAAATAAATGTGTTAAAATTTTCTATAGAAATAATTGCAGTAAAAATAAATATGACAATTTTCAATAAAACATCTTGTGATCCCTTAGAGGTTATACTAAAAGTATGAAAACTGTAATATAGACTAATACAAGTTAAATTAAGTGTCTTTTATAAATACATTAAATATGTATATGTAGTGAAGGATATATATGTATTTGTATATATTGTGATCTTCAGCTTTTGCAGTAAAGCTAAATGACAAGTTTTGTGATGGTATTGTAACAGTCAGGATAGTAATATCCTACGTCTGATCATACCTCAACTATCTCACTCATGCTTCCAAGTCAACCCATCACGAATGACATACCTGAGGTTACACTCGCTATCTCTTTAATCATGTCCCAGCAATAGCAAAGCAGTAAAACATGAGACATTCCCCCCTATTACATATTCTATTATATAACTTAACTAGTGATTCATAAGATAATGAGCAAGTAATGAGACTGAGACAAATTTATATTTCATAAATTTAATATAACATTTAATAAATACTAAAGCATAGTAAATGGTGTATAAATGGCTCACACACAGGTGAGTGGATTCTCAGGGTTATAAAATAATATCACAAAGCAATGAGTGGATTCTCAAGGTTATAAAATAATATTACAAAGCAATGAGTGGATTCTCAGGGTTATAAAATAATATTACAAAGCAATGAGTGGATTCTCAGGGTTATAAAACAATATTACAAAGCAATGAGTGGATTTTCAGGGTTATAAAACAATATTACAAAGCAATGAGTGGATTCTCTGGGTTATAAAATAATATTACAAAGCAATGAGTGGATTCTCAAGGTTATAAAATAATATCACAAAGCATATGACTTTTTAATAAGCTTATGTCATCTTTCA
Organism: Epiperipatus broadwayi; assembly: GCA_028023455.1. Taxonomy (NCBI): domain Eukaryota; kingdom Metazoa; phylum Onychophora; class Udeonychophora; order Euonychophora; family Peripatidae; genus Epiperipatus; species Epiperipatus broadwayi. The sequence continues at coordinate 1,404,520 of JAQFVV010006219.1, read as the reverse complement.
TGTTCTAATTCATACCATGTTTTCTATTTGAAATCGGTTATAATTTAGCCTTAGAGCATAGTTTAATATAATTTCTTTTTTCTCTGCTTATAAATTTAGAATGAATTTTATCAGAAATGACTATATATCATCTCTTTACATTAAAGAGTTGTGAAGGGACTAATTTTTTTTTGTTGCTGTGAGTAGTCAATATAAGTACTGACATTATTTATGTTGTATCATTGATATAGAACATATCCAACACATATTACAGCATTCCTTAATTAATGCATGACCTAATAATTTTTAATGTAAACTATTGGATAAGAAAGGATAGTTTCCAAAACTCATTTTTTGCTGAAAGAAAAGCTAGTACACATCTATTGGATACATTCACTCAAACTTTCATCTAATGATAGGTATTTAATGCATATAATAATGCAATGTTTATATCATTGTTTAATAATGTTTATAAATTATTTTACTATTAAATGCCATTCTTGGAAATATGTCTTATTCATGGTATTGCATATTTAAAAATGACTATGTATGTATGATCAATATTCTATGCTTGCATTTAATGTTCAGACAGAAATTGGAAGTGTTAGCAGAGGAGGAATTCTAATGGTATGCAAAACAATTAAAAATGTAAATCTATAAGAATAGACTTCAACAATGAAGATGACATTACCTGAAAAAGGTTTTTACTTATTTAAATATAAATAAAGCTGACTCTATCAGATAATTTTTTTAGTCACCTAATATGAAATTGAACTACAAAAAGACAATGGAGTTTGAAAATATAACCATTATCATTAAAAGATTTAATTGTAATACACTTGCAAACAAAATAATATCTGGCTCAATCACCATTGTTATTATATATTTAGTCTAGTTCTAAAGAAATATCAATGCAATGTATACTAAACTTATACAGAATTAACAGAAATAATTATTGTTCCAATATACATAAATAGCATTCATTATTATCTACAAATAAACATTACCTGCTAATGATCTTGGCACATCAGATATCATAGACAAGATAAACCATTATATACATATATTTTCTCCATCCCTTTGAAAAAGTGTAGAATGAAATTTTTCTTTTTTAGCCTGATTTATTTTTCCATAAAAGAGAATCAGCATAATTTATTAAACTTTGTAGGACTATACAATTTCTATAATTTTACTAATAGTTTGAATTATATAGTTCTTGTATCTTCTATTATTTTTATTTTTTCTAATATTACTTCTACAATTAATTTAAGCTATTTTGGTTGTGTTCTGATCTATCGTGTCAGTTGCTTGACAGTGCTATTTCTAGCTAAATTGTTAGAAATATGCCATTTCCACAGCCACAGCCAAGCAGATAGCTTTCTTTCTATGATAAAACACAGAAAGAGTCCATTTACTCGGCTTCCGGCTACCACTATGACTTTTTTCTATGCTAAAAGCACAGAAAAATGCCTTCATTGGCTGCCATAGTTGCTTGTGTTATGCACTTTATCGTAATGCTGGGTTGTATATTTTTGCTACAGTATCATCATGTCTAAATAATTTAACTTTTCAGGTCCACCTTTTTTTTGTTTCATGTGAACTGACCTACTCGTACCTTCTAACACTTTTAACAGTATTGTTACTGTTCCATCAGAACTGTGTTAGGATCACAAATTGGATTTTAGGGTGGCGCACAGCACTATTTTGAAAATCACAATGAAACAGGGAAGATGGTTGCTTCCAACTCGCAAAATTGCCAATTGCCAGACCCGGGAGTCAGATTTCATTATAATAGTTTGTTATAATTATTAATAACTTTATTGGGTAAAATGTGATTTAATTTTCCAATATGGAAAAAAAACAAAAAACAAAGAAGCCCATCTCTGATTAATTACTGTCCAAACAAATCTCCACTATATTTACTATTATTTATTATTAAAAAAGTAATGTATATATATACACACACAAAGAGTGCACTATAATTTAATTTTTATCCCCCAAAATGCGGTGTCTGATTAATTATTGTCTAAAAAAAGAGCAAAATGTAATTTAATTTTGTATTAAAAAAGTACATAACTTTTCTGACACGCAAACTAAAAAAAGCCTGTCTCTGATTAATTACTATCCCAAAAAGGTCAAAGTCAGCTTTCATTGTAAAATTTTGTTGAAATTACTGACCAAAAAAGTCTCCAATGTACTATTATTTGCTATTTGAAAGTACACACACACACACAAAAGCCCATCTGATTAATTACTGTCCTAAAAAATCTACTTACATTTTTATATTTTGTTTTTAATTTTTTTTTAATTTTATGGACATTGTAGTTGTATAGAATGGCTGGCTTGGGAACGTTATATCAATGTGTTTTTGCTTAGCAGCAATGCCATCAAGTGGCTGACATGATAGATCAGAACACAAACTATTTTCAACCATTATTGATCCATTGCAGGATGAAGGTCTCTCTCCAAGTTCAATCCATCTTCTCCAATCTCTAGCCTCTCTTCTTCATATCAATCTGGCACACTTACTTATTTCATCCATTTACCTCATATTTAATTTAAATTTATCACATCTCTAAAACTAATTACATACTTTTTAACCACAAATTACTGTAAAATCTTCATCCATTATATTTCAAGAGACAACAGAAAATAAACAATAGATCCCAAAAAAATATTATCAGGAATTCAATAAAAATTATAGATAATAGTAATTTATTAAAAATGCATAATAGTACAATTTAGATTTTATGATGAAAACATTTTCATAACTATTATTTGGGAAATGTATGTAAAAAAATACTGGTAGTATAATTTCTGTAAATTTTTGGATATTTGAGAGTAATGCCATGTGTCAAATTTTTATTTAATAATAAAATAACATATGATAATCATTGGCTGGTCAGTATGCTAATAGTTCTAAGAAAATGTTAATGATTTGATATTTTAATTTTTATTGCTAAATACCATGAGTTGTCTATATTTACAAAGATTCTATAACAGAAAGATTAACTTACAAAGATAAAGTTGCACAAAATGAAAAAAAATGATATTTTTAATATTTTATCATTTTAATTATGTTTAAAATTAATTTAACAATAATGCTAAAAATTGTTTTACTTTGCTACAAATCTATTCAAAATCAACTTTATATATTTAAAATATTAAATTTTGCATTCTCAGCTTTCATTTAGTTAATATTTATGAAGAAAGAATTAGTATCAAAATAATTCCATATATTTAAAAATTCAGAGTGAATATTAATCATAGTGATTAGATACAGTACAATATTTTTTATATAACATTTTTATTTATAATATTAAAAAAGGAATAATTTCATTTTTATTCATACAATGAAGATGTAAAATATTTGGGAGTAATTCAAGACTTCAGAAATGCTGTCAAATCAGATTCAGTGAGATCTGATAATTAATTAATTGGTTTCAGAAGATCATTTGTTACATAATAGTTTATTTATTTTACATTGAATTATTTAAGTAATTTATTCCAGGTCACAACCTATACCAAAGTTATTATCCAAAATAATTACAAAAATATGAATGTAAAAAAATATATAAAATTATTTGGTATACATATTGTACACTTATATTTTAATGAAAATTAAATTTGTTTTTAAAAGTATAAAATTAAAATATAAACAAGCATATATATCTCTAATAAAAATTCACAAATTGTTGAAAATTTTGCCTTTTTGCATGATAACATTCAGCAGCAGTTTTACATGCAATAGTAGCCAAACCATGCCTTATAATGCTAGAGCAATTCACTCTCTTGAATGTGGTGAACCATATTTTATAAGCAATAAACTTTTTTTACATGAATGATATTTGTACTAAAGAGACTTAGAAAAAAAGTATTCATACAACTGTTTGACATTTCCATATCAGTTCACTGATGCTATGACCTTTCATTTAATTAATCAACTGTTTAAATTGGAAATCTTTTTTTTACCATTTGTGCATGGTTATTCATCATTTTTAAAAAATAATATAGATCATTATCATCCAATTGTATTTAGTACTTAAATGGCTGATCATTTTATAGCATCTTCCTTTAGAAATGATCTTCTTTGTTCACTTTTATATTGATAAACTTTTTAACTTTATTTTTTTTTTTGCTCATTATTGTTTGCATTATTAAAATCAATATTTGTGTGGAATACAAAAGAGATTAAAAAAACTAGTTAAGAAGAATAAAATTCAGAAGAAAAACTAAATGCAGATAGGCTCAAATAGTGATAAAAATATCTGATACTTTATTCTGAAAAGTCTTATATAGTTGCTATATTAATCAGTAATACTGATTGTAACATTAGCTATATCAGTCAATCTTTTAATTGATTTAACAATTCCAGTTACTCTAATTTTTGCTTCAAAATTTTTTTTTAATGATAAACAATAATCAATTTTAAAATTCTTTTTCTATAGTTTATAGGTAAAATTATTACAGTAAAAACCCATAAAAAATACTTGAAAAAATATTTACAAATGTTTTCACCACTAGAAATTTAGTGATTCCATATTTAGTACTTAGATTTCTGTCATTGTCACTGTAATTTCATTTTGATATTTATTTTTTTTGATGTTAATATGTACTAGTTTTCAAATTCTTCTGTCACAATTCATCGTTAAAATTATTACATTATACAGATCTAGGAAATTTTTTTTTTTAAAAAATATGTACTATGTTTTCACCACTAGAAGTAGGAAAAGATAAACAAACTAAAATTGATAACTAACTCTTATATGGCAAAGATGTCTGTGACTCTAGTGTTCAATGATGTGTTTGAATTTGTTGTACAAAGCATAATTTAATGGGAAAATGTTTATTTCATTAGTTTTCATTGTACCAGATATCACTCTATTATAAAAAACACATACAATTTTTGAAAAGTAGTAAAATGAAGAAGAAACCAGTAAAATACAGGAATTTACACACTTTCAATTTCTTTTACATATATGTAATGTTTATTTTTATTAAGTGACTTTTTATGATCAAGGCAAGTCTTACCTTTAAATTAAAGTTTCAGATGGTTTAGAAGTTTAGTTTCTTTATTCTTACCATCCTTGTTATAAATACTTGAAATGTAATTTGGCATGAATTCAATTGGTGATAAATTATACTAGCAAAAATATGTTTACAAACACCAGGACAAGTTTCTATTTGCAGATTATTTTTGCCCCCCCCCCCCTATATATAAATACATTGTAACCTTATATTTTACCATTGGGACTAATAGACCTAGCCATAAAGAGTAAAAAAAAATTATTGGCTTGCTTTTATTGTTAAATGAAGTAAATCAATCAATGTTATTAGTATTATGGCTGGTAAGATAATCAAAAATGGAATTATCTAAAATATCTTCCACATAGGCTTTATTAATTAATATGTAACAAAATGCATGCATCTAAAATTTTTCCTTTTAAAAAAACTTAGTTGATTTTCGTTATATCTATGAAGACAAAAATCACACACATAAATTTGGTATTAGGGGAAAATATTCAAAATTGGAGATATTAGACCCACTACAGTAAAATAGAACAATTAAAACATTCATCCAATAATTATATTATGAGAACATTATTTAGTTAGAATAGTAAAATTTAACATTGATTTTGAAACGTATAAATATGCACGCACAAAAGCTTTGTGTTAAAAAAAAATTAGTTAATTAAAAAGGTTATAAATGTAAAATGAATTTGTTTTAATTCTAAAAGGTTATTTTAATAAATAAATTTAATAATTAAAATTTTGAGTACTTTAAAATTTCATAAAATTATTATAATTTAATATTCTAAGGTTGTAAATTATTTGTTTGTGGATGAATAATGTACAATAGAGTACAATATTAAATTTGTAATATTTTAATCTCCATTTAATACTATGTCTTGAAAATTGGTACTTTCGAGATTCTACAGATGCTCAAAATCGCTACTTTTGAGACTCATCACCTGCTTCAAATGGTAACCATAATCAACGGAACAAAATTTTCCTATACAAACTTGGGTATTGTGGGTGATATTTAATGATATCACAGACCATATGATAGAAAGCTATAAATATAATCCTTGTCAAAATTTCAGTCGTCTTTGATTTAAATCTAAAAATAGCCATTTTGTTAACCTTCTTTAATATGGAATAGAGAAAAATCTAGGTATTTTGTCTATTTGGTAAACTGTTTTATTTTCATCGACATAAATGGATAAATTACACAGCAATAATGATTATCACTAAATATTATTCAAAAGGAAACAAAATTTAAATATTTTTAATCACTAATGGAATTTTAAAATCACTTATGGGATGCTATCAAACATAATAGTATTTCAGTAATCATTCATCTCTCCCTTAAAACAGTAATAACTAGTTGAAATAATGTTGGCTACATCTATCTATGAATTGCTTGAATTGTTATAAAGTTTGTATTAGTTTATGGATTAATCTACTGTACTTGTGCATATATAAAAAACTGTTTAATATTTTAATAAAAATTGGTTAAATTGATTTGGAGTCAATGGATTATTTGTTCTTTGCTAGGTTTTATACTTTATTAAAAGAGACCTGAACTATAGCTAAATAAATTCAACTTGTTCAAACTAATGGATTACCCAATTCCTGCATATATATGTGTGATAAATACCAACTATGAGGATTTTTGATATTGTTTCCTAAAGGATTAAATTATCATCATGATAGAATAACAAAATTCTAATATCAGTCTAAGAATAATTGATTGAAATTATTAGCATTATAATTTCAAAACTATGCCAGAGATATTATAATTTACAGATAAAGTTTCTAAATTGATTAATTGCCACTATAACATAAGCTGGAATGGTAATAATAAGTATGACTTATGGAAATTTTGGAGATCATATGCTTAAGATTTACTATAAATTTCAATCTTCAAATGGATTAGTCTATCATGTGAATTTAGTGTTAAGTGCATATTATTAGAAACATTTATTATTACTAGGAAACTACAATATTATTTGGATAGAATTTGAAATGGTTAATATGCCTCAATAAATTTTCTGTGAGTAAATGAAACTGAGAATTATTAGTGAAGGAGATTATATAATGAAATTTAGTTGTGGTTTGTTTAAATTATATATTTAAAATTATTTATTGTTATAAATACAGTATGAATAAAATTCTCAATAGAATGTTAGGATGACAAAGATACATATAACTATTTGATATATTAGTAAGATTGAATATAAGTGTAATGTGTGTTATTATATTTTGTATTGGAGATGTTATATTAAGCTTAAGTTAATGTATGATTTTCCGTTAACTATCCTGTTAATATTTAATTTATTACATGTTTTAAGGGTCCTTGATTTCAGCCTCATATTGTTTGATAACCAAAGGTATCCTAAGTAAGTAAATAAATAATCATGGAACATTTAATCATTATTATGTGCCCAGGAGAGAGTGTATATGACTTAATAAATGCTATATTATGCAGTAAAGTACTCTTATGGCATTGATGATTATAAACCTTATGAGTTAGTTGAGGTAGGCTCCTAACCATCTATTAAATTTTAAAAGATAGTACAAGCTAGAAAACACAACATGTCATGCAATGTAAACATACAATTGTCAGAATTTATAGCTGTATGATAGTAGAGAATTAATACTATTACTGAGTAAGCAATTCACTTGTTCTGAAAAGGTTAAAGAATTAAACCATACTGATCAATTAAATTGTTACTATGCTAATTATTGGTGTAAAAATATTGCAGGACATAATAAAGCATTCCTACATTCACTTTAATTAATGTTAGTGGATGACTCTTGTATAAATCTCTCCAATAGTGTCTTGTTATGTGTATCACTTCACTGATCATACATACAAACATAATTCAATTAAATTTGCTCTGTAGAGAAATAAACCAATAAGATTTAGAAATGGTGTGTAGAAAAATTTTATTATTAGAAGTATGCTGTTATTTGTTAATTTTACTTTTCTTTATATAATTGTTTATCGATAATAAATCATTATTTACAATATATTTGTTTATTATTAATTGAAGTCATTATCTACATATTTTAATATGATTTACTTATACTTACACATTATTTTAAAAAGTTAATTTTCTTTGTTTAATTTATTTAGACCATTCTGACCTCTGTCTATAGTTGAAATACATAAAATTATTAAGGCATGATAAGGTACAACAAAGTCATATCCAGAACAGATATAATTTTGACTTTAAAGTTATAATTTCTTTAATAATAATTGACTAAATTTAATTAAAAACCCTGAGAGAATTACCAATTTAATAATACATATAACATGAAATGAGAGAGTTAAATTACTAACTTTACATGAATAAACATACTTATTTGTATTATAATAATTCTTTACTTGCCGTACAGTACGATACAGTCTATATACAAAAAAATACACTAATATTATACTATAAATATGTAATAGAAAGTTTACTTTTGAAAACAAATGCATTTTGACATAAATGCACTTTTCTCAAAAGAGCGTCTCTTAATCTTTCCAAACGTGACCAGAGTTGCTCTGAGGAAAGTACTTGTTTTTGTACTGAAACATCAGATATTTAGCTATTATATTTTTATTACATGGAAACACCCAAAAATAATACTATGAATTCATCATTTATCTGTGAGAATATTAGAATATATATATATATCATCATTATCATCATCAAACATTATCAATCCACTGCAGGATGAAGGTATCTCCAAATTCAATACATCTCCGATCTTTAGCTTCTCTTCTCCACATCACCCCTGCACATTTTATATTTCATCCATCTATCTAACATGTGATCTCTTTCAGGGTCTTTTACAATCTCTTGGAATCCAGTTTGAGATTTCAATTGTCCATCTATTATCAATTCTTCTAGGAATATGTCCAGCCCAACTCCACTTCAATTTTTTAATTTTTTTCAATGAGGTCAGTAACACCTGTTTGTTCTCTTACTCATACATTGTGTTTTCAATCTAGTCTTGCTACACCTGACATGCATCCCTCCATACTTCTTTGAGTGGTCTGAATCTCTGCATTGCTCTTCTATTAAGTGTCCAAGTCTCAGATCCATAAGTAAGAACTGGTAAAACACATTTGTTAAAAACCTTCCTTTTCAAACACATAGGCATATTTACTTTTAGTATCAAGTTATTTCTACCAAAAGCATTCCAACCAAGTTTAATTCTATGATTAATTTCATCCATTATGTTTCCATTTGTATTAATAATCTGACCAAGGTATTTGTAACTGTTAACTTATTCTAACTCATCATAATCAATCTTTATTTTCATATTTTGAGAAAATCTATTACACATTACTTGAGTCTTTTTAACATTTATCTTTAGTTCTAATTTCCTACTTTCATCTGATAACTCCTGCAACATAAACAACTACATCATGTGCAAAATCTAAATGACTTAAATAATCTCCATTTACTTTCACTCCTTTAGTTTCCTATTTTAATTCACAAAATACTTCTTGCAGCACTGCTGTAAAAAGTTTTGAAGATATGGAGTCACCCTGTCTTACACCCTTCTCAATGTTGACTTTTCCAGTATCATTATGTAATGTAATTGTTGCTGTTGCATTTTATAAATATTCTTTAAAATATGACAATATCCTGGATCTATACCTTGATAATCCAATGTTTTAATCACTGAAGAAATGTTTATAGAATCAAATGCCTTTTCATAATCTACAAATCCAAAACATAATGGCAACTCATATTCATTTGTCCTTTCTATAATTTCTCTCAATACCTGGATATGATCTACTGTACTAAAACCACTTTTTAAATCCAGCTTGTTCTCTTGATTGTTGGAAGTCCAATGTTCTCTGTAAACGAGTTGTAATTAATTATCTTGGTAAAAAATTTGTATAAAACTGATAAAAGGCTGATAGGTCTGTAATTTCTAATATCTTCCATATCACCTGACTTAAATATTAATATTAATACTGCATTCTTCCAATCATCTGGTATATCTTTATCATTTAGACAATTGGTATATAACTTTGCTAAAAAAAATTCTATTTCTTCACCTGCTTATATCAATTGTAATTCCATCATTACCTGGAGCCTTTCCTTTCTTCATATATTTAATTGCATATCTCACTTCTTCATTTAAAATTGTGGGCAATTTGGAAGATGTAATAGATATAAGAGGTACTTGTTCTTTATTACTATATAATTCTTGATAAAAATCTTCTACCCATTTCCTGATGTCATCTCTCTTTTTAGTAATAATTCCATCTTTTTTTCTTATTACAGATATAAATTTCCTACCAATACCAAAATATTGTTTTACATTCTTGAGACTTTTATTTTCTTCTACAACTTTCCTTGCTAGTTCACAATTATACTTTCTTATATCATTTTCAATTCTTTTCCACACCATTTTACAAAATTCGAGATATTCAATCCTTTTTAATGAATCATTTTTGTATATCTTCATATTCCTTCTTTTCTTCATAAATTCTCTAGTCTCAGTAGAAATTTTATTGGTCAATTGCTGCTTTTTTCTACCAGCTATCTTTGTTGCAGTTTTAAAAGTATATCAGTTATTTTCATATTAATTTCATTCAAATCTGAATCATTTTCAAAATCTACTAACCAATTTGTAAGTTCTAATTTAAATTCATTAGAATGTTTCTGGAGATTAGAAATATCAACTGTAAATATTGTTTTTCTTAATAATTTTTGTCTCTCTAGTTTTGCTTTAACACATATATTACATCTTACTAATCGATGATCACTTCCTGTGTTAAATTTATTAAGAACATTACAATCTTGAAATATGTTATTTCTGTTAGTCAAAATATAATCCAATTCTGCTGTACCTTCATATTATAAAGTTTTTATTTTTCTGCAAACTCCACAAGTCTATGTCCTTTCTCATTTCTATTACCATAACCAAAATTACCTACTGCACTTTCATCTCTCATTTGTTTACCAATTCTAGCATTAAAGTCTCCCATAACAATTTTAAAATGTTGTTTACTCTGATCAAAAGCCTTTTATACATCCATATAAAAATCTTCTACTACTTCATCATTATGAGAACTAGTTGGGGCATAAACCTGAATTATCTGCATTTGGTATCTCTATTAAGTTGTATAACTAATCTTGCCACTCTGTCTGATACACCATCAATGTCTACAATGTTGTTCTTCCACTTTTTATTTATAATGAATCCTACTCCACTTGTATTTCCAATATTTGTGCCTTTATAGTAGAGTACATGTCCATTTTTAAAATCAATTGTCTCTTTACCTTTTCTTCTAACTTCACAAAGTTCAATAATATCCCATTTAATATCAGACAGTTCTTCTTCTAATTCTTACAATCTTCCTTCACTTGAAAGTGATCTGTAGTAGTAAGTACCTAAATAAAAAATCATCAAATGGCAGCCTGGGTCCGCAATCAGAGGATTCTTAGCAACCTCCACTTTCGACCACCAACTACTGCCTATATATATATATATATATATAAACAAAAAAATAAAGACTTATAAATCCAATAAATAATATAATATTTCAACCAGAGGACTGGTTTTCATCAGAAAGAAAAAAAAAAAAAATACACAGTAAAATGGCGATAATCAAAAATTACAGATCTGTGCCTGCACCAACAATTCCAAATTGTCTCTTGTCATTTAGGCTACCTGAAGTTATTTTACTTTTTAATTGAGTTATTATGCTAACTAAAAGGTTAATTTTAATAAACATCCTTAATTTCTTGCATAGTAATCATAAAAGACTTTCTATGGAACTGGAATTGCAATACATGATCTAAATGGCAGAAATTCATTACAATCAATTTAACCATAAAAAATTTAATTAAAAAAGATTTTCACTCTCATAATTTTAAAATATTTAATAAGACATTAATTTGAAACAAAGTACTTAAATATCAGTAGCTATCAATGATCTAAGAATAAAAAGAGACAAAATTCTCCATATAGTACTGCCACTCAGTGTCAATCAGAGTAATTATCAGTGAGGAGCTTTGGATCTAAGAGTACTGCAAAGATCTAGGTGCAGTGCTCTCAGATCCAAAGCTCCTCGCTGGCGAAGGCCACAAGCCAGAAACTAGTCTGGGGATATTAGATGAGTAGGCACTGGATAGGGATTTTATGCACAAGCCTTCTGGCATCCATTGATTACTCTGGTTGGCACTGAGTGGCATTACTATATGGAGAGTTTTGCCTGTTTTAATAACAGTAATATGCTAGCATAAGAAATAGTGATCATGTGAATAAAAAGAGACAAAAAAAGAGTGCTAAACTTACTATAAATAAAAAAATACAATATTGCACTTGCTCAACATAAAGCCTTTATTAAATTTGTGTAAAAACAGAAATTTTTTTTTACACATAATTTGATTATTAGTTTATTATTCTTTTTTGTAAAATTATTGAATATTTGTTTTAAAATAAATATTTGGTGTTTATATTTAAGTTTTATTTGAATATATTACTGCCTTATTAGAACAAAATTTACTGGTGTAAACAGAGAATATTATCAATAGGAAAGAAATAATTGTTGTCAATAACTTTCTAATCATTTTTTCATTGTAATTATAAGATGATTTTTACAACTTCAAAAATATTTTCAGTACTTTAATTGATGCTTTAATAAAATTTATCTTAAATACATAGATTATATGAGTAACAGGTTTTTCTCACTAAATATATCTTTTAAGCATGAATGCTAAAAAGAAAATAATTTAAACAAATAATTTCTTTTTAGCATTCATGCTTAAAAGATTAGTTATATCTAATTATTGTTTTTTTTTTTTAATTGGGAAATTTGACATTTTATTTTTTATTTTTTCTATATGTCATAGCATCGGCCGGGAGGCGAACCCACAACTGTCTGCAACCAAGTACTTGCTTGCAAGGCGGCTGCGATTTTTTAAAATTAATTTCGTTTTTTGACCAATGCTTTTAAAAAGTAAACATAAAATAAAGAATAATATTTCTTTTTTGTTAAAAATGTAATTAAGGGGGGAAATGTTGAGAAAAAATGAGCAAAAACTGCCCATGAGTTATTCAAAATGATGCAATTAAAGATTAATCCTTTAAATATTTTTCCCAATCAGATGCCACAAAGGTTGTGCATTGTTATTGCTTTGGTTTTAAAACATGCTTTTAACATTATTTCACAGTTTCAATCTCAATCAAACAGCAAAATCATGAACTAAAAAATATTCAGGTTTTAGTTATAAAACAAATCAAAAGAAGAACAGAATTTTAATTTGTACCTGTTTCACAGGACTTGAATTTTCTTCACTTTTCATGTCAGTGATTTAAACGTTTTGCACATTTTTCTTTAACCATTTTTTCCCCACAAAATATTACTGTAATATTTATTTATTTAGAGATATAATGTGATTCGAAATAGAAGATTTAGATAATTGTAAATCAAGCAAACTCAGTGACGTATAGCTACAATTTGTAATTGATTAGAAAGATCACTTTTGTTTCATCACAGGAAAATTCTTTTTGTTCTATTTTAAAAATTATATTGGTACTATGGTATTAGAGCTGCGACATGAAGAATTACAATCGTTTAATCATTAATTAATTAGGTTATTAAATTAAAAACATATTTTAAAATCTACATTAAAAAAAAAAACAATTTAAAAAAAAATATGAAAAGCTTTAATGTGAAGAATAGTTAAAATGTGTGTTTAAATCAAATTGAGTGTGTGTTTGCATGTGCATATTCTGCATAATCTATTTTAATACACTGTACAGGCTTACACCTGCATTTATATATGTAATATATGTGGTATTCAGATTCAGACTTTCACACGACCTACAATTCTCAGTGCCATCTTATATTGCTGACTCACCTGACCACACACATGTTGAAAAGATAAATAATCACCAATAAAAGTATTTCAGGCTAAAACAGCACTCATTAAAGTATGAAGATTGGTTATCTTAATCAGGCGCAGATTTAAGGCGATTGGAGCGATGGCCTCGCACTTGAAGGGGCCCCGCATCACCACCAAAATATTTGATTTATATATATATTGAATTTGCATTTTATTTAAATATTTAATATATAGAGGGCCCCCACAAAAAAATCCAATCGGGCCCCGCACTTATTGGATCCGGGCCTGATCTTAATATAAAGCTGAGTACTAATTGTATATATGTGTGGAGATGGTAAGCTGAACCAACTGATAAGTGCTGGTTTAGCATGAAATACGAATATTGGTGATTATTTATCTTTTCAACATGTGTGTGATCAGGTGAGTCAGCAATATAAGATGACACTGAGAGTTGTAGGTTGTGTGAAAGTCTGAGTTCAAATCCCGCATATATTACATATATAAATGCAAGTGTAAGCCTGTACAGTGTATTAAAATGGATTATGCAGAATATGCACGTGCAAACACACACTCAATTTGATTTAAATACGCATTTTAACCATTCTTCACATTAATGCTTTTCGTATTTATTTTTTTTTTGTTAAATTGTTTTTTTTAAATGTAGATTTTAAAATATGTTTTTGATTTAATAACCTAATTAATTTAATGATTAAACGATTATAATTCTCCATGTCGCAGCTCTAATATCACAGTACCATTATATTAAAACAATTAATTTTTAAATGATATTTCATTAGCTTTTGACTATCTAAACAAATATTCATTCTGATATTATATTAATTTCAAATAATTCTGATTTTTCAAATTCAATTTTGTTATAGTGCCCAATGAAAAAAAACATCATTGTTCTCAGTTGCATTTTAATTTATTATTTTTTTTTTGTCTTGAAAATTTAAAATAAAATTTTTAAAAATTATTTTCGTTTGTAATATAAATATTTTTTAACAATAATTCACATTTTTTTGAAAATATAATAAACAATAAAGGCACTGGTTTTAATCTTAGAGTTTTGACCCAAATTTAATTTGCTATCAACTACTGCATGAATGACCAATTTTCCCCTATTTTATTTTATTTCATTATGTAAAAAACAGAAACATAGTCAACAGCACTATACTTGTTTTTAGAAATAATAATATCAAATCATAGCTCAAATTTTTATACATTAATATATAAAAATCAAATTTAGGGGAGTATGTGTTTGTATGTTGTTGTTTTTTTGTAATTTATATACTGAAAATGTAAAGAATTTTTCAGAATATTTATTTAATCTATATTTCAGTAGTTCCTAACATCGAAAATATGCCCCCAGGGGGCACTTTGATTTTTAAGGGAGGCAATTCCAGAATGAGTTATTAACAGTGAATTTGAAAACCCACTAATTGTTCTTATTATTCACAAATTAAGCTAAGAAAGTTTTTAAATTTCCCTCTTTCCGTGCCATTTTTTCCAGTGTCTTTTCTGTTTAGATAACCTTTATTTCTTACCTCTCCATTGTTACTTGGAGCAAATTATGTGGCTAGAAACTCTATTGTATTTCAACTGTCCTTTCGTTAATGGCTTTTTAGGCTTCCTCCATGTGAATATGAGTTCGCTTTTTGAATAATAAGATTTATATTTTATGGGGAGGGGAACAGAATTTTAAAGATGCTTAGATGGGACATGACCAAAACAAGATTGGGAACCACTGCTCTATTTAATTAATGGCAATGAAAATTTTATGTAATTACTTTAATTAATCTCAGATAAAATATTTATCAATCATTTTTTAATGTTTTACCCTGTATTTATCATTTTTCAAAACTATTTTTATGATTTCGGTGAATATAAATTTCTTTTACACCTAGATACATTTAAAAAAAAACATTGTTAAAAACAAGTTAACTGAAGTTTACTTATTTTTTTCTAAAATCAACCTAATCAGTATAATTCTCAGAATTAAAACAAAAATGATCAAACCATAACTTTTTCTTTTTTCAATTATCTTAAATTAACATGACATCCTGCTTTCCAATTAAATCTATTACTTTTACTACATGATGGAGAATAACCGAAATTTTACTACATGAATAAATGAGAGTGCACAATAGTATTGTAATGAAAGTTGTTAACATTACTTAAGTTCACTGATGTAAGATTAGTGAAAATATTGCAGATTATGCAATATTTGAACTACTGACAGTCTTTAATTTTTATTTTGAATTACTTAATACTTTTTGGATTTTAAATGCTATAAATCTAATATTTGCTCACAACTCTATTATATACAGAGAAATATATATATGAATGTAAAACTATTGATATGAGTTTCAATAAGTGCTAAATATATTTAACTTAGTATCAGATAACTTTTATAATGTTGTATAATAGTGTACTGTAATGTGCATTATGATAAATAATTTCAGTTGAAGATTATTCTTTTTTAAAAAATAATATTTATGATAATGTTTTATATTGATATAAGGAATAAATTACTAAACCTCTCATATATTAAAAAATATGTAAAAAATAAGTAAAAGTATATAAATTTGCATCAAGATACAAGTATTAGCAAATTAGATTAAGCTAATTAAGTAATATTATATTAATTAAAAACAAATTGTCAAAAGAAATTAAAGATTAATTAGATGATAGATGGATAGTTAATTTAAAAAAAAATAGACAATTTTTACAAATGATTACCCCCCCCCCCAAAGTATACACTCACACACAATAATACATGATAAATGCAATTATAACTAAAAATCACAGATTCAAATCTAGATGAAACTTAGCCAATTTTACAATAATATGTTTTTTTGGGCAACAGTATCACAAACACTGATTGATATCTAGCTTATTTTTAGCATGAGTGTGAAGTTTTCAAGATAGAATTACTCAGATAAGAGATGATCTGACTGCATTGAAATATAATTAAGTCTTCATTAGATATATAATACCAAGACATAACTACAGACCCTAAGCCCATGGCTTGTTTTTTAATTAATTAGAAATTCATTATATTTATATAATTTTTGTATTTAAACACATCAATAATAACAATAACTGTTATTTTTCATTTATTTTATAATTAATGCCGTCATGCTCTTAAGACAAGGAGTCCATAATTATTTTCACTTTAATCACTTAATATTTTACTACATAATATTTTTTTAAAATTTACTATTCTGATATTAATATACTTAAATAATAAATGAAACCAAAATCAAATTAGTTACACAAAAGGGTATCGAACCATATAATTTAATAGTAACAACAATTAGGATATCTCACTTGAATTTTTCCATTGAGGTTAATACTCTATTTGCAACTAAATGTTGAATTTTTCTAATTTTCCTCTTTGGGCATATGATAACTTTTCAAGATTTACAAATTACAGATTTTATATTTTCTGTAATGAATATTTTAATAGGTTAAATATTAAGCTTTCATTGCTTTGATTTAATTAAATTAGGAAATAATCTTTTGTTTCTTTTTTCCATACAAATATGCTTTATCACATTTATCTTGATTCCTAAAGGTCTGAAGCATTCTCATCCTAATATTGGTTGAATTTTCCCCATTACAATAAACAAAATCTAATTCTGACTCTTCAGTGAATAATCTACCAGTATCTTTAACGGATTCTGATTATATGCATTGAATTTCCATTTTTGTTATTTTACTTGAAGTTTAATTTTTTTAAACTGCAATGGATTTTTACATTTAGATGACAAACATTCCCAATTTTTCTGATATGCTCTGTGTAGTTTGGCATGTATCCAATTTGGGATTGGAAGATTCCAGATTGATTCTGAAGCTCACACAGGTTTGGTGGTTGAACTTCTTCTTTGACATTTTTTTTTTGACATGAGCAATATGCATGATTCATTATATATCCACACACTGATCAAGATTTTATGCAGATTCATATATTTAATATATACTGATCTAAATGGCTTCTGGAAAAATGTTTTTTACTTGTATTATTTCAATTTTACTGCTTGTTTTATTTTGACCATTAAGTGTAATGGATTTTTTTTATCATGGTTTGCCTTATAGCAAACCTTTGCCAAATAACACTTATTTTTACAGATACTGTATCTTATGTTTTTAAACCACCAAACATCACATGATCACCATTTCTTATGCTTGCTCATAACTGTTATTAAAGCAGGCAAAACTCTTCATACAGTTGTATCACTCAATGCAAGCCAGAGTAATCAATGGATGCTGGAAGGCTTGTGCATAAAATCCCTATTGCCACTCATCTAATATCCCCAGACTAGTTTCTGGCTTGTGGCCTTCATCGGTGAGGAGCCTTGGCTGGCCACAGGCCAGAAACTAGTCTGGGGATATTGAATGATTAGGCAATAGATAGGGATTTTATGCACAAGCCTTCTGGCATCCATTGATTATTCTGGCTTGCACTGATTGGCACTAATGTATGGAGATTATTGCCTATTTTAATATCTTTTTCCATTTGCAATTGTAAACTAACTCTTGTGCTGAACCTTTCTTTATTACCCCTGAATATGATTTTCTCATTTGCTAGTCTCTATAAAAATTGAGGAAGGCTTCTTCTGTGAAATTTCCATATAGTATCCTTTTAGATAGATCTCTAAATGCTACAGTGACCAAAATTTGCTGAACAATAAACAAAACCATGTTACTTGTCATGATGATTGTAACAGTACCCTGTTTAGTTTAGTATTAAGGGTCAGACTCTGGAGTGTCGTTGAACTTCTTATAAATTTCCAAGCAATAAGGTCATATAATTATTTATTTAAGCACAAGATTATGAACATTATTCACACATGTGTCAAGGTTAATTAAGCTATAGAACACTGTTTACTCAGATACATAAAAATATTTGATTTTACTATAAATATGAAATAATGTAATTTAAATAAAAAAAAATGGTGTAAAATAATGCTAAAACTATTTACTTTCATTGATAATACATAAGAGCTTTTTATGTAATATTTAATTTAATATAAATCTTTTTTAAAAAACTGTAATTAAAATATATATTTTTTAAAAGCACTAAGTAAATAAAACAATATACGTGAACGCTTTTCCCCCTCTCTTTAAAGCTATTTAATCAATTTTCACTAATAATTAATTTTTAAACTGAATGACTTTTTTTATTTGTTTCTTTTAAACAAAATTTCTTAATAGCTGTCTCGTCTGGTTTTAATTGTTTTTTTTTTCTTAGTTGCTAGATATATATTCCAAAGTCATTAAAAAATAAAATTATCAGTAGATTTAGTTTTCTAAAATATATGTGATGCTAAATTTACATACGAGAAAATATTTATACATTAGTAAATATAATGAAAAGGTTTGCATGGTGCTGATCTTAGTTTAAAATTTATCATCCATAGGGCTAGCTAGCACGGGCAAGCAGATAAATTACTGATAGAAAAAAAAATCCTCAACAAAATTAATAATAAAGATTATGATAGATTAATTTAGTTTGTGTAAGATAAAAATGAGGTTCAGTTTTAATTTAGTATTATTACCATTTTAAATTGTTTTTCATTTATTTAAAAGTTAGATTTAAACTTGAATAAAATGTATCTGTCTCAGATATATTTGCATTTAATGAAGTAATAAGTAGTTATTTGTAAAGATGTTTGTATTTGTGTGCATTTATAGTTTTACTATGATGTCAGTACAATCAAATTCATCATATGATCACCATCTCTTATACTAGCACATAATTGTTGTAAACAAAGGCAAAACTCTCCATACAGTAGTGCCACCATGTGCCAACCAGAGTAATCAATGGATGCCAGAAGGCTTGTGCATAAAATCCCTATCTAGTGCCTACTCATCCAATATCCCCAGACTAGTTCATTAGATCCTAAGATCTAGGTGCAGTGCTCTCAGATCCAAGGCTCCTCACTGTTGATGGCCACAAGCCAGAAACTAGTCTGGGGATATTGGATGAGTAGGCACTAGATAGGGATTTTATGCACAAGCCTTCTGCCATCCATTGATTACTCTGGTTGGCACAGGGTGGTACTATTGTATGGAGTTTTAACTTTGCTTATTATCAAATTGTATTTAGAAATATTTTCTTTAAAGTATACGATATATTAGTTAATTAAATAAAATCAAAAAATAAATGTTTTATTGGGGGGAAAAAGTAATTATATATTTAAATTCTAAATTTTATTTTGTACTTTTTTTAAATATATTTTATTAATAATTATTGTAAACAAAGGCAAAAAAAACTTTCCATACAGTAGTATCATTGATTAATAATAATTATTTCTGTTTTAGGTTTTAAAATAAAAAATTTTATGCTAAATAAAATCCATTGTTTTAATGCCATGTTTATAAAAAAATGTGAGGTTTCATTACAAAAAAAAAAAAAAAAGTCATCTGCCATCATTGTTTTAAAAAAAAACAACATAATTTTTAAGTTTTTCATTTAAAAAGTAAATTTTAAAAAAATTCCTCTCACCCATGGGAGATGGAAATATATAATGTAAACATGATATGCTAAATTTATATATGGCTTCTTTCTTCCAAATAATATAAATTTATCTGATTCTTTTTTCTGAATTTTGTGTAAAATTATGTATGAAAAATGCAGTCAGAGTACAATCTTTAAAGTTATAAGAAACAAATTTTCAAAGCAATTTATTAAGATGGATCAGAACAAATGCATATTTAAATTACAGTTCATTTTACAAAGGAACACTTCTGAGAAATCTTAACTTTGTACATTTCACTTATGCTAGCTCAGAAAATTACAAACAAACCTAAAACTTTCATAAGTACTGTCTTTCTGATATATAGCAAAATAAATAAACTCCTTTTAAATTTATTTTAAAATAAGCTTTTAAATAATTAAACTAATGACAATATTTTATTTTGTATAAAATAAGCAAAGTTTATAATTAATAATCTAATAAAATAATATCTTTATTTATTAGTTGTACAAAATGTTCAGAAATAATTTTAATTACTTTCAAGAATTTCTAAATAATTAAAAAATAATAATATATTAAATTTCATCTAGGGTTATGCATTGTTGCTATACATATGTTATGGTTAAATATTCAATATTTACTTTGTTCAAAGTCAGAATAAAAATGATTGCAATCTTTCACAATGAATACATTTCTAAATATTGAAAGATAAATGTGCTATTATAAAAACTATGATGTGTATTTTATGCTACCTAAAAAAAAATAAAAAAAAAAATAAAAAAATATAAGATATAATAGCAACTATTTTTTTATTTTTTATCTTAGAACATTTTCATTTAATTCAAAATTTTAAATGTTACAATTTAGACTACATTATCACATTTATGAATAATGTTTATTCAGAATGTATTGAAAACATTTTAGTTTTCATTTTTTTTCTTTTTCCAAAAGTTTGATGTGGTATATAAGCAAACAAACTTTTTAAAATACTATGTATCTGTTAAAGAACCATAGTTTAAAATGAGTTATTATACAAATTCAGAAATAATTTCTAATGTGTTCACACACAACTAATCTTTTTTTTTCTTATTTAATTTGTGATTTTTTAAAAATTCTTCAACTTTTACAGCTTTTCATTCACGACTAATATTGTATAAATTTACAAGCCTACCCTTTCTCTGATTATTATCTCATATAATGTTATCATTATAATATATATGGTGTGTGTGCACACACTCATTTTAGATTTATTCATATATACATTTGTTTGCTGCTAACATTAGCATTACACTGACGCTTCATTTTGGTCCCAACATCCATCTTTCAAATAGTAAAAGGTCATCAAAGATGCTGGAGAGAATTTTCATGCATTTCTGCAATATTTCAGAATAACCATGACTATGTAGATGATGGCTGGATTGTTTAATCAGCTGAAATGTCAATACAATGCCAATGTTAATGAAAATCTGTATGCATGGATGCATCAAAAATATATATTTTCATTTTTTATCATTATATATATTCATTTTAAAATAGAAAGACAGATTATCTCATGTCCATAATGCATATCTGGTAGTGTGTAGCATATATATTTAATGTTTATAAAAATAGAAAGAAGAAATAATGAAAACAAACAGGAATTTTTTAGATAAAAATTGCTTCTAGAATGACTTAAGTATTAATTTTGTGGATATAATATTTTTGATATTTTGAAATACTATAAATTATTTAAAATAAAATTTAAAAAAATTTCTAATACAAATAGATTATTTAATTTGTTTCTGCATC
This sequence comes from Epiperipatus broadwayi, assembly GCA_028023455.1. Taxonomy (NCBI): domain Eukaryota; kingdom Metazoa; phylum Onychophora; class Udeonychophora; order Euonychophora; family Peripatidae; genus Epiperipatus; species Epiperipatus broadwayi. Next base: position 1,382,397 of record JAQFVV010006219.1, on the reverse strand, counting down.
TTTAAATTACTAATATAGCAAAAAAAAAAAAAAAAACAAACAAACAACTATTTTGAAGAAATAAAAGTATTTATAATTATTAAAGCTAATTTCAATATATTTTGTATTTAAAAGATTACAAAAAAAAGTAATTAAGAAATTATTTTTATCCCTTGAATAAAAAAAAGTTATTTTGATGAATGTAAGATAATAAAAAGAATAAGTGTAATATAGTTACAATCTTTTTTTATTATTTAAAAATGAAAAACACAACTTTAATTTTCTGATTATCAATCTTCCCACTATGTACGTTATAAATAATTGAGACTCATTTTAAATAAAAAAAATTGAAGACTTAGGAATAGAACTGCTGCTGTCAAGACTTGATGCTGGTCAGAGTTTGGATGGCATAGAGATGCATGCCATCAGTGCTCACTCCCATGTCCCATTATTTGCAAAATCTGAATTAAAAACCAACAGCTTTCAATCAGAAAAATAATTTTTCTTTTTTAAAATAAATAAAAAAATTAAAAATCAAAAAGATTGTTAGAAAAGCTAAAAGAATGTTTATCCAAATCAATTGATTAAGAATGTGCAGTAAAATAATAATAATAATATTTAAAAAAAAGATTTTTTAAAAAAATAATGGTTTTATGTAAATAGCCCATTAAAAAGTAGAAAAATAAAGTAATAATCCATTTCATAAAACAATTTGAGGCTTGATTTTTATGATTTTTTGAGCTTCAAATGTTTTTATGAAACATATTATAAGTTATTTTTTTATTTTTAATGGGTTATTTACATATAAACATTACTTTAAAATCTCTTTTTTAATATTATTTTATTTTTTAATTGTAAATACAACATAATTTCAATTTAAATAATTTTCTCACGAGTCTTTTTTTGTTTCTTGTTCTTTCCGCAAAAGAGTGCCTGCTGTGAATGATTTTGACAGTTGTTTTGATTTTGAAATTAAAAAATAAACATAATTCTCTAATATTTTTTACACATTTATTATTTTTTCATAAAATATTTATGAAATATTAATTATTTTAGAAGAATAATTCAGATTTTAGAGGAATAATTCAGATTTTAGAGATAAGTATATTAAAAATCTTACACTATATTCATATTGGTACTATTAGCTCAATATTTAAGAAGTTTTCTTGGAAAGAGTAAGGATGTGATTTAAATTCCAAATAGAACCTGTTTTTTTAATTGTTAAAATTTCAAAAATCTGGACATCCCAACAGAAACACAAACAGGACAAGTTAATATAAAAGCATTTACAAAAGCATTATTTCCTTAATTTTATTTTTGTCTAAATATAATTGCAATTTTTTTAAAAAATCAAGGTATTTATTTTAACTCTCTCATATAATAGCATTTGACATCATTTTCTGCCATTTTTCTTTGTCTCACACATCAACGTAAAATATATGATAAAATAATTATTACTTATCAGAAAATAATAAATTTGACTTCATTTAATAGATATTTTTGTTTAATACTGAAATAAATTTTAAATGTTTACACTTTGTTTCTGTAAATATTAAAAAAGTAAGATCGTAATCAAAACAAAGAGTTTACACAGCATTGTTTCTAGAAAGATTATTTTCACCTTTCAAAATCACCAAAATATTTCTTATTTATTATTATTTTTAAAAATCCAAATGAATGTTTATTTATTTCTTTTATATCTAATGAATTATGCTTTAAAAGTTTAAATTTTTTGAATATTTATTGCAAACTTGCAATATTTTCATACTCGTAAATATAAGTAGATTGCTTACACAAAAGCTAATCTTGTAGATTGCTTCAGGCTATGTTTACATTCACTGCTAATACAATGTTATATATTTAAAAATAAATTATTTCAAGTCAAAGTAAGTTATTAATAATTTATATTTCTTGATATCTAATAAATATAGTGTAAATTATTGTAAAAAAAATAATCTAAAACTGTAATAAATTCACAAATAAACACATTCTTTCTCATTGGAACTATTTTCTTTAAACAATGTTGTAAAATGCCGAATGTTTTACAGCCTTGGCAACAGACAATGGCTAAACATGTCAGGGCAGGGCTTATGTCTATAGTAAGAGTGGAGATTTTTAATTTCCTGCCTTCTACTGTAATTTTTTTTAGCAAAATTTTAATATAATAAATTATACCATTTTACATGCATTTTAATGTATAATACTTATGGAAAAATTCACTAGGGGGCGAATTGGCCAAAAGGCAAAATTCTATCATCCCGAAGTATAACTGGGTTAATTTATTAGATAAAATCAAACTTGTTTTAACTACACACCACATTGCAATTGCTTCCAGAATTCAATTGGAAATATTAATTATATTTGAGATATTCTTCTACAACTTTTACATGACAATAATACACCCAAAGCATATAATCAAATTATAACAAACCTACTCAGAAATAGGAAAATATGCATCTCAATAAATGGGAGAACATCAAGTTTCTTCAAATCATATATGTCTATTCTGCAGGGCTCACCACTAAGTGCTCTTCCTTTTATTATCTATCTGAATCCTCTGCTTGTTCAAATAGAAAGGCAGCTACCTGGCAACAATATCCAAAATTTAAACAGAGAAGTCAAAGTACTGGCATATATGGATGATGTCTTGGTCATACTTCCTTCTCATAAACACATTCTTCAATTATATTCCATACTTGATAATTATACAGAGAAATTTAAACTTAAATTCAATAAGCTAAAATCATCAGCATGGAAAATAGACACAGGCAAAAAGATAACATCTCTTTTTTGTGGAGAACCACAAAACTTTCTTGGTCTTCATTTTCATAAATCACCCTCTTTTATAGCCAGGGAAGTACAGAATATTACATTCAGCAAATAAAATAATTAATTCATTATCAAAGGTCTATTTATCCTTACATGGAAAAGTATCACTATTAAATATGATACTATTTCCTAAAATAAACTACTTTCTACCAATCATAAGGCCAACAAAAAGATTTGAATGCAAAATCAACACATTATGTTCAGAACTGTTCTGGTGTGGAAAAAGTGTAGCAATAAGTCTTGCTGAAATGCAGTAACTGTGACAGCTTAATGGTCTTTCGCTGCATTCCATTAACACAATATATTTCCAAAATTCTTTTAACATACTTACTATGATTAATCATGATATAGGATATAATAGAACTCCATTAACAATTCAACCTACAGACGGACCACCACCTAAAAAGTTTGATTGGATTTCAACAATTAGTAACCTTATTAACAAACACCAAGGACATAATAATACACCTAATATGAACAAGATTAATACTGGGATGCATACTACATAATTCATTCTGAAATTAACATGCTCATAAGTAAGCTCAACATTTTTAATAAAAAATAATATATAATTTTAGAAGATGGAGTCTTGAAGGAAAATTCATTGACTTCATACTTAAAATAAATCTGGCTTCCTTACCAACAAGTTTATTTCTATTATACAATAGAGGTTATTCTAGTATTGATCCTATATGCAATCTATGCTTGTTTGAGCATGAATCAATAGAACACATTACACACAGATGCGTTAAACTCAGAGATTACAGAATTGATCTATTTAAGTTCAAAAGTTAACTATGAAACAATACCATCAATAAGCAACAGCATTGCAAGCAAAAATTATGCCTGGATAAGACTACCTATTATCCACACTTAAGCAATTTGAACAACCTGATGCAAGCTAATTTTTGAAATTTCCAACACCTAATGTGAAAGAAACATATATAAGAAAGTTAATTAAAATTAAATAAAGAGATAAAGCCATTGGTCCTCAAAACAGTTAATGAGATTTGAAAATTATTAGTCATTCATGAACTACATTCAGCATAATTCAACTTGCTCTATTTACTCTTCTTATGTTTGAGAATTATTAAAGAAAATTGTCTATAATTCTCATTATCATTTGGGAGAAGAAAATATTAAATTAAATGAACAACCCATTATTACTATAAAAAACATTTGTATGGGAAAATTAAATATATTTCCCTATTAATTAAATCTAAATTTAAACTTAGGGAGCTTGTAATATTGGCATGGCTTGTGCCTACAAAGCTACACTATGGGTAAATACATTATATTACATAAAACATTATATATTTATTTTTAAAAAATATATTTCTTGATTGACAATCAACCATTTTGTTTCTTATGTATCCTGAGAATATTTTCAAAGTTATGATTTACTAAATTAAAATAAAGAATATAAAAAATAAATTAATGTAATTTTAAATTTTATTTTTGGTATTTTTTATGTTCTATTATCAAAGCTTTTTATTTTTGCAAATATGTAACTAATAAAACTGTTTTTTTTTTCTGTAGCACTGTTAATTTTTTTTAGAGCAATAGTTTGTCAATTTATTTATTTTGCTTAAATGCAATCAAATTTAAATAAAAGTTATATAAAGAAATGTAATATACACTTGATTACTATCATTTTAATATTATAAATAGTTAAACTTTTTTTAATATGTATATTTTTATATTTGCAATAAAAGTTGTCATTACTTTCATTATATCAGAAATAATCTGAGATTACTGATTTAAAATTAAGCAAGTAAATGGCATTTTAAATGTATGTTTTTAATCATATAATACTGATTATTAATTGCATAATGCATGAAATAATTTTTAATACTCAAAACTTTTGCTGCAGTCACAAGAATTTTAATCCAAAACTGATTTAGCTACTATATATATTTTACATTGAATATCAATACATTCTGTTGTATATGGTCAACACTGATTTTTACTTTTGTATTGCATGAAGTTTTCTTTTTTTGCTATTACTGAATTTTTTTTTTTACATTTGTGATAAAAACAGTCATTATCGTTATACTGGATAGAAATTATGATGTTATTGATTTAAAATTGAGCAAATAAATTATTTTTTTAACTTATACTTAGTAACTTTTGACTGTATAAATTAGGAGTTGTCTCTTTTTTTTTACACAAAATGAATTACAATTATGATGATCCTAACATAAATGTTCAGACATTTATAAAGAAAAGTTAGATTATGTTGTTTTAAAAATTGGCTTTATTCATGCTGAGCATACATTTCGATACAATGTGTATCATAATCATAGCTCTTTTACATTTCTATTGTTGGTGATATTTATATATACTTGCTTATATTTTAATTCATTTGAATTTGTGTTGGTATGTAAATTTTATTTAAAATCTTAAAAAACCCATTTCTTTGAGATAAAAGTGTTGGTATCTTTTTTATCATGAATTGATCTTTGGCTATAATCAAATCTTCTTTATTTTGTCTCCTTCTATCCTCCATCTCAGTGAAAACAATTCTGGCTCCAGATAAATCAAATTTATGGTGTTGGTATTGTTCATGTTCAGTGAAAATGGAGAAATATTTGTTACTTCTATTAGCTCTATTACACAGATAGTTGTAATGGGACAATCTTGATGATAGATTGGTTTTTGATTCACCAAAATAGACATATTGTAAACTTTTTGATGAACTGGCTTGGTGGAGAATTTACCTTTCAAACTGTTCAGTAGGTTATTTAAAGCTGGGGGAGAATAAAAGTTTATATTAAGTTTCTCTGAACAAATTCTTTTTAATTTACTAAAAATTTGTAGTAAGCTTATCCATTTCTTGGTCTCTCCAGGTTTAGGCTTCAGCAGTTTTTTCATTTTGTTGTAGAATTTATTGATTGTACTATTAAATTTTATTAATATTACATCCCATTTTTGTAGATTTTTGATATACGCATCTGTATTGTTTTTTCAATCTATTTTGAGTTTACACAATTTTGCATTTCTATATACAAAGACTTTAAGACTGATAAATTTGTAGAACATGGGTATCTTCTGATTTGGGAGGGATGAATTTACATATAAACAAGTATACATAAATATCACCAACAATAGAAATGTATGCGCTATGATTATGATACACAACATATTGAAAGCATGCTCAGTATGAATAAAGACAGTTTTTAAAACGTCTTATCTTTTTCTTTAAAAATGTTTGAACATTTACATGTCTAAAATTACAATTGCAGAGAAAAGAGATAATATAAAAAGAGATAATATATTTAATGAATTATGTAATTATGATGGTATTTTTCTACTAGTAAAATTACCATTCATAAAAATTTTAATAACAAAACTGATTGAATGAATGCATTTTTTCTAATTTCCATATTTTAAAATTTATTATGAATGCACTTTGTTATTTTATGTGAACAAAATATATTTTTGATTATGGATTATACTGAATAAAACATTTTTTTTGCTTCATTAATGATGGATATTTTCTTTACTTTGAATGTGTCATAAATGCAAGCACTGATTGTCTTGCAAGAATACTGGATGAAAATTAGCTAAGTACATTAGTGATATTTTAATTCTATAATTAAAATATATTATATGCTGTATATTGATAAACTCTGTACTGTACATTTTAGCAAAAATATTGCATTTTATTTCTGAATGAACTAATTTTATTGAAGACACTATCTTATGATGTTATTAATCTTACAAAATGGCTATTATATCTTTAAAAAAAGTTTCATTTTTTTTAAAAATTATTATAAAAAATAATCAACTATAAATCAAAATAACAGATACATATTGATGATGATTGCTATCAAGAATCCTTACATAAAGATGTATTGTATTCCAGAGTAAAGATGCATGTATTTTCATGCAATGCAAATATATCTGTGCACATATGTGTAAAAGTCCAAATTCAGTAGCAATTAATTTTAGTCTTCCATATTTCTCAAAGTTATTATTAAATTAAATATTTAAAAACAATTTATTGCATAATTAATATTTATTTTATTAGTAAAGAAAGATTCTCTAAATCAAGAGTTCACAAAGTGATCAATATTGACTCCCTTGAGTCGATTTGAACTTTCTAGAGATCGATAGTTTCAATCAAAAAATTTGGGGGTCAACAACAGCAAAAGTAAACCCCCTTACTACTGCGATTTGTTTGTTACTTCAAAATATCTATGATCCCAATAGGTACCTAATTAAGAAGTAAAATAAATAAATAAAAACTTTTTTGATAAATACACATTGCATATCAAACTTGCCAACAAAAAGGTAAAATGTGTCATTAAGTCACATGTAAGAATGCATGAAAATACATGTAGCACAAACATGATTGTGCATTGCCTTATCAAATATATCCAAAACAAGTGTGGACATGTAAATCTGTTGCATGTCTGTACTTGCTCATGATGGGATGAGATGATATTCATATTAGCAGAATCTTTCAGTCTTGTATGGTCATACTTTCATAAAACATTATAAATTGGTTTGCTTGATATGACTTGTACTTATTTGTGATTCGAACTTTGAATATAATTATTTATTGAGGAGCATTACTATGAAAAAGAAAAAAATCAGAGGACACAATTTATTTATTTGAGTTTGAACAAAAATCTGGTTCAAGTAGTGTTTTTTTATCATAGGGGCTGATAAAATTGTTTGTTAATAAAAGTTATTATTTCTTACAATAATAATATTACTGAATGAAAAAAGAAATGCAGACAGTATAGGATTTCTCCTATCATTATCAAACAAACATTTACTAATATGCCTCAAATGCAAAAAAGTTTTTAACAATGACACTATGAAACTATCAAAATTAGCAGGCCACTTGAACAGAATTCATCCTGACAAAAAAAAATATGTTTATCATACTTTCAATCACTTAAAGATAAAATTCTGAAGAGAATAACAATAGATGTTTGTTTCATCATAAAAGCAATTAAGGGCATCATACAATATATCCCTACTCATCACAAAGTCTGGCGAGCTGCACACCATAATGGAAAAACTGATTCTATTAGCAGTCATGGATGTATTGAACACTGTACTTCAAAAACCTGCACAAGATATTATAAAAAGAATTCCTTTGAGCAATAACACAGTTCAAAGACATATCTATAAAGTGAATCATGATGTGAAAAACTTTGTGTAATCGTTTTCAAAAAAAATTTTTTCCCTCCAATTGGATGAGTCAACATTACACCATAATGAAGCTTTATTGCTGGCATACATTCGCTTTATTCAAGATCAGGAAGTGCATGAAGAGTTGCTTTTCACTAGAACTTTAGAAACTGACACCAGAGGTGAATTGATTTTTAATTTATGGAATTATTTTTCAAGGAAAAAGAGATTCCATTGACAAATATAATATCTATTGTGAAAGATGGAGCACCAGCTATGGTTGGACATTATTGCAGTTTCATAAGGTACCTGATACAACACATACCTGAAGTGCTTGTAGTTCATTGCATAATCTACATGCAAATTTATTAGCCAAGAACCTTAATGACAAAATTGCATCAATCACTTCAGTTTGTTGCAACAGCTATGAACAAAATTCAAAGTAATGCTTTGAACACTAAACTGTTTTCTCGATTATGCAAGAAAAATTACAAAGATTTCTATAGATTTGCTCTCCATACCATACCAAAGTGCAATGGCTTTCAAAAAGTTTATGTTTGGCAAGATTTTTTAACACTTTTTCAATCTGTTTTAGAGTTTTTGGAAGGCAAGGATACCAGTTTAAAAGAAAACTTACTTAAGAGTAAAACAGATATTGATTATTTAACTTATTTGGCAAATTTAATGATGTTAATTTACAACTGTAAGGAGACAATTTGAATCTCATCAAAGCAAAATCAGTTATATCAGGTTGTTTTTAAAGCCAATATTACAAGATCTGAGCTTTCCCAGCTCCCCAACTTATTTAAGATAGGCATAATCCAATAAAAAAAACATCTTGCTGAATGTCAACCACTTGGAGGCTCTTCACTTAGATTTCAAAACTAGATTCAAAGATATTCTATCATTGGAAATTCCAGACTAGATAATAAATCCATACACTACTAGAGCAGAACAAGTATAATTTTGCAAGATGAGCTGATAACCATCAGCATGAATGAGGATATCAAGGTGCAATTCAAACAAGGTTATCAAAAGTTTTGATTGCAATAAGATATTCTACTTACGGATCTATGGACTGTTATACAAAAGTATTTGCTGGAATTTCGGTCATGTAGTTTTAAAACTGCTTCAGAAGAGATATCGATTGTATATCACTCAAAGTGGAGATTTGAGAATGCATCTCACTAATTTAAAACCGGACAGATAAATTGTTGGCAGATTACCAGGTGCATCTATCTCATTAAATTGTTTTCTAAGCTAATTTATTTGGTATTCTTACCAGGTACACCCATCTCATTAAATTCAGTTTTCTAAGCTAATTTATTTGGTATTCTTATTTTTATAATTCTGATTAAAATCTTTCATTCTTATAATTCTGTCTAAAAATGTTGATTTTTTCATTTCATTTTTATAATTAATAAAGTGATTTCAATAGTTGTACTTATTTTGAATTTACATATTTATTTCATAAATATCAAAAATTAAAAAAAAAAGGCTGCTCATATTTTTTTGCTTTAATTTTCGTTACTGCAGGTTTCAATATTAAATGTGCACAAGATAATGCCATATTTCGTAGTCCTTTTATCTTTTTCAATCATTAATTGCAAGTGATTAAAATGAAAATTTTGATATCTAGTGAAATATTTAATATGAAGTACTGTACAAATTTATTAATTAGAGTAAATAAAATTAATGGCTAGAGGGTCGACAATTTAAAAAGTTTTTGGTAAAGGTGTCTGCGACCGAAAAAAGTTTGGGAACTCTTGCTGTAAATACGTTTTTTAATCCTGCTAAATATATGAAGGATTATCATTTTCAAAAATATAATTAATGTTATTAATAACCTGTAATTACATTTTTATCTTATTTTTTATTATTTTATATAGAATACGTTTAGAACATAAAAATAATATAATTTTAAAACTAATATCTAAATATTCAATTTAAAATAAATTTAAAAAAATTTTAAAATCTTAAATTCTTTATTTTTAATTTTATGATAATTATTATATTTTCATAACTTTATTGTTTTTGATTTTATTTTAACTTTATAGAGCTTTTTTTTTTATTTTTAATAATGCATTATTAAATTATTGAGATAACTGCATTTTCAGCACATACATAAATAAGTTAATATGGTATTTTCAATAGCAAACAAAATAATTTATTGTCAAATAACATGCTCACTACAACAGTATGCAAACACACACATAAATTTATAGTCTACAAAAGAGAATATCAAATTCCATACGCACACTAACATTTTCATATACTCCTTATAAGACATGCACATATATACATCTTCACACACAAGTTTATGCATTCATATATAAATAAATATTAAAAAATTAGACTGATCGAGTAGCAGATTTTTTCTTTTCCCTCATAAAAGATCATTTAAATTGCATTTTAGATGTGATAAAAACATTAAAAAAAAATACTGCTTCAAGGAAAAAGAAAAAATAAGAACGTTATAGTACTTGATAAAATTAAATTGGTAATCATCTGAACTTCCAGCTGCTGCTATGAATATGCTAGTGTAAGCGCTTTAAGTCACAAAGGTTTAATTTATTTATTTTTTTACTTAATTAACTGTAAAAATATCCCGCATCTTTAAGTCATCATATATACAAGTAACAAATTATTTATCACATAAATGAATATTTTAAATAAAAAAAACAATAAGAAATTAGAGAAAATGTTTAAAATAAAAGTAATAAATATATCGTATTGGAAAGTGTAAGCGAAATAAATGTGTAGAGCTTCAAGGTAAAAGAGAAGAGAGATGACTCATTCCCTGCAATTGTTCATTCATTTATGGATTAAAATTGAAACAGTGGTTGAAACAAAAAAGTTAATTATTTTTAGAAATAACAATTATTTCAAAAAATTAATATATGCATCTAAACCCTATAAAACAAGAGTTATATAAAAAAAAAACTCACCTCTTCACAAAGTGCTAACATACGCCTTGTACTTTCTAGAGACTATAATAAAGAAAAACCAATTAATGAGAAGTTCAAAGAAATAACAATTAAATTATTTTATATATACATTTAATAAGATTTACAATTAATAATATATTATATACAGATAGACACATATTAATGATTTATATATTCACAGATATGTATAAGTTATCGTGTACTATTTAAAAATAATATATATACAAACAGGATACACAGTTATGAAGGCACAAATATTCTGTCTTAACAACAAACATAAACACAAAAAAAAAATATAATAAGATAATTAAAAAAATGTAAATAATTAATACAAGCAATAAATGCAAACAGCTGTAGTCAAAAAGTGTTATTCGTAGATAAATGTATGAAGTATCTATATTCTCTTCTCTTTCATTCGTTCTCTCTCTCTCTCTTCATATATTTTCACTTTCTTTGCTATCTATATATCTAAGTAAGTAGTAAACTAGATAAATAATAAATATACTTATGTATTTAAGAATTTCTAAATATACATAATGCACATATACAATTTTATTGAAAAGTAGGTAATCGGCTAATATAAGATACTGCATTTGAAAGTGATCACTTAGAAATCCTGAATCCAATACACGATGAAGTGAGAGTAATTTAATAATTATTACAGATGGGAATATTTTTACTAATTGTAGATTAACACGATGGGCATGCATACATATATTATATAAACTCTAAGTAATTCAATGTAAAAAACTAACCAATTATATAAGTATATATAAGCACACATATTATTGTCGGCAGTTTATTTTAAAAAAATAATAATAATCGAACGGTTTCTTAGAAAGTTTCCAACACCGGAAGTGAGAGCGCTGGGCCGCGATTCATGAATCTTGAGCTGCGACTCGATCACTGCACCAAATCACACAGGATCGCAATTCATTAATTTTATACAAATAAGATCAAATACTAATAACATGTACATTTGTATTTTTTTCAAACTCTAAAAAAAAAAAAATACTGAAGTGAATAGAAAATATTTTAATAGCTAAATAGATATAAGTAAACAATTATTAAAGTTATTTACTTGAAGTGTCACCTCTTCAATCTTCTTGGAAAGGTATTTCTGCTGGAGAAAAGGATCTTCCTGTAAGATGAGAAGCTGTTGGTAATCCAAAGTAGGTACTTTATCATGGTTCATGAGTTGTTTTCTTTATTTTTCCTCAATTTCTATGATTTTTTTTTTTTAGTATAGTAAGAAAATCACAAATAAAAAAAAATATTGCTTTGTCTGTTACGTTATTCATCCAAAAGCATTACTAACTTTAGCGGCAGACTGTGATTTGCGATCGTTGTATTCTTTATATGATTAAATATTTATCCCTTTTCTGATTGGCTAACCATAAAATTATTCATCTGGGGTAAAAGCCAGACATGGATAATGAACACATGCACATATCATTCAAACAGAAATAGTTTATATAAAAGAGAAACAAAATCATAGTTTTAAATAGAGAATCAATATTCCTCATTCCCTCTGCAATAAAAATAATTAGATTAATGTTGTTTATGAATATTTTCACTATTGCAATAAAGTCACAAACAATCTATTTTTAATCAAAATTAAAGTGACTTATTAAATATGTATATATATTAAAGGAGGAATGTATGTTTGTACATGTATTTGCACTTTATATTTGCGAATCTTTTTATAAATATTCACTTAAATCGCACTATTGCTAACACTTGTTGCGCATAAAGATTACAAAGAACTCTGAAACAAAAATTAGTTATATAACTTTAACCCTTTATTAGCAGATAAGCTAACTTGTGAAAATATGTCTTAGTTCATAATAATTGCTTGTATTTGTAATTTTTTAATTTTTGATATAGCAAAATTTAAAAAAAAAATCAGACATATACAATCATTCTAATCTATTTCTTTTTCCTCTCCGAAATGCAAACTTTCTCTACGACATTCTTTGTTACCTCCCGACTTAAACACGTTCGTTCATAATTATTCAATAATAAATGTTTTCTCTTATTCTTCTTAATATTTCTATCTATTATTTAAATTTCCTATTACTAGATTTCTCCTCTCTATTTCCCAATAATTTCAAATGCTTTTTATATTTTTCTTTTAACTGTTCATACTATGCTACATAAAATACTACATTGTATAATTAATTAGAAATAAATAATTCACAAAACAGAGTCCTTGCAACTTTGTTTTCTTTTTCCTTCTTTACTTAAATTCATCTATCCTATAATTAATAAGGTTTATTTTCTTCTCACTTTTGTTCCAGAATTGTTAAGATTTACTGAAATATATTAAAAATCAATCAAATGCTATTAAATTAAGTGTAGATTAATGATTCTCTACTATTTTGATTTATTTATAATTTATCAATTACTTAAGAGTTTGTTGATATATATATTAATTACTTGTGACTTCTTTTTAATGTCTCTATATTTCCATGTAAATAAAACAGATGGCCGCAACTTTATCTTATTTTTCTATCTATATCAATCTTACTGATTAATTTACTAAATGATTTCATATTAATTTTTGGTACTCTAGCTTCTAGCAAAAACAATCAAATGTAACACTCCTGGGCTGCGAGCGATTTTTTCTACTACATCTTAAAATTTTTTTCCTTTTGTTTTTTCTATTACGTAATTAATTTTTTTTTCCTTACACACAAACACATCTTTACCGCTGATATAGTAAAAGTTTGATTTTTAAAACAAATTTTTATTACATTTTATTTCTATTATCAAAAATATGTTCTTTTTTTGTTATTGATTTATGTCATAGAACCACAACCTTTTTTTTACTTTTGGAAATGTTTTTTTCTTCCTACTAACAAATTGCAATAACAAAAACAATACACAAACATATCTTTACCACTGATATAGTAAAACTTTTATTTTTAAAACCAATTTTTATTACATTTTATTTGTATAACCATTTTTTTAAATAAAATGTTCTACCTTTTTTAAAAAATAAAAACATATCAAAAATAACTTTTGTCTCAGTGACGACAAACTTTTTCTCACCCCCTTCCCCCCAAAGTCAAATAGGACCAAAACTTTTGACTTTTTCAACTTTTTTCTTTTTTTTTATTTATTAAAGATTTATGTCATAGAATCACAATCTTTTGTTTTGGAAATGTGTGTGAATCAAATAACTTCACTTGCAGGAGCATGACACATCGGAATTGCGAGGTTGTTTTGCAAATGTAGTTTCATGGACTCCTGGCACATTATGATGTAACAATTCTTAATGAATCAGACTGCATGATTTAAGTAGAAAAGAAATATTCTGCTATGGAGATTTCAAAACTTTTAGCCACTTAAAATCCAATCACCCTCAGACGATATGGTAGCCAACTGTCAATTGTGCAAATTCGCAGAAAGTGTCATGAAGCACAAAACAGGCTGTAATATTCCTGTGCAATGCCATCAAGCGGCCTGAAATGGCTAATACAACATAACTGTTGTATTACCATAAGTCTGGCCATGTAAACGCCACCGTGTGCCCCACTCCTGTTGTCGGCAACTGCCACAATTTGAAAATCTGATTGCTGCATTCTTTTTAAAACTTTTCCTTTAGGAGAAAGATTGATTATTAAAATCACTTCAGTTATTTATAATCTTTTGGGAGAAAAAAGAAAAGTTTAAGATTTATCTTGAATATTACCATGATGAAACTCTAAATCTAAATTGAGCATTCTAAATTTAAGTATTCAATATAAATAAGTACCTAAAACTATATATAAATGAAATTATAAATTATCCAATATACTGAATTGTGATTGATAAATTGTTTCTCTGTATAGATAGAAATATGTTTGTCGAAAATTATCGACAGAAAATACAAAAGAACCAAATAATTTAAATTACCATTGAGAAAAATGTTAAAAGGAAATGGACATGGAAGCATCCAAATGAAGATACAGCAGAATTGGATTATATTTTGACTAACAGGAAATATATATTTGAAGATTGTAATGTTCTTAATAAATTTAACACATGAAGTGATCATCAATTAGTAAGGTGTAAGATACGTGTTAATGTAAAACTAGAGAGACAAAAATTATTAAGAAAAACATTATTTACAGTTGATATTCCTAATCTTCAGAAACATTCTAATGAATTTAAATTAGAACTTACAAATCGGTTTCAAATATTAGTAGATTTTGAACATGATTCAGATTTGAATGAAATTAATATGAAAATAACTGATACACTTTTAAAAACGGCAATAAAGATAGCTGGTAGAAAAAAGCAGCAATTGACCAATAAAATTTCTACTGAGACTAGAGAATTTATAAAAAAAAGAAGGAATATGAAGATATACAAAAATGATATATTAAAACGGATTGAATATCTCAAATTTTGTAAAATGGTGCGGAAAAGAGTTGAAAATGATATAAGAAAGTATAACTGTGAACTAGCAAGGAAAGCTGTAGAAGAAAATAAAAGTCTCAAGGATGTAAAACAACATTTTGGTATTGGTAGGAAATTTATATCTGCAATAAGAAAAAACGATGGAATTATTACTAAAAAGAGAGATGACATCATGAAATTGGTAGAAGATTTTTATCAAGAATTATATAGTAATAAAGAACAAGTACCTCCTATATCTATTACATCTTCCGAATTGCTTAGAATTGTAAATGAAGAAGTGAGACATGCAATTAAATGTATGAAGAAAGGAAAGGCTCCAGGTAATGATGGAATTATAATTGATATAGTAAAAAAAGCAGGAGAAGAAATAGAAATAATTTTAGCAAAATTATATACCAAATGTCTAAATGATAAAGATGTACCAGATGATTAGAAGAATGCAATAATAATATTAATATTTAAAAAAGGTGATAAAGAGGATATTAGAAATTACAGACCTATCAGCCTTATATCAGTTTTATATAAAATTTTTACCAAGATAATTACAACTCATCTACAGAGAACCCAAGTTCAAAACATAAAATATTTGGATGCTGTGCCTTAGACTATCAATAAATTCTATAGGTCACAGACAGCAAAATGATCTTCAGATATGAAGGTTAACTATTATTAGGAAATGAACAATGCCTAACCAAAAGTACTTCATGCCTCTTGTTCATTAAAGACTAGATAGTATTTCTAATGCAGTCTTTTTTGATTCTTTCTTTTCCTCAATTAGTGTAGGGCCCAATTATCTTGTAACACTCATGCCTTTGGTCATTTGCCTATACTAACTGTGATAATGAGATTGTGTGTTTATACAAACACATTTTTATCCTTTAACTACAAGCACAGGATTTCTAACTCAAAATTTTTTTTCATTTGTTTTTTTAGATCAAGCCTTCAAGAATTAAAAAGCTAATGATGGAGAAAGGCATAATAAGTAGGCAGTTTTTAGTTGTGATATTTGTTCAAGACAGTAAAATGGTTAATGAAGTTATTTACACTAGATTTGGGATAGAAGTTTCAGCTGACAAAGATCATTATGTTAAACAGCCTTATTTTAGACACCCCCTGTTGTTTATGGAAATGGAAAGATGCTAGAAAATTGATCTAAAGATGGCCTGCCTTATGCAGCCCACATAAGTTGTGAAATGTACTGAATCATTCATTAATTGATAGCAATAATTCAAGAAATAATAGTAAAGCGATATGCAATGGTAATAATAATGATAAGTATTATAAGTCTAATTATTTTTTAATATAGGTACATAGAATGTACAAAGTTTACTTAATCATTAAAATCAGTCAAGACTTAGACAATCCCAATATCAATAACAACCAACAATCTCTAAGTATTGACTGATTTTAATGATTACTTATAAACCCACTTAGACTTGAGCATTATTACATTTATTTCTAACGTTTACTTAATACAATCCCTTGAAAATCAGAAATGAAAAACTGTATTGAAGGGTAAGTGTCAAAATTTAAGAGCAATATAATGTTCTTAGTTTCACTCATCTTCTAAAGGAGGGGATAAAATTTAACTTAGTATCTTCTATTCTTGTAATTGCTCTTGTATCAATGAAAGGCTAATGGTATTAAAACTTGCCTTATATAATGGTACTAATGCTCATTTTATTAATGCCTATCCTCCAGCCTTAGCTTCAAAGGAATAAAGCTTTTATTTCCTATTACAGCAAAATCATTTTTTTAAAAAATAAATTTTTCTTCTTGGAAACTTTAATGCACATGCTTGTATTAAAGGTAGACTTTCTCAAAAAGTTAAAAGTAATGAAATTCAGATGATCTATTGTTGTTACTACAACATGTAGATTGAATATAACAAACACTGTGTTTAGGGAAAAAATTGCTATAAAGAAACATAGATGCATCCATGATCAAAATACTGGCATTTAATAAATTACATTATGGTTAGAAAGCAGAATATAAGAGAAGTATTTATTACAAGAGCACTTACAAGCATATATGGTAAGATTATAAATTACTATGCTTCAAGATTAAAATGATAATTGTATTAAAAAGCGAAAATGATATTTGTTTTTTTAAATGTATCAATTATGTATTCTAACTATTAAATACTAAAATTGCTTATTTGGATTTTCAAGATTGTCATATTGCAGGAGCAAAACTCTCCATATAGTAGCACCACTCAGTGCAAGCCAGAATTAAAAGGTGTGTTATGGACACAAGTAAATTTATTCTTAGATTCAATAAAAAGATGAACAATGACTGGTTTTCTAACAATGATCTTATTACTAATGACTTAATTAAAAGAAAACATAAGGCATTTTCTATTTGGTATAATAATAAATTAAATGTGAAACTTCATAAGAAATATAAAATCTGAAGACAGAAGTTCAACAACTGATAGAATATTTAAAGATGATCAGTGAATTAAAACTGCAAAGAATGCAGATATTTCCTGATCATAATCACTCTACATATTTTTTCTATGATAATAATATTTTGAACAGTTAGAAGAAATATTTTGATCACTTTCTGAATAATAATACAAGAATTGAGATGACAACTTTTAATGACATAGACATTTTATCTAATCATTTAAATTGAGACAATGATATCCAGTTTAGTGAAGTCAAAACAGATCTTTGCAATTTCAAAAATGAAAAGACTGCAGGTACTGATAAAATATCTGGAGAAATTTTAATATATAGTGTTGAGAAGTTAGTTTCAAAAATATTAGAACTCTTTAACAATATATGATCCCATAAAGTTTTGTTGCCTGATTTTAAGGATGCTTATATTGTTATAATTTTCAAAAATAAAGAGAATAGATAAGATTTCGGTAATTAACATGAAAATATCATTATTATTCACTACAGCAAAGATTTTATTAAATAGATTGCTTCCAGTCAGAAATGAATGGTTGCTTGAGCTCAGTACGTTTTTGGTGAATCAAAAAGCACTATAGATATGATTTTTATTGTTAGACAAATGAAAGAAAAACTGTCTGGAAAAGAGTAATTTATATATTGTTTGTAATGACTTAGTTAAAGTATTTGATTCAGTTCATGGAGTAAGTCTATAGTATTATTTGAAATTAGTTAATTATCCATTAAAATTTAAAATGAAAACTGGTATTAAATAGGAATATATACTTGCTTCAACACTGTTTTCAATTTTTATGAAAAAAGTCTTTATAATTGTTTATAGGCAATTTAATAAAACAGAGATGTAAGATGCAATGCAAGTTTGATGATAAGATTAATTTTAAAAAAACCAAAACCAACTCCATAGATTCTGGAATTTACTGTATGCTGATGATTGCATTATTCTGTCAGTTCAAACTATAATTAACAAATGTATTTAATGTTTTAAATGGGACAGGTAGAGACTTTGATTTAATAATTAATGTTACAAAAACTCAAATTCTTTATCAGTCAATGACAAAAGTAAAATCCCCAGCAATGTTTAGCTTGAATGGTTATCAACATGAAATTAAAAATCAATTTTAATACCTTTGTAGTTTTATAGGAAAAGAGATGAATTTAGATGTTGAGTGCAACTCCAGTGCACTACTTTTACTTTTAATAAGTAAAAAGATAAAGTATTTCATCACAAAGAAATAACCACTGCAACTAAATTACTTGTATATAAAGTTATTATTTTAGTTAATTTATTATGTGGAAATGAGACTTTGATATTTTATTGACACAGTATAAAGGAATTAGAAAAGTTTTATTTAAGAAATTTTCATAACATTTTAAAAATGCAATAGCATGATCACAAAACCAATCAATATGTTTTTCAATTTTCTGGATGTGATATTATATAGTCACTGTTGAAAAATCATACCTTCATTGGATTAGACATTAAAACAAATGACCAATGCAAGATTCCCTAAAAAGGTGTTTTACAATGAATATGGTTTTTATAACATAAATATATCCTGTTCACATTATAATGATTATCTCAAAGACATCTAACAGAGTGCAATATTGATTGTTATGCTCCATAACATAAATACAATGGCAAGAGGACAAAAACAATCAATATGCCCTTCAACTTGCTGGATATTATATTGTAGAGTCTATTTGAGTTGGGCATGTAAAACAGATTAACAATGCAAGATTACCTAAAAGAGTGTTTTACAATAAATATGAAGATGGATTTTGTGGGTAGACTCTAAGTGGATTATAACCACTACTGCAAAGACATTCAAAAGAATACAATGTTGATTGTTTTTATTGGGAAGATTGAACACTCATTTTTATTGGGAAGATTGAACAAAGATTAAAATATATTGGAGAGCTACAATTAAACATGGTGCTGAAGTATTTCAATTTCTTGCTGAAAGAAATTAAAAGATAATATCACAAAATATCAAATAAACACAAAAAATGATTCAGCATGTGTTGTATCTGAACATTTTTATGGTTCACAGAATTATTATTAAAGTCCTTGCAAAACTAATTTCTAGAGTAAAAATTTTTTTTTCCATGGAGTTGAAATATTCATAATCATTTGTGAATGGCTGCTGAATGTATGTATGCAATAAATAAAATAAAAACATTAGATGTGAATAATATTTAATTTTTTTTAAGAAATGTATTATAAACACAATAATAAAACACTAATAAATATGGAGTTATCTAGCATTCTAACATTATCTAAAAATTAAAATTATTTATGTGGAGAAAATATATGTCACTACTGCCTTCAGTACAAGGAAGAGTCAAATGATACTTTTCTCATGAACTTATTTACTGCTTATTTATCCATAAAATAATAAGTTGGTAAAAAAAAAAATTGTTAAAATTAAATAAGCAAATTTTAAATATAATAATTCACACACATATATAACAGAAATATGATCATCTAAAAAAAGATAAAAAGCATGAAAGCTAAAATTTTAAAGATAAAAGAAATTTGAAAAGATCAAAAATTATAATGATTTTTCCAATGACTATACAAGCTAATCCATAGCACACAAATATATCTCATACATCATGTGTTGTTTCTTTAGTATACTTATTTAACATTACATAATGCTGTTTTAAACTTATTCCACAACAAACTTTCTTTTTGAAATTTTTTAAATACTTTCCTAATTGTAATTCTCCATATTCCAGTCTTGAAACACATCATCTCAATAAGAACAATTAGTATTCAATCTTTTTAGAATCATCTTAAAGTAAACAGAGTTAGCCATTCCAAAAACATATTCCAGTTCATCATTAAATATTTTTCATATATTTGTTAGTATTCATTTAGGTCTCATGTCTAATCCTTTAATGATATGCTCTTACAATTGTAAATTTAATTCAGCAATCTGAAAAATATACGGATTGACTTCCATATTACCATCACATTTTCGGAATATCACCAAACCTTCTTAATAAACAAACTTTTTCCAATGACATAGTATTTAATCTTTTTAGAGTCATCATAAAATAAATAGAGTTAGCTATTCCAAAAACATACTCCAGTTCATCATTTAATATTTTTCACATATTTGTAAGTATTCATTTAGTTCTCAAGTCTAATCCTTTAATGATATGCTCTTACAATTGTAAATTTAATATCATCTTATTCAGCAATCTGAAAAAATATACTGATTGACTTTCATATTACCATCACATTTTTGGAATATCCACCAAGCATTCTTAATAAACAAACTTTTTTTCTAAAGACAATATAGAAAATTGGGGATAGAAAACAGATAATAAATAGATTTATACCCCACAAAAAAATCTCTCTAATAATTAATGTTAGATAATCATATTTTTAAAAAATTTAAACAAAACAATAATCATTTCAGCAATAGAAATTTGAATAATATCTATTCATATATCAGGAAACAATGTAAAAAATAGTACAATTGCGGCAAGCTATATAGGCTTAAAAATGATCTTTTATTAATTTATAAACATTGGAGTTCAATGATGATGCAGTTCCAAATATTAAATAGCAGAATAAAATGAGTTAAGCAGGTAAAAGCAGCATTAACTAACCTTAATAATGATCAAGACTTAATACATGATTACATCCATCCATCCATCCATCCATCCATCCACCCACCTACCTACCTACCTACCTACCTACCTACCTACCTACCTACCTACCTACCTACCTACCTACCTACCTACCTACCTACCTACCTACCTACCTACCTACCTACCTACCTACCTACCTACCTACCTACCTACCTACCTACCTACCTACCTACCTACCTACCTACCTACCTACCTACCTACCTACCTACCTACCTATCTATCTATCTATCTATCTATCTATCTATCTATCTATCTATCTATCTATCTATCTATCTATCTATACACACACCCAATGGATTCATGTAGAAACATATACAATAGAAACAAATTATTAATCATTAATTAATACTTATTTAAAAACCATTTAATTGATAAAAATGAAGACAATACCTGATATTAAAGAGAGAAAATATTAAATTGCATTTTTAAATTTTTTTCTATATTTCAGATACCAATGTAACTTTTGATAAAATAATTTCATCTTCAAAATTTCTCTAATTTACTGGCGAAAGTACTAGAAAACAACCAATTATTATTTTAGAAATAAAAAGATTTATTTCTTTATATTTTATTATCATTCTCATCATCGCACTGAACGATCAACTTAATTATATTACAAGCATTGTTTTATTCAATATAAGCATATTCTTTCATAAAGTCAAAAATGGCAAATCTTAAAATGTATTATTAGTAACGATTGTGTTTCCATCAATTGTCAGTTTCAACTAATTTAAATTGTAAAGATATTCATAAAATTAAATTCTAAAGTTTAGCTAGATATTTATGCACAATAAAAAAATATAGGCTTGTGGAAAAGTATTTTCCGTTTATTATAATTTTATCAAGAGCCACACACATGTGAATGTATGTATATATAAAAAGGACAAAAAATAAAATAAAAAATATTGCAACATTATAACACTGTGAAATATGAAAAGTATTGACATTAATTATAAAAATTAAAACACCATATTTAGTATATCGGGTCATAGTTTTTTCATCTGTTAATGTTTTATATTTATAAAGATCCCGGTTACTAAAGGAGTTTTGAATCATTTATGCTATACATATAAGTATAACAGATTAACATTTATGATATGACCAAATTGCTCTCTCCTTTTTAATTTAATAAATAAATATTAGGGAAAATGTGACTATACTTCCTGGTCAATCTAACCGAGTCATATTATGTACGATATAAAAGAGAACTATGTTGTCAAGCGTTGGTGGCCGAGTGGTTAGCCAGTTGCCTTACAAGCAGTTGTCCCGGGGTTCGCTTCCCGGCTGACGCTTTAACACATAAAAAAAGAGCACTATGTTCAATGGACACGTACTGGTTAAACATACCTTCACAAGGTTAATTAATAAGGACTGAATTTTTCCCTCTTCTTTCTAATTACAGTATTTTTTTGTTATAGGATTTCTGTTTACAAAGATTTAGAAAATTAATTACCTGTATTATTATTCATACATGGAAGAATCTAAATAATGAAGATTGCTGAATTCAAATTACTACATAGATTTAATAAACAAATAAGTACATATTACAAATACAAAATTATTTATTAATACTACCCCAATGAATATTATTAAACAACATGTATAGATAATATATTCCTAAATACAAATTTAATTAGGTATTCTATTTGCAATAAAATTTTAGTTCAGTTGTGTTATTAGTTCATTAAAAGTTTATATCATTAGTTTAGATAACTATTAAAGTTAGGTATAGAGTTCTCATTCATCTTACCTATTATTTCTGTGATTGGATTTAATGATTGGTATAATAGGTGCTATGGGATCCATTAGGTCTGTTTGAAGTGTTGTTTTCTTATTAGCTTACTAGGATATTGGCATTAGTAGGTAGGCATGCATTTTGAATCAAGGCATCCTCTCAACTTTATGCTAGGAAAAAGTTATCAGCGACTGCATCTGCTTAGCAGTGCTTCTGGTTTGAATTATTCCCCGCAAGTAAAAACATGTGGCAAAACATTTTTCTACAGCTTTCTGGATCTTTCTTTGTGATATGCTGCTCAATGAAGAATACACCATTCTATTTTTTTCAGAATTCATAAACAATATTAATGAAGCAAAGAAACAATGAATCAAAGTTCTCTGGGTCATCTTTTTACTACTGATCTGATTCCATTGTGCAAGTACCTATTTACAATTTTCTTTATCTCTTCAGGAATTTAATTTCCTTGCAAAGATTATTTTTATTATAATTAATTTACAATATTAATCATAACTTACATACAATACATGGTTCTATATTATCTTTAATATAGCATTCATTTTTGATTTGTGGACTCACATAATTTCATCAACCTGAATACTTTACAAAATTTAAACAAGGTTTGATTTTATGTAATCTCTACCTTTTTTTTCTTGTTTCATTTACTAAATTCATCTTGGCAATGGGCATTCCGATCAGCCATATTTAATTAGGGAGAAGAAATATTACAACTCAAACTTCCCCTCTAATTACAGTTAATTGCATTTTTTTCTTATCTTAAAAAAAATTAGATATACATTTTCTTTGATTATCAGGGTAGTTACAATAAAAATAATAAATCTTGTTTATTAAATAAAAAACTACTTTATTTATATCTTATTATATTTTATAAAATATACTTTTCTCTCAGCAATCTTCTTTTATGGCAGAATGCCAAACACATGTTGTACCAAAAATAACAGTACAAATACTTCTGCAATCAAGGGAAAAATCAGTGATTTTAGCCAATTTTATTCACTTTCGAAATAAATTCTTTCATTTAACAATTAAGTTATGCTGGCCATATCTAATTGGATTTATTAGCAATAATAGTTTATATCTTTTATATAAAACTTACATTATGCTGGCCATGTTTACTGGACTTATTAGCTAATAATTTATTTTTTATATAAAACTGCTGCACTAAGCTGGCCATATTTAATGGGCTTACTAGCTGTGATAATTTATATCCTTTATATGAGACTATTAGGTTAGGCTGGCCATGTTTAATGGACTTACTAGCTGCGATAATTTGTGCATTTTATATAAAACTGTTACATTAAGCTGGCTATATTTAATGGACTTACTAGCTGTAATAATTTATATCTTTTATATAAGACTATTATGTTATGCTTGCCATATTCAATGAACTTACTAGTGGAGACCATTCTATATACTGTTATTCACTCATAATTTATTGAAAGTATGCATGCTGGTTCTAATATAGTGAGGAGTGGAATATTTAGTTTTAAGTCATCAATATACTATGAAGCATGAACAAAGGAGAGAGTGATCTCACTTTGTGCTCTATAATGCACACAATCTAGCAGGAATTAAGGTCAACCAGGTTTATCACTCCAAATTGGAGCCTCACTCAATCGATTCCCAAGAGTCTTATAGGCTTGTGGTTCCTAATCCTTTTGTTTTCACCATTAGTGCTTTCTGAAACCCTGCTACCCTGAGACTTAAGTACTATTCTAAATGAATTTCTTACAACCATGGGTGTGGCCAACACACAGATATTAAACTGCCTCATGTAGTACGACCATGCTGCTTCAATAGCCACACCACAACATCATCATCACAGCACAATCCATACCTCAGTCACTAACAACAAAACAAAAATATTTTTCTTTTTTTAATAAATTTGTTTATTGCATGAATTGGAAAACTCTATTACTATTATTTTCTTTTTTTTCTTTTTAAAGGTCATTATGAGCCATACATATCCCTTTGCATGTTTTCAATAAACAAATGAGTACATATTGTTATATTGTTATTTCATATATCCATGTTTCTTTTTCTGTTGGACAGATTCATAGTCTTCAGGGTATAGGTTGCCCTTTACTACCTAAATTTTAATTTCTACCCCTTTCCAGGTATTTGCTCACTAGTGAAAAGATTGTTTGGGGTAACCTGAAAAATATCTGACTATTTTCCCTCTGGGAGGGATCATTTATATTATGTCCAGCTCTAATTTAATTTTTTTTTTGTTTGGAAACCTTCCAATATCCTTTAATTTTAAGTTTTCTGTGGCAAAATGTATTTTGTAAGAAAATCATTTTCATAACTTTATAACTATTATTATAATTTTCTCTAACTATTAGAGATACTTACCTTGTAAAGTATTCTCGCCATCAACGTTTCAATCATGGGTTTCAATGCTGTTTTTTTTTTTTTTTTACCTAAATGGTCATATGTAACATAAACACAACTATCATTTTCATCATCCACTAAAATCTTGATGTTGATACCACACTCAATTATTATTCACCTATTTCCTTTTATACATCTTCCTATATCTGGAATTTTCTGCTCAATCTCTTTCTTATGGTTGTTCATCTCCAACTCTACTTGTTTGATTTTTTGTACTACTTTGCTTATTCTATCATCTACCATCTTTAATATCCTCTCTTTGAAGACCTTTCGACTCTCTCATTTTTTTCAATTTAGCCTTGATTTCTATCATTTCACTGCTAAATTTCTTCATTTCACTTTTGACTTAATTCATTCATTATTGAATTCCTCATTTCATTCTTGAATTCTTTTATAAGTTCTTTAAACATTTCCAGTATTACTGGCTCATAACCCTCTTTTATCTCTCTATCACTGTCTTCTGGCACCTTGCTACTAATTGTCTTGCCATTTTTTAATCTCATATACACATATACTATTTTTATTTTATTTTCTGCTAATAACTCATATATATAATACTGACTTTATTTTCTGGTAAAAATCATAAACAATTTAAAAAAAAAAAATAATTTTCTAGCTCTATTTAAATTGTTTAGTATTGCAATTAATAATACATTTGCTGATCCCCCTCCCCCCTGCTGTCACATTTACTCTTTCATTCTTGATTAAATAGTCTATTTGCCTACTTCTACCCCCTGCTAAAACACATCAACTGAATAAACATTCTTACAAATGACAAACAAAACAGACATTTGTAACTTTTTCTTTTTGAAAACAATTATGACTAATCTCAAGTTATGAATTTTATTTTTATAGCCCGACTTTGGGCTATTGTACCAAGTTGAAACATCACTGAACCAAGTTACAGCCTCATGCTGGGAAGCCATTGTACTGGGTTGTAGTTTTTTCATCTGTTATTTTTTATATTTAGATAGATTCCGGTTACTAAAGGGGTTTTGAATCATTTATACTATACATACAAGTATAACAGATTAACATTTCTGATATGACCAAATTGCTCCCTCCTTTTTATTTAATAAATAAATATTAGAAAAAATACAATTATATTTCCCGAACAATCTAAACCAGAATCATATTATATATGATATAAAAGAGAACTATAACTTGTAACAGCTTTTATTTATTAGTTTCAGGCATCAGTGTTCAGTGGACCATATAAACTGAACACATCATCACAAGGTTAATTAATAATAAAAATTGAATTTTCCCCACTTCTTTCTAATTATAGTATTTTTTTGTTATCAGATTTCTATTTACGAAGATTTAGTAAATTAATTATGTGTATTAACATTTATACTTGTAGGAATCTTAAATAATGAAGATTGCTGAATTTAAATTACCACATAGATTTAATATGTTTTTCATTTGCTAATAATAAAAAAAGAAGTACATACTATAAATACAAAATTATTTATTAATACTACCCTACTGAATATTATTAAACATTAACATATAGATACAGCATTACATAGAATAGATACAAATAACATTCTTAATTACAAATTTAATTAAGTATTCTATTCACAATAAAGTTTAGTACATCTGTCTTATCAGTTCGTTAAAAGTTTATATTATTAGTTCAGATAATCATTAAAATTAGGTATAGAGTTCTCATTCATCTTACCTATTATTTCTGTGATTGGATTTAATGATTGGTATAATAGGTCCTTACCATGACCATTGGTTTATTATTTCTACTAACTATGGGATCCATTAGGTCTGGTTGAAGTGTTGTTTTCTTATTAGCTTGCTAGGGTCCTGGCATTAGGTAGGCATGACATTTTGAATCAAGGCATCTTCTCAACTTTAGGCTAGGAAGAAGGCAGTGGTGACTTCATCTGCTTAGCAGTGCATCTGGTTTGAATTATCACCACAGGGTAAAAACAAACATGTGGCAAAACATTTTTCTACAATTTTCTGGATCTTTCTCTGTGATACATTGCTCAATAGCACTCTATTTTGCAGAATTCGTGAACAATATTAATGAAGCAAAGAAGAAATGAATCAAAGTTTTCAGGGTCACTTTTTTAAACCACTAGCCTGATTCCATTGCTCAAGTACATATTCACATGTTCCTTTATCTTTTCAGGAATTTAATTTTCTGGAAAAGCTTATTTTTATTATAATTAAATAACAATATTAATCATTACGTACAATACATAGCTCTATATTATCTTTAATATAGCATTCACTTTTGGTTTGTGGACTAACATAATTTCATCAACCAAGATAAATGAATGCTTAAAATTTAAACAAGATTTGAATTTATATTCTCTTTCTTTTTGATTTACTAAGTTCATCTTGGTGATAAACATTCCTAGTGGCCATATTTAATTAGGGAGAAGAAATATCCCACCTCAAATTTCCCCTCTAAATATAGTTAATTGTATTTTTTTTTAAATTAAAAAAGCTATATAAACATTTTCTTTGATTATCAGGATAGTTACAATTAGAAATAATAAATCTTGTTTATTAAATAAAAATCTACATTTTTTTATATACTATCATTATATTTTATAAAATATACTTTTCTCTCAGCAATCTTCTTTCATGGTAGAATGCCAAACACAAGTTGTATCAAAAATAAAATGGTATATTAGATTGAAAAATAAATAAATAAATAAATAAAAATCTAAAAATAATTGATTTACTTTTTAAAAAAAAAATCATAATACTATTGATAATAATAATAAATTGATAATAAATAAAAAAATATGTTTCTAAAGATTTATTTTAAAAAAGCCAAATATTGGATTTAAAATTTTCTATAGTATCTTCTTTAACACAATGGCTGCCATCTATGAAATAATTCATAATTAATGATTTCTTTCTGAATGCTCTCTGTGATTTATCTATCTTATTATTAGCTAGCTACATTTAATAAATTTGTCTTTAAACATTAATTTTGACTACTGTCAAAATAATTGCTTCCCAAATAACAAACCATGCAAGATAATAACATAATCACTTTATCACATAAAAATATATTTTCTCTATGGTGACCATTTGAAAGTAAATTCCTGCTCATGTTGTAAATTATTCTATTATTCAAAATTATAAACGTTAATCAATGACTTTTAAAGTTAAAATATTGTATAGTATAGTAAAAAAAAAAAAAGATGGTTAAACTAAAATAAACATTAAAAAATGGGAGGGAGAGGAGAGATGTAAGAAATTGTTGAATATAAAATTGAATTGTCAATTGTATATATTAAACATTGAAATATTTCTATTTTAATTGTTAAAATTTTTAAGAGTATCGCTAATAAATAGTAAAATTTATTTTATATTCAAACAATTTTAATAATCATGGTGTAGTATATATGGCTAGTGCATCTGCCTGTTATGTTCATAATCTGAAGTTCAAGCCCACATCAGGTCATAAGCAGGCTTGAAATTTTTTATTTAATTATCTGGACCAGAGACAACCTAATTATAATTAGCTAAAAATTTTAAGAGTATCGCTAATAGACAGTAAAATTTATTTTATATTCAAACAATTTTAATAATCATGGTGTAGTATATGGCTATTGCATCTGTCTGTTATTTCATAATCTGAAGTTCAAACCCACATCAGGTCATAAGCAGGCTTGGAATTTTTTTTTAATTATCTGGACCAGAGACAACCTAATTATAATTAGCTAAAAATAAATATCCTAAAATTAAAGTGAGTTGTAGAACAACTATCAATAAATAACAGCAACAAAAATGATTGTATTATTATAATGTGTTTTCCCCAAAGGTAGTGGAGGCATCATATTCACACATCTACTAAACTCATTAGCTTATCTTTATTTTTTTTATCCCAGTTTATATAAAATAGCATAAAAATTTTAACAATCCTTTTAAATAAATATGAGTTTAATAAATCAGTATATAAATGCAAAACAAAAATACCAAATATTTTTAGAATAAAAACCAATTTTATTATTAAAAAAATACAACATAATCACTAATGACATTTGAAAAAAATCATATTCTTATAAATCTACATTAGCAAAAAATGTTCATGTTTTCATCTTACCCTATTATTTTTGAATCAAATGTAACCAAAATAACACTTTACTGATAGATATATAAATCAAAATAATTGATGTCATATCATTCTCCTCCATCCAAATTATGACTCTATTTATTAAGTTATATATAAATAATTGCTACTGCTCTAGTGCTTAGTTAACAAACTAAAATCTTTCTTCTTTCATTTCTATAATAGTCTACTTCTTACAACATTCATTCATCTGGAATCATTATTAACTACAATTATTAATATTATTTTTAAGACCAAGCCTTGCATATCTTTCCATAACTAATATCATTTCATGAAGCAACCTGATTACCTAATCTTCTTTCTTGATTTTACTTTTTACAACATGTTGATTCATCAATTTTTTTTATTATAAATTCATTAAGTATGTTTTCAAAATTCTTCCTTCACATTTTATGTCCTCTGCATTAATAACATTTTTTGTTGTGGCTCTTCTTCATATATTTCCAAAAATTTTCACAACCTTTTCTTCCTTCTAATATTCTTCATTTTCATCTAAATTCTGTTCTAGTTATTTATTTTTTTCTTAAGTAGCTATTCTACTAACTTTTATCTCATTTTCTTTCATTTGCTTTTTAATAACCTTTTTACAATTCCTATATATATATATTTGCATTTTCAAATGTTTTTTCCTCCACTTTCTTTTATTAATCCTGTTGGTTCTAAATACATATTTATTTGTAATCTTAACCATGTCCAATCGCTCTTAATAATTTTTAAAATCACCATCTTTCGTAATTCTTTTCAAGATACTATTAAACTTATTCCCATTAACCTCAATGCTTATTTTTCTTTCATCTCTATCAACCCTTCTATAAATGTTATTACTTGACCTTTCAGATACTTTTGATTCTATTATTATAAAATTATTATTTTACTTCATCTTTTCTTACAAATCAAATACTTTAATTCTTTTTTTATATTTTCTATTTTCTCTTTATGTATCAAATGTAATCAATATCATTCTTCAGATCCTGCTTCAACCATGTAAACTCTCCATCATGTATTTGTTTAAATTCCCAATTTTCAATCAGCCCTATCTTATATATTTTTTAATAATAATGCATTCACATTCTTCACTTCACCAACTTCATTATTATGATCATTCATATCACTTACAATTAATATTTAATGATTTAGAGTATTGAAATATTCTCTACTGTAAAATAAAATATTGGATATATAAATAATATTCAATTTCTAAATTATAAATTATGGTAATATAAGGTTTATATAAATTTTAAATATTTTAACTTTAGTACTTCTTTTAATTAAAAAAAATATTTAAAACAACAACAGATTTATTTTTAAAATTAAGAATCTCTGAAAAATTCTATAATCATTCAATATACTGAGTTTATATCAAATGTTGAATATAAAATACAAAATACAGTAGATAGTAAACTGCTAAAAATAAGAATGTTTATATATATTTAGTAAAAATAAAGTTTGCAATCTTCTACTATTCTATCACTATATATATATATATAAACTTTCTAATTAAACCATCATTATAGTATATTTGAATTAAAAATGTAATCAACGCTTTCCAATAAAATTTAAAGTTAGCATTATGAAATGAAAAAAATCATAATAGAAATTTGTTTTAATGATTCATAATCTACAAAAGAATCCTAATTTAAGATTTTTTAAATATTTTTATATTTGAATTTTAGTTTAAAATATTTTTATATACGTATACATCTATTTATATGCATGACTTAGAAGAACTTTAAAGAATTTTATATGCATGACTTAGAAAAACTTTAAAGATTTTTTTTCTTTTTCATTTGGTTAACTATTTGAAAGGTAGTCTCTTGACAATTACATTTAAATATCCAGACATATTTTAATCATAAAAAAAAAAAAGCTGGAAATATTCCAAGATGTTTTGATATTAAATTTCTCAAGAAAATGTAACCTGTAGAAAATATTTGCTGTAAAATATATATATATATATAATTTCCTAAGATTTTTATCAAAGTAAAATTTTGTAATTTTTTTTTACTAGTCAATTTGGTTATTTAGAATTTTTATTTCTCATTTTTAATATCATAAAAAATATAAAATTTTAGGTATTGACAGTAAAAAAAAATTGGAATGATTCATTTGGAAAAAAAATGTTTTATTTTAAAATTAATTTATTTTCATAAAACAAAAGCCATTATTTTATTCAGTATTCTTCACAAAAATTGCTTTCTTAAAGATAAAGCAATAAATGGGAATAGACTTACGTCAATGAGACTAGTAAATATATATACAATTAATATATATATATATTTTGGCTGATAAGAAATTGAATAAATTATAGTCTAGTTTAAGGGCTAGTCGGAGTATTATTTTTCCAAAGAGCAAACAGAACATAATTAAATCTTATGTAAATTTTATTTTATTTTAAACAAAAAATATAAGCCCACTTTTTCCTTAAATCATTAATCTCAAAATTATAATTTATCATAAAGATATTTTAAATTGAAGTGGTCACTTTATTTTAATGACGATGACATAAGATAAAGGAAATGCAATAGTGAATGGAATATAGAGTTGTTAATAAAAAGATAATTGTTATTTTTTTGATTACCTAATTAAGTTATCATGTTTTATTATGAAAATTTTCATTTTTTTTTTACTATTACATTTTTTTTGTATATGTGACTACATTAATATAAGATTTTGATTCCGTGAAAGTTTTGTTAAATAAGATATCTGCTACAGATGCAAAAAGTATAAAGACTAGCTATATAGATTTTCTCTCATTATTTTTAAAAAAAAAAAAAAAATATTTTAGCATGAATAAAAAAATTAAAAATAAATAAATTTTGAAATATAACTGCATGATTTATTAAAAAAATGACAAAGTACTCTTTGCAGATGTAATGGAGAAGGCAAAACTTTCCATATGGTAGCATAAAGAATAGTGATCACAAAATGTTCAGATGTAATGGCCTGTTTTAAAATTTATTGGTTTTATTATAGTTATTGTAAAATTAAATGTTTTTTTTACATTCTTTTTTTTTGTAATTTTATAATTTATATTTATTTTAAAATTAGTATTTTATATATATGTGACAGTGAATCTTTAATTATAGAAATACCAATGTAAATTCTAACTTTAAAATGTTTGCAAACATAATTCTAGGAATTCTTAACAACACAAAAAATATATATTATTCATTTTCAAAATATTAAAAAATTTATTTATGTAATATTATAAAAATATAAATTATTACAAAATATTTTTTTTTATTTCAATACCATTTTTTAAAGGCTTTAACAAATTAATCATAGAGATTTGAAATAGTTTAGTAACTTTATGAAATGAAATATATAATTTTTTAATTGAATAATTCAACTAGTTTTTAATAAACACTAGCAGGTCATTTAGTGTCAATTTAAATTCATTAATTTCATCTCAACAAAAGCATCTAACGTTAGAGTAAAATCAAGATAGAAACAGACACTTGATGCCTTATATATATATATGAAGTCATATCATTATGAAGCAAATTATAAGTTTTTAAATTAGTATCTTCATTAATAAGATTAATTTTTATTTAGACCTTTCTTTTATTTATCATTATTGTACAATGACAGAATATACTAAACATTAACTCAATCATTGATAACTTTTGTTTTCACATCACTTCTCTAACAGATAATAATTATTTGAAAATTTTAATTTTTACAGCACATTTTTAAAGCAAGAACATAACTTTTTTTTAATATATGAAGCAGCATGCATGTGGAAACACTCATGCTCTTCAACTTTATCATATTTAATTTAATTGGCTAAATTATTTAAATATTCTTAGTTTCATGAAAAATGTAAACAACACAAACTAACATTGAACAGAAAATATGAAAGCATATATATTATATATGCTACATTCAATATTAATATATGAAATATTATTTTATTAAAAAAATTATTGGACATCTGATTGTGCAGGTTTTATTATGAAGCTCAATTAGAAAAACAACAACAATAATATTTATTTATAATAGTATATTGGTTTAGAAATAAACTTAATATGTAGAACATGTTGGAAATGTGCAGATATTAAAATTAATAATTTTTATTTAGTACCATACAGGTGTTTTAAAAACATGGGATGCTTGTATTGAGATAATAAAATATGTATTGTTAAATAGCTAAAAGAAGGCACAACATTAAGATACATTTAATTAATTATCTATCATACATTATTGTAGATTATATAGAAAACACACATATGTATCCAAAATATGCCATTATCTGTCTTCTTCTTAACACTGATAATCTCTTTTTAACTTAAAGTTCTTATAAAATGATGCATTACTCCTTTGAGAGTGGTAATAGGAAATTAGAAACAATCTCTCATAGCATATATCATATGCATCCAATTTTTTTTAACTGACTTTTAAGGTGTCCATAGTTCGGCATAAGTGACAATTAGAAAATTAAGATAATTGATCAATTTTAATTTGGTAGCTTTTGAAATCTTTCAGTCTTTCCACATTTTATTCAATTTTGTTACTCATTATCATAATTATTTGCTATATATTGGAATCAACTATTATTTTTTTAATCCAGAAAAGTCATTATTCTTTGATTGCTAGGAAACAAAGATTACAATATTAATGTTATTGCATTTGTATAATAAAATTACTTAACTCATTTGTCTTCAGGAAAGTTTACTTCAATATCTATCTCTTGGTCATCATTGTGTTAAAACAATTCAGTAATTATTTTTATCTTCCTCAGGAGAAAAAAGTTCTACAATATTTCTTTATATTTAACATTTTAAATTCAAATTTGATCAAACTGAAAAGAATCCTATCTAAATTCCTAGTAGAAAACTCTCCATGTTAGTTTTACTTATTTTAGATTTTTTAAATAGTAGATTATTTAATTGCTTAGTTAACAAAGCTTTTTATCACTGAATGCATGGTATTTTAGCCTAGATTCACATTGACAATCCAAGGTATTTTTTACTTACTCAGGATAAAAAATTCAGCATAATGCAAATTTTAAATGAGTTGCTATTGTATTATGCTTTAAGATAATAGTTGTTAGTATAAGTGATTGTTTATTTTTACTTTTTGCCCATCCCATTTAGCAATTTACAGTATCCCAGATATTAATACTTAAATCACAAGTTAATAAACTCTTTATTAATGTGTGTATATATAAGGGGGGGCCCAAAAATAACTGGTTTGTGCACCTATTATAGTATATATTGCTTTTAAATATATCTTGCAGGAATTCATTCTGCATCAATTTACCAAATGACATCATCATGTGAAATCATGGGGCCATGTAGCACATTTTTTTGTAAAGTGCATTTCAAGTATTTATCAATTTTTTTATAATGGCTGAAAAGTTTGATAAATATAAAACTCTGTTTTTGTTTACAGAAAACAATAAGGAAAATAGTTGTAATGCTTGAAAGAAATTATAAGCAAAACTGATCTCCTAAAAACACAAGATTATGAGTGGTGTAATTGAAATGTTAAACTTGCCATACCCAAAA
Organism: Epiperipatus broadwayi; assembly: GCA_028023455.1. NCBI lineage: Eukaryota > Metazoa > Onychophora > Udeonychophora > Euonychophora > Peripatidae > Epiperipatus > Epiperipatus broadwayi. Next base: position 1,347,232 of record JAQFVV010006219.1, on the reverse strand, counting down.
AATGTCACAAGTGAAGTCCAAAGTCAAAACTATGCTGATTTTTTTTATGCAAACATTTTTCTCTCATATTTGGTTCATAATGGTCACATATTTTATCTGCAAGTTCTGAAACATTTATGTGATGTAAAATGTAAACATCTTGTTTCGTGACAAAAAAAAAGAGAACAAACTCCACTCCAACAAAGTGTCAACTCTCAAAGCCTTGAAATTAAATTCTACATGACCTGGCTTATCTATCAACCATATTTGCTCAATCTCACTTCATGTGATTTTTTTTAAATCTCTTGAATGAAAAAATGTCTCAATTTTTTTTTCAGATTTAGAATGGGTGATGACAGGGGTTAAAATGCATCACTTTGCAAGTGTTTCTGAACTACTTAGAAAAGTTACAAACTGCTTTAGACTGGTATATTGCATTAAATAGATTATATTTTTTAAAGCGATTCAATTTGTAATGCCTAAAAATAAATATACAATTTTTTATTACAGAATTACAGTTATTTTGGGGTCCCTTTGCATATATATATAAAAGAATAAATTGTATTATTTTTTTACTATAGATTGTAACTATATTTATTTACGTATCTGTTTTTAAATTGACCTTTTCATTTTTATTTATTATTTGCAATGAAATCTTTCCAATTCTCATTTTCTACTTACAGAGATCAATCAACAAAATTTACAGAATTACGGTTTTCTATCCTGAAATACAAACTTTCATTCCTGTTATACCTATTGATATTCTACTCCAACTAAAAAGAAATTAATAGAAGATTGATTTGTTTTTGTTTTCAAACATGAAAATCTCATTTTATCATTATTTTTCAAAATAAATAAAAAAAACACTAGAGTTTGGAACCAGTAGTATTTGGCTTTCTTAAAATAAATCTAAGAGCTCTATTTACTAATGGCTTTTATTTTTTTATTTTTGTAAAAGAATGACTCGTGCAAAGATTGATGTTCTTTTTATAGAAGAGAAAAAGAAACTATGAAATATTTTACATTTAGGTATTATTTCTTTCAATCGTCTCGTAATCTTAATGGCTACCATCCTTTATTCTCAAGACTTCTTTAATTTTACTAATTAATAACAGATGTAGTAGGCTATTCCAAAATTTCTCTTTCTGATTTCTGAAATGTCATTTTGTTTTCAATTCGATATCTGAGAAATTTTAATTATTATTTTTAAATAAATTTAGTAATATAAAAATCAACCGCTAATTAAAGCTTGGCCTCATTATAGCACTACTATGATTACAGGGTTTAAATTATGACCCATCCCCCTAAATGTATTACTTTTGTAAAAAATATTTAATTTTTAAATATGTAACTAATATGTAATAATATTTTTATAGTACATTTAACTGTTTTCAAATTATAATTATATTTTTCACAAATATAATAAAGTTTGGTATTTCCTTTCATCTGCAAACAAACTTATCGTCTATATAATAGTGATTCTACTGCAAATCAAACTCTAAACAACTATTGAAAATACTGCTATAATCTCTCCTTTTCACATCATATCTTTTTTCAAATTGATTTTATTCATCCCAATGTATAATCTACATCACTTATTCACCACTTGAATGCTTCATTGTCTGATTTTTGCTCTATTTCATGGTCTTTGGTCTGAATAGGCAGTTGAGATTCCTCTTTCTCTCAGACTGAATTGGATTCATGTCTTTCAATTTCTATTTCTTTCTTCCATTCGTTTTATAATTATTTGTTTAGGTAGGACATTTGTTATTATTTCTTTCAAGCAGGTTTTTTTTTAAAGCTGTCTTTTACTCAAATTTATTGTTCTACCGATATAATTTGTTTAGTTCATGAATCAATATTTGATCTTTAGCATATAGTAAAAATAAAGGCAGTTTCCTCCTTAACCTCAATCTAATAAAAATTCAGTCAAATATTTTTTGTAGCTACTATAGATATGGAGTATTGATATAATAGAGCAATGTATGATGCTTCTTGATTTCACTAATGATAGCTTTTTTCAATTAATAAACAGCTTTCTCTAGCATATCATTTGATTCTGTATTGTAGGGAGTGTACATAAGTGTTGTATTTCCCATTAAACTACTGAACAACAAATACAATGTTGTTATCTAATATTAGTGTTTTAGGGACTTTATTGTGCAATCTATTCCTTTCAATTTTGTCATTATCTTCTCTGTACTTAAGTTTTTTGTGACTTTGTATTCTTCCCAGTTTTTGTATGATTCTATCAGTAATAAAACAAATATACTCTTTGAATGGTACAACATAACTATGAACTGATAATTAGTACACTTTTTTCATAAAGTTTTGGATAGTCTCATTTGTACATGGCCAACATTATATATTGTCAGGAAAATTTTTGGTTCTAGTAACCCCTGAGTGACCCTTATATATCAATTTGAGTGCTTCATTACATTCTTTACATGGCATTAAAATTCTGTCTCCAAGAAGAACCTACTGAAAATTAATCTTATTTTTTTTTTTTTTTAGAACATAGCATTTGGCAATCTGTGATCATTTATTTGGTCACCCTTTATTGATTTAGTTTATTAATTGGATTATTTTTTGGCCTATTCTATAATTGTTATTTTGTTAGTACCTTTGGTTTTAAAATGTCTATATATTATACATAGTTTATTGCTATTCCTGATTTTTTTTCTTTTTCTCTGTCTGGAATTCTTATCAGTGCATTGACATAAATTGTATTTAATTTTCTATATTCTAATTCATAATCATATCTTGCTAATATTTCAAACCAACATAGAATTCATAAGCTACAATGGTCCAGTGTTTGGATTTCATCCAGATCTACAGCAATTTTCTATTATCCTAAATTGATGATCATATAAATATTAGTGGTATTTCTTCCTTGTCCAGACGACTGTAGTTTTTTCAGCTTTAAAGAAAGTTTTGAATGAATAAGTAAATTATTGATCTTCTATTTAAGTGTAATGATTAATTATTTCTCCCACCCATGCTCTGATGCAGCTGTGATCAATATAATACCTAAATTATTGTTAATAATGTATTAGGAAATTTTCGGATATCAACAGTTTTTTTTTTGTTTGATTTACAAATGCTCCTTTCTGAACTTTTCACTTTCATTTTTTATTTTTATATGCTTTTGTTTAAACTTAACTCTATTATTTAGTTTGTCTATCAGTCTATAAAATCTTGTAATCAAATTTTTATTAATTTTTCAATTTCCTATTTGGCTGAAACTGTGTAGACATATTTATTCCTAATGGCAATATATTTTTTTTGAGCTTGCAAATAATTTTAGTAAAAAATTAGTGAACAGTTTTAATTTTATGTCTAACTTTGATGATACTGGTGTCTAGCATACTTCTTGTAATTTAATTAAGCAAACAATTTTCCTCTTACTCAGCAAGTTCATTCTTCCAAATATTTTAAATTGATTACATTCATGGGAATAAAAACAAAATTACCAAATTGCAACTATGGTAAAAAAAAAGTAGGGAGGAAACAAATTAAAAAATATTTTTATTCACATTAATATATGTAAGATTTGAAATACAGGCATTCTTATACCTGGAACTTAATTGCAAATATAGGGGAATTTGAACTCAGACTTTCAAGCAACTTTCAACTATCCACACTATCTCATACTACTGATACACATGACCATATACATGTAGAAAAGATAAATAATCACCATTATACATATTTTGTGCTGAACCAGCACTCATTAGTTGGTCCAGACTATCATCTCCCACATATATATATATATCATCAGTGCTCAGTTTATATTAAGATAGCAAATCTTTATATTTTAATGGACAGGCTTCACTCTACTCCAACCTCCAACACTTCAGCCATCCATACCATTGAAAATCTGATGATATAATGCCCAAATCCCATGCTGATGTCACTATTGTTGTTATGCCCATGTTGACATCAAGTCACTCTGACCCCTCATGTATAGGACAGTATCCAGCCCTCTTCTATGTATTTAAATGGATACTGTCATATCCATGAGGGATCAGTGGCTTGAGGTCTACATACATGAGAGGTCAGGGTGACTTGAGATCAACATGGGCATAACAATAATATTGACATCAGCATGGGATTTGGACATTCTATCATCAGATTTTCAATGGTATGGATGGCTGAAGAGTTGGAAGTTGGAGTAGAGTGAAGCCTATCCATTAAAGTATGAAGATTTGCTATCTTAATATAAACTGAGCACTGATTATATATATGTGAAGGAGATGATAATCTGGACCAAATGATGAGTGTTGGTTTGGCACAAAATATGTATATTGGTGATTATTTACCTTTTCTACATATGTGTGGTCATGTGTATCAGTAGTATGAAATATATTGGTGATTATTTATCTTTTCTACATGTGTGTGGTCATGTGTATCAGTAGTTTGAGATAGTATAGATAGTTGAAGGTTGCATGAAAGTCTGAGTTCAAATCCCCTATATTCATATTAATATATTAAAAAAGTAAAAAATATATTTTCTTCAACTTTCATGTATTCTTGATATATTTTCCACCAAAAATAAAAGTTTCTGAATTCAGAATGAGTGCTACATACATTTATTTTTTAGCCAGATAATATCAAGAATAGTGTGAGTGCTGAAGAAATATATATTTTTACATTTATATGTACAGTGTATGCTATTCTCTAGTAATTCGCATATCTCTTGTATGATATGCACTTTCCTTTCAAGAAGCTCTCATAGTCATTTATTAAACCTAAAAATATCTATAGCTTCTTAATATTCTTCAGTCTTGAGGTATATGCCAATCCTTTTCCAGGGTTGGTTTCCTACAAACTGTATTCTATTTCTTAGATATGCTTTTGAAGTTGTGCAATGAGAGTATCATCAAAGCATGGGATCACTGCTCTCTTTATACCTTGAAGTAATGCATCTATCTTTATCTGGAAGATGTTTTAAGCTGTTATAAAAACAAATGGTAATTGTTTGCAATTAAATAAACCTACATAAGTAGTTAGAGTTAAGATTTCAGCAGCTGTCTTACTGATCAACTGATATATGAAGAATTGTTGAATTGAGATCCAACTTTGCAAAATATGGTGCCCCTTCTATTGTAACAAGAACTTCTCTTAGGTCAGGGATGAGATATGTATTTTTGTTTGTTTTAATTTGAATTTACGTGATAATCACTACAAGTGCATATTTATTTGTTAGTTTTCATGCTGATAATGATAGGTATTGCCTACTCAAGAGTTTTTGTCTGGAGTTAATTAATACTTTTTTTTGACATTTTTTAAATATTTCTTTGCCCTCTGCTCACATAGTACTTTTCTGGGCTTGCAAATGATTAGTTTAGCTTAGCATTTATGTCAGGTTTTACCATTGTGTTTTCCCTCTCTTCATTAGTAAATGATGTGTGAAATTTATCCTAAATCTTTTTTGCTAGCTTGATCTCATAAACAATTGAAATTTCTGTATCTAATGGTTTAAATACATCTCTGACTAGTGTGGGATTTTAGGGTATATTTATGTTTCTATATAATCTGATTTTCATTTTATGCTTGAATATTACTTTTTGGCTCTGCATTATCAGAACACCTCTAAATAGCTATTAATTATTTATCTGTTTTAAAACTTTCATTTTCTGGATTTCAGTGTTTATTTATTTAGAATTCTTTGCATGTTGATTTGTAGCCAATTCTTTCTTTATAACTTTATAAGATAAAACATTGACAGTCTGCCAGAAGGCTTGTGCATAAAATTCCCATCTAGTGCCTACTCATCCAATATCCCCAGACTAGTTTCTGGCTTGTGGCCTTCATCAGTGAGGAGTTTGGATCTGAGAGCACTGCACCTATATCTTAGGATCTAATGCAACCCTCCAGCAGCCAGCTTTTATCTCTACTTAACTACAAAACTATAAGAATAAAATTAAAAACATAATATTTTCAATCCAAGCTCATGGTGATCATGTGATGTTTAGCATTTTAATTCATAAAATATATAGACATCCTATATGTTTTGATAAAGTTGGACTGAAATAGTTTTTTTCATCTTTTGATTGCAATTGTAGATGTTAGATTTTCAGATGCAGAAGAATTTTCACAGCTTATTAGCCATTTCTATTATTATTTCACCTTATATGTATAAAAATAGAGCAACTTTCTATTCATCACTTGTATTTTATTTATCAACAATATAAAGATGTCACTCCAGTCTGTTATTGATGATGAATTTACTAAATATAGTTTTTTCTACTATACCTAATTATATGTATTATAAACATTTAATGTTAATCTATTTGCTGTATGATTCTATTACACTGGCATGTTTTGCACCAATACAGTTTAACTCCATTTTCTGCACTTTTTAAGTCAAAATTAAATGTCATTTGCACTAGTTTGGTCAGTATCTAAGTAATTTACTCCATTTGTCTATGCTTGATCATGTTCAAATTCTTTGACATCTATGCTATTCTGCTATATCTTTCTGAACTGTATTCTTTACTCACAGCAGTTGTGTGCATTATTTGTAATAGGATGCACAGACAACAATAATATATAATGATTGAGTTAGAAGGTTAGGATTAATTATTAACATAGTTTATTTGTTATTCATGTTCCCAAATCTCAAACATAAATTTACTTAACTATATATTCTTTGTGATTTAAGAACAATCCAGAACTGTAATTATAAGCATATCTAAATAAATAAATAAAAACAAAAAAAAAAAACACATTAAAATTTAATACATTTTACAGTATGGCAGCAGTCATTTTTCCATCTTGGAGTGTGACATATGATCATATTCTAAAAACAAACATTAAAATTCATAAATCTAATAAATTTTACAACCCAATGATAGCCATTTTTTGTCTCAGAGTGTCATATGTGATCATATTTGTTATTTCTTCAGCACGTGTTGAAAACTTTATTATTCTTTCAGAATTTGATTTATGTATTTCCTAAGCACAATGCTAAATGTTTTAGAAATGTAAAAATACTTGTAAAGTTGATCTGAATTTGAAAAGATCAAAACAGCTAGAGAGGGTGTAGTCTCTGATAATGAGACTGGTATTATCTTTCTATTAAAAAAAATGTCATTGAAAAAAAATATATTGCCAGAAAATATTTAGTTGTGATGAAAGTCAGAATTTTACTATTTATTCTATTTAAAAAATAAAGATACACTATAGTAATTTTTTACATATATTTTTGAGTGAATATAAACGAATAAGCATACACACAGTAAATATTCACATAACGTACTCCATTATTTGATTATTAAAAACTACATTATTACTTTTCTTTGTACTATAATTTTAATTTATACATGTACTTTTTACATGTCAAAAAGTGTCTGTGTTATATATGTATATTGAAAAGTACTGTGCACTTGCAGTTTAGTAAATAATATGGATTCCCTTATAGTCAAAGATTATCAATAAAACTCTATTATATATGATGAACAATGTACATAAAGAGGACTTCAAACAAAATATATCAGACATTGCAGCCCATTGTAGGTGAATGTATTTGTGTTTGATATATAGGTTTGTATAGTTGTCACAAAATTCATTTTTAACTTTTATCTTTTTATTTTTTTTTCTATTCTGTAATCAGAATAGTCATGCTCATTTATGAATAAATATTAATGATAGACATTATTAATTGTCAAGAGATGTTAGAAATTCTAGAAAGAAGTCCAATACTCAAAGAATATCTTCCAAAAGCTATGACAAAAATTATACTGATTATTTATTAATTTATCAGCTGCAAGTTATTTGGATACATAGGTTATAAAGAAAATATATTTTGTGACAAACAAGTAATCAGAATTAACTGATGATGATTATATCCATATTGAACTATTAAATATAAATGTGACATTTGTTCATTATTATCAAAATAGTGAGCCATTCTCTGAATCACTCCTGAGAAAAAGCTATTTAATGATCTCAACCCATTTTTTTCAGATAATTCTAAAATTATTTAGATAACACCACAATTTAAGATCTAAAACTACTGATGTTTCCTGTTCTCCTATAATCCTCTATTTTCTGTAATCATAATTTCAGATTCTAGCCCATTATAAGACCTTGGATTCATGTTAATAAAATATGTGATTCAAGATAAAATACAAAATTATATAAGAACAAAGAATGATATTGACTTGGATTCCAAAGTAATTAATAGTAAACAATAATAGTAAGTAGGTTCTTAAAATAATTTAATATCAGATATTTATATAAGTATGGAGATTTAAAAGAATCACAACTATACATATTGTAATGGAAAAGTTCTATAAGTAATTTTACTAGAAGGCACTACTAGATAATAAATGTAGACCTCTTTCCTATACCAAATTGTAATTTAATATTGTTAACCAAAGAATGAAGTTATGTTTACTAGCAAAGTCACAATAACACACAAATGTTGGGAAGCAATAAATTAAAAAATGAAATTCTTCCAATTAATAACAAATCCTGAAGTAAAAAGACAAGTTTACCCAGCATGGGTTACATTTGGACACATATTAATTTGGCATATCAATATTTTATAATTCAAATAATGGTCAATAATAAAATAAAATAATTTTATCAAACAAAATAATATATTTTAAAAAATAAAATAAAAATACTGTTGTTGTAATAGCTACTAACATTAAAATTCATATATCAAAATCAAGAAATATATGCATGATTAACAATACAAGATATTGCCAAACTAAACTAAGACATTCTTGATATTAATAATCAGTAACCTAGAAACCTATATACTGAGGACTTATAAGACCAAACAATGGATGAAATGCCTATAAAATATAAGATCAACTCACTACTATAATATTTTAAGTAATGGCATAAAAAAGTAACTATTCTTAAAACTTCATATATAAAATATTTAAATACTAATTCATCATTACAGTCATACTCATTAATATATGACATTGCCTATGCTCATAAAAGTATTTATTACAAAAATATAAAAATGAAGCCATAGAAAATTTATAAACTGGAACTAATAATATCAAACCAAATACATCCAATCATAATTTGCAAACTGTCAACCCACACAGCACTGACCAACTTCCATATACAAAATAAATATTTATTAGCAAATTACACAATCATAAATTCAAAATTATAAATAATACCTTTAAATATCTACAGATTATATATTTTATAATCTGTACTAAAATATGATATCTATAAAATAAGAATAAATCCTCATTTATCACATTTGTATTTTTTTTTTAATATTACAATAAAATGTTTTGAAATACTAGCTTAAATACAGCTTTTATAAATAGACATATTGATTTGGACAATGTTTAAGAAATGATAAGATAATGAATAATTAATATCAGCATAAAAATGTTTATATAAGAAACAATTTATTATTTAAAAAAGTATTTAATGAAGATTTATAAATTGTTTAGTCATTTTAATTTATTTACCAGTAAAAAATTTTATTGTCCTTATGTAAATTTAAAGATCTTAGCAGACAATTTTTTCTCCGTTATAGTGCTCCATTTGAAATATAGATAGAAGTGTTTGATCATGTGATGTTTATTAGATAGAAAACAGTAGACAGGTCTGAACAAAGTTGTAGAAAATTATGATTTTTGCAGCAGTTGATGTTTATATAATACTCCTATTTATTGTAGGTGAAGATATGAAGAAATAGATTATTCCTTTGAGTTTTGTATTCCAAATTCTTGGGATAAAAATTACTTATTTATAATTCATTTCGAAAGTTTAAAATTCAATGTTTTTCCTTTTAATTCAAATCATAAAGATCCCCTGTTTACATGATCAAAACAGTTTTTATAAAAAATCATTTTTGGCTAATTGCCAACAGAAAAGTAAATGATTCTACCGTCCATTTAAGAATATTTAAATAAATATAATTGTGAGTTCTTTACATTTTAGATTTAACGACCAATTTTTTTTAAAATTTTAATTTAATAAAATCAACTTTTATTTATAAAAAGTGCATAATACTTTTAAATAATAATAACAATGTAATATTTTAAATATATCAATGACATTACATTTTTACATTAAATAAAATTTATTTTCTATACATTTTCTTAATTTCTACAACAATGAAATAAATTCCTATGAAATATTTCATTTCATTATATGTTAAACATTTTCAAGGAATAAACGTTCGTATTTATAAAACACATATAAAAGTTTAAATCCATATAAGTTTTTGAATTGGAAATAAAGAGGGACCTTTTGTTTTTGAGTAATTTCTAGTCAAAAAAGCTATTGATGGTTACTACAGCAAGCAATTCAGATTAGATGGTCAATAGTAATTGATAGTTACTTAGGAACACCTCTGCTGAAAACATTTCTTTAATTATTATATGGAAATTCCCCCAAAATTTACATATTTAATTTTAAAAGGAATTTGAATTCAGCCTTTTCACATATATGCGGTCATGTGTATTGATTGTATATGGATAGCTGTACGGAGCTTTAAAGTTTTGGTTCAAATTCCTTCTAATTACATTAAGTTCAGTATAGACAATGTACTTGCATTTAAATGTTTAATTTTAATTGAAAAACAGTTATTTTTTTGATTTATATGTAAATAAATTGATAAGTGCAAAAACTTAAAAAAAAAAACAGGATAAAATTTTTTTAAAAAACAAAATCTAATTATCAAGTTTATTGTCATAATTTGATAAAAATAAAATTATAGAAGTCCATGGTATTATATTCCAGTTTCATTTAATTAATCACAAACAGTTGTAGTAATTGATTTATTTATTCATTTAATTATTTGATCATGCCTTCTAGAAAACTGTTTTTAATTATGATTAATTTGTTAATTTCAGGACAAAGGCAGAAATTCTTATAATGCATTGTTACATGTCATTATTAGACAAACTTTCTAATATATTTTCTAAAAAATTTAAATATTCTTGATTTATAAAATTTTAGAAATTTTAGAAAAGACATTATTTGTTAATTTAAGTGGACTTTATTGAAAATTATTTATATGTATATTAACAATATGACTAACTATAATATGTATTTTTTTTATTCAAATTTTGAAATATGAATTTTTTTCTACAGTACAGGTTTTTCATACCTGCACTTATAAATGTAATATATAGGGGGTTTGAACTCAAACTTTCACAGAACCATCAACCATCCATGCTATCTCATACCACTGATACACTTGATCAAACACATGTTGAAAAAATAAATAATCACAAATATATATATTTTATGCTAAACCAGCATTTATCAGTTGATCCAGATTATCATCTTCACACATATAAACAATCAAAGCTCAGCTTATATTAAGATAGCCAAACTTCATACTTTAATGGACAGGCTTCAAACCACTCCACCCCACAACTCTTCAGCCATCCATTTCATTAAAAATCTAATGATGGAATGCTCAAAACCCACCTTAGTGCCAAACTTTCATTCTACCCATGTTGATCACACATCATTCTGACCTCTCATATACAGGACATAATCCATTTACATACATATATGAGGAATGGGTAGATCTTACAGCATTTTAGTTTGAAATATGATTTCCCCCCTACAATACAGGCTTTTCATACCTGCACTTATATATGTAAAATATAGGGGTTTGAACTCAGACTTTCACATGACCCTCAACCATCCATGCTATCTTGTACTGCTGATACACTTGATAACACACATGTCAAAAAAGATAAATAATCACCAATAAATGTATTTCATGCTAAATCAGCACTCGTCAGTTGGTTCGTACATATATAATCAAAGCTCAGCTTACATTAAGATAGCCAATCTTCATACTTTAATGGACATGCTTCAAACCACTCCACTAACACAACTCTTCAGTCATCCTGTGAAATTGATATTTTATTTATAATAAATGCAAAGAATTGCTTTAGAAAACATATTTTTGTTTAGATAAGGTTGACCTTTCTCCATTATATAAATGACATCACTTAAATAGAGTTTTACTAAATGACAATGGAATTAAATTCTTATGTTCTCTTTATGTATGACTGGCTATTTTTTGATAAAAAGACTATAACTGATTGAAAAATCCAATAGAAGACAGTCAATGTTTACAATTTAGGTTGTAATACAGAGATAAAAAGAAGCCACCACTACAAAGATGTAATGCACACTATTAAATACTTGATTTGACTTTAGTCTTGGCTGATATGGATGGGGGCTTCCTTAATTTGCATAAATTTTTTTTTATAGATTTTAAATAATTGATGCACTGACAGTTTATAAATAAATGATTTTGTTATTAAAAATAATTTTTCAACTAAAGTGAGCTATTTTAAAATATTTTTTGAGAGGATTGGCAGTCAAAAATGTATAATATATGAAAAGCAAATTAAATCACAAACTAATTTATTTTTGAACATTATTAGAAAAATATAATTATACACCTTTATCCTGATTAGTGAGGACAAATAGTCCCCCCAAATGCATTGTAAATCAAAATCTCACATGAAAAATAAATTACTGTAATGAGTTTCTAAGGGGAAAAAAATAATTAGCTATTTTAAATTTAAAATATGTAAAAATTCAAGAAATAAAACTTAAATTAAAAAAGTTTTAAATGATTGATAAACATTTTACCAAGCATATTACTGAAAAAAAAAAAAAACCTGTGAATAAATATATTGTATAAAAAACATTTCAGTAGCTATAATTTAAAAATATAAGCGTGTAATTTTTTCATGAATTTTGCTTCTTACATAGCAAAAGATTAATATTTCCTGAATCACAATTCATTAAATTAAAATAAAGCATAAATAAAAAAGTAGTTAATTATAATGTAGATTTTAAACTTAAAAAAAAAAAAAAACTTAACATACCATACATTTTAAAATTTATTTTTGATGTATTTTGAGTTCTGTTATCAAAGTTTTTTTATTTTTTAATATCCAACCATCTTGCACTGCTGTTAATTTTTTAAAAAACATTTCACAATTTTATTTGTTATTTTACATAAATGCAGTGAAATTAAATAAAAATTTAATAAAGAATTAGAAAGTACATTGACTCGAGTTTTAATAATGTAAATAATTAATTCTTTTTTTTTTTTTTTGCCAATGCAATAAAGATATACTTTTTAATCTTTATAATAAAAGCTATTATTATTGTGAGTAATGAAAGCAAATTATGACATTATTAATTTTAAATTAAGAAAATAAATAATTTTTTACACTAATGTTTAGTAACCTTTGTTCATATAAAGTTAATTATTTACTGCACAAAATTTTTTTTTCTCTCTTTATTTTCCTTAAAATAATTTACAATTATGATATTAGTATTTTATAATTAAGATTAACATATTTTTTGCCACAAGCAAAATATTGTTCATAAGAGTTTTAATTCATAAAATTGCTTCAGTAAATATATTTTACCTAATGTACACATATGTGATCAACATATATTTTTGATTACTTACTATACTGAATGAAACTGGCATTAATATTTTTTTTACTCTTCTAGTCATTAATGATGAAAATCTTTTTTATTTTGGATATCAAATCACATTTTACTTCTATAATCAAAATATCATATTATACAATAAACAAACTTTGTATTATCTTATACATTTTGAGTGTGATTGTTGTCATTTTATTTTTAGATGACATAGCTTTAATGAAGTCATTAACCTATAACATTCTTAATCTTACAAAATGGCTGCCATTTTGTAAAAATGTTGATTATTTTTAAGTAAAAAAAAATGAATTTAAAAAAAAAAATCATTATAAAAAATAAACAATTATAAAACAAAATAATGGGCACAAAATGATCACTATGATGACTTCTTACATGAAGGCCTGTTGGTAAGCAAAATAAAGGCATAATTGGAAAAAATTTCATTTAAGTTCCTTAAAAATTGAAAAGAAATAGTCACTTTGTGTGGCCTAGAATAATTAATTCTAAAATTTTTAAAATATTAGATCGTCATTCCTCTTCGTTTAACTAATATATACTAATAAAATGATTTAATCAATTTAACTTATAATAGAATTTTTTTTGTGTGTGAATAATTAAAATAACCATTAACATGAAGTAGAATGCAAAAAATAATTTGATTTTTTTTTTTTAAAAAAAAAAAACCAATTTAGACTCTTTTCAAAAGATAAAATTTTTATACTTTTTTTTTTTTTTTAATAAAAAGTCATTAAAACAGTAAAAATGTAAAACAAAACATTATTAAATTTTAAAAAATTTCAACTTCTATTATATTGCTTACTTAGTGCTTCTCATTTCATCAAAGTGAACTTAAGAGTTTTTGAGAACTCATTTCCAATGCGCTATTTATAAACCAGATGCAATTTTTGCATGGTGAAGATGACTTTTCAGTGTTAAAAATTTATCTATCCTTATGAACTTTAACTGAACTGAATTTGCAAGATTTCTGTTTTTCCCCTGGAAAAAAATGTTTAAAAGATAAATAAAAGTGTATATCAACATTTAAAAAAAAGAAGATATTTATTTTAAATTTTAAACATTTTTAAAAGTTTTATTTTATAATGTTCAGATTTCCAGGTTAGATATGATTAAACAAAAGTTCACTATATATCATTATTTTTAAAGATTTATTTTATAAAAAAACTGCAAGTGCTTGCTGATTCTTCTATGCCTTTTATTAATATTAATTACAAGATTGTTTTGTTTTTTAACATTTAAGCAAAATTTACATATTTATACAACCATTTCAGATTAACAATTCCACAGAATTAAAAAGTTTTCCAATCTCTCATTATAAGTCCTCCTTTTATAAAAACACTTTATTAATCTTGATGGTGGAAACCTATTTTAATATGTATAAACATATTTTTATATATTTATATCCCTAGTATCACTAAAACTCTAATCAGATCCTGATATAATCAAAAGTAAAAACAAAAACCAGTACTATTTTTCCTCTTATCTTTTTTCACCGAAATCTATTTTTAATTATTCCTAATACTCTAAGTTTAAATACTTATCCATTCCTTTAATACTTCAAATAATAAGTTTAAATACTTCACAGCTATATGAAAGTTTTTCAGCATTAAGTATAGATTTTCAATATCCAATTACAGAATAAAGAGATAATTTAAACAAGTAATTTTTCATTCATTGCTAACCTGAAAACAAATAGAGCATCTTTTCTAAGCAAGAAACTAAAAATGAATGCCAAACGAAAACACTTAAGTATTATTTAGATAAGACAAAGATCTACAAATAAATATATTTTTATTTGAAAATAATAGTTATAAGATTGAATGAATACCAACAAACTATTTTAAATTACATTCTTTTTATAAATATCTAAAAATAAAATAAACCGCCTATTACTTTCTTTTATTTTTTATTTTTACTGCTAAATAGCAGAACTTAATATAAAAAATAAAGTTATACATATATAACATTATTAAGCAATGAAAAATAAGAATCATTTTGACAGCCTTAGCTAAACATTACCATGTAATAAATTTCTGCATGGTTAAACATGTTTACAAAAAAAAAAAAAAACTTTATGATAAAACTACTAGCTGTAAAACTGTAAAATAATAAAACCTGAGAATAATTCCATTACAAAATATCCAAAGGAATATTAGATTTAATAATAACAATTATTATTATTGCTCTAATGTATTTATACCACAATAATATTGTTTGTTTTTAAATAGATGATACATTAATATTTATTTATAAAATAAATATGTGATCACATTATCATTTCTCAGATGTTCAAGCATCAAAATGACAAGCTAATTATAACACTTTCATTAAAGTGAAAAAAAAAAAAAAATGAAGAAATTGATTGACTAAGTATCAATCTTATCATTGCGCTAAACAATGTAGAATATAACTTATAATGTAATTAAAATTGGACATGCTAAAATAAATTATGCTATAATAATACCATAGTTATATTCATTAATAGAATATAAATCTATAATAATACCATAGTTATATTCATTAATAGAATATAATATCAATAAATTAAGGAAAAATAGAGCCTAGATACTGTTAGTACAATGAGATATGAAAAATATTACATCTTTAACATCTTATTATACTAACAAAATGATTAGTACATATGAAATAAAATAAAATAAAAACAATAAAAAGAATATGAGAAAGTAAATCTAAAAAAAAAAAAAAACTAGAAAAACAGAATGATATTGAATGGATCAAATGCTGCAGAATATCAAAGAATTAAAAACGAACTATAAATTCATTTAAAACAAAACGAATTAGGATATACTAATTAGAAAAATCATATATCATGTTAAATTTGATGAATCTAGGAAATAAATAGTACGAGAATTACAACTATTTATTACTTAATTATTTAATTTATATTTCAAGAAGAGAACGTAAAATAGTTTTACTGCAGAATTAAAAGGCAACTGTTTCCAAAACTTTAGAAATGAAAAATCTCTATAAAAAACAAGCATTATTTCTGATTAAATTATGATATAAAGTTTAAATATTTGAGGATGATGATAATAATAATAAACGAAGTTTAACAGTGATAATTAATAAATAAAAATATTATTACTAAAAAAGTATATTATTAATTAAAACAATCATCATTATCAATCATTATCAATCCACAACAGGATGAAGGTCTCTCCAAGTTCAACCCGTCTTCTCCAATCTTTAGCTTCTCTTCTCCACATCACCCCTGCATACTTTCTTATTTCATTCATCCATATCACATGTGGTCTCTTTCTGGGTCTTTTACAACCTCTTGGAATCCAGTTTAAGATTTCAATTGTACATCTATTATCATCTCTTCTAGCAATATGTCCATCCCAACTCCACTTCAATCTTTTAATTTTTTCAATGAGGTCAGTAACACCTGTTTGTTCTCTTACCCATACATTGTGTTTTTGATCTCTTCTTGTTATCCCAACATGCATCTCTCCATAATTCTTTGAGTGGTCTGAAGTCTCTGTATTGCTCTTCTATTAAGTGTCTAAATCTTAGATCCATAAGTAAGAACTGGTATGACACATTTATTAAAAACCTTCCTTTTTAAACACATAGGCATATTTCCTTTTAGTGTCAAGTTATTTCTACCAAAAGCACTCCAACCAAGTTTAATTCTATGATTAATTTTATCCATTATGTTTCCATCTGTATTAATAATCTGAACAAGGTATTTGTAGCTGTTAACTTAATCTAACTCATCATGATCAATCTTTATTTACATATTTTGAGAAAATCCATGAAACATGACTTTAGTCTTTTTAACATTTATCTTTAGTCCTACTTTCATCTGATAACTCCTGCAACATATCCTGCAGCTCTAAAGCATTATTTGCAAAAGCAACTACATCATCTGCAAAATCTAAATGATTTAAATAATCTCCATTTTCTTTAGTTTCCTATTTTAATCTGAAAAATACTTCTTACAGCACTGCTGTAAAAAGTTTTGGAGATATGGAGTCACCCTGTCTTATATCCTTATCAATATTGACTTTCTTAGTATCATTATGTAATCTAATTGTTGCTGTTGTATTTTTATAAATATTCTTTAAAATATGACAATGTCCTGGATCTATACCTTGATGATCCAATGCTTTAATCACTAAAGAAATGTTTATAGAATCAAATGCCTTTTCATGATCTACAAATCCAAAGCATAATGACAACTCATATTCATTTGTCCTTTATATAACTTCTCTCAGTACCTGGACATGATCTATTGTACTAAAACCACTTTTAAATTCAGTTTGTTCTCTTGGTTGGTGGAAATGCAATGTTCTCTATAGACGAGTTGTAATTATCTTGGTAATTTTTTTTATATAAAACTGATAAAAGGCTGATAGATTTGTAATTTCTAATATCTTCTTTATCACTTTTTTAAAATATTAATATTAATACTGCATTCTTCCAATCATCTGATACATCTTTATCATTTAGACATTTGGTATATAATGTTGCTAAAAATTTTTTTATTTCTTCACCTACTTTTTTTAATAGATCAATTATAATCCCATCATTACTTGGAGCCTTTCCTTTCTTCATAAATTTAATTGCTTGTCTCACTTCTTCATTTAAAATTCTGGGCAATTTGGAAGATATAGTAGATATAGAAGGTACTTATTCTTTATTACTATATAATTCTTGATAGAAGTCTTCTATCTATTTCATGATGTCATCTCTCTTTTTAGTAATAATTCCTACTTTTTTTCTTATTGCAGATATAAATTTCCTACCAATACCAAAATATTTTACATTCTTGAGACTTTTATTTTCTTCTACAGCTTTCCTTGCTAGGTCACAATTATACTTTCTTATATCATTTTCAACTCTTTTCCACATTATTTTACAAAATTCGAGATATTCAATCCCTTTTAATGCATTATTTTTGCATAACTTCATACTCCTTCTTTTCTTCATAAATTCTCTAATCTCTGTAAAAACAATAGCATATTGTAAATAAACTATACAATAAAAAATACAATTGCTATTTTTTTAAAGTGATACTTTTAAACATTTTTTGATCGTGGATGGCACCATTAAGATTAACAATCACATAATTCATTAAATTAAAATAAATCATATATGAAAATAAATAAATTAATACACATTTTCAACCCAGAATTTCAAGCTCTCTTCAGCTATCCACTTTATATCATAGAACCAATATATCTGACAACACACATATGAAAAAAGTAAATGATTTCCAATATAGTATATGTATTTCAGGTTAAAACAGCAGTCATCAATTGGTCCAGATCATCATCTACCACACACATATATAATCAGTGCTCAGTTTATATTAGATAGTAAATCTTCAAACTTTAATGAACAGGCTTCAATCTACCCTACCTTCCAATTCTTCAGCCATTTATACCATTGAAATTCTGATGATAAAATGCTTAAATCCCTTGTTGATGCCAATATTATTGTCATGCCCATGTTGACTTTAAGTCACTCTGACCCCTCATGTATAGGATCATGTCCATTTAAATATACAGAAGAATTTGAAAGTCTGTGTTAAACCCACTATATTACATCTAAACTCCAAGTATATAAATTATACTTACATTCATATAATATACATTTTATATATAGAGCTTGCAAAATAAGCTCTTAAACAAGCTTTGACCAAGATTATTTATATTTATCAAGATTATTTATATTTGCAATGAAAGCTTTTTTTTGGGTGGCATGTCTCAGCACTTCTGTTATAGACAATTGCAAGAATATTGAATAAAAAATAATGTAATTAAAATATATATTATCACAATTTGTTTTTAATTATGTAATGAATAATACTTGTATGAATTTTTTTTCTAGATATGAATATCACTATTTTATTTTACAAGAATGTCATTGCTTTCTTGATTTCAGCATCCAATGGCTATTATATAAAAATATTGTCATGTTTTAAAATTTTCTATAGCAAATAAATTGTTTGTTTATTATCATTTTAGGAAATTTTTGTATAAAAAGAACATTATGAGGAAGGGGTATTCATATATCACAACTGAAACAATAAAAAAATTAAGATAATTATATATAAAGATCACTGAACTATAAATAATATTATATATAGCAAAAATATTATTTAGATTTTAAGATCAATTTTTTTTTAGTAAACTAAATGATTATAAAGTTAAGAATTTAAAAAACAAAAGAAAAAAGATGCAAACATTAAAAAAAAAACATTTGATAAAAGTCAAATAAGTCACAGATGAAATGATAGTACAAAGGTGTAAGAAGCCTAGGACTGCACAAAAATATGCAATGCAAATCATAATAATAGATCAATTAATATTTTGTTAATTAATATAAACCTACTAAGATAAATTCATATATATGTGAGAATACAAAATATATAAAATATGGATTCATTTAAATAAAAGTGGAGTAAAAAATATTATTTATTTAAATAAAAACACATTCAATAAATTACTAATGTGCTAAATATAAAAAGTATTAAAAATAGATTCTGAATATGACATTGGACCAGCAAAAAATAGATCCAGAATATTGTCATATTCTGAAGAATATTTAGCAAAATGCAACACAGTGATTAGATTATATAGTGATTTTAAGAAAATTAACATTGAGAAAGATATATGACAGAGTCATTTCATATCTCAGAACATTTATAGCAGTTTTACAAGAAATATTTCTGTGGATTAGAATGGTAAATAAAGATTATTTAAATCATCTAGATTTAGTAAAAGATATAATTAGATTTTGCATATAATGCTTCAGAACTTTAGGCAATTTTGTAAGAGTTATCAAATAAAAATAAGAAAGTAGGACTAAAGATAACTGCTTAAAAGACTAAAGTAATACTCAGTAGTTTTCTCAAAAAAATAATAATAAAGATTAACAATGAATTATAAAAGGTTAACAACTACAATTGCGTTGGTTATTATTAATACAGATTGAAATATAATGGATGCAATTAATTATAAAATTAAACTTATATGGAGTGCTTCTAATAAAAATAACTTAATATTAAGAAGAAATATGATATGTGTTTGAAAATAAAGGGTTTTAAAAGATGTACTTGTGGATTTGAGACTTGAATACTTAACTAAAAAACAATTCAGAGATGTCAGATCATTCAATAAAATATGGAGAAATATATATTAGGAGTAACAAGAACAGACTGAAAATGAAATACATGGGTGAGAGAACAAATAGGCATCACTGATATCATTAAAAAAACTGAAATGAATGGGCAATTGAAATCTTAAACTGGATCACAAAAGATTATAAAAAAACTTAAAGGAGACTACATGTGATATGGATAATGGGTTAAGAAAGCTTGCTGGGGTGTTGGAAAAATAAATGTTAGAGACTGAAGAAACTGGATTAAAATTTGGAGAGACTTTCATCCTGCAGTGGATCAATATTAATTGAAAATAATAATGATGATACTCACATTTATAATTTTAGCCTATTTTGCTATCAGTGTACTGCAACTATATGATTTTAAGAATACTTTAACAGTTTTCAATATTATTTTTAATATATCTGTGTTTTTTTTTTAAAAATTCCATCCTGCAGTTCTTCATTAAAAAAAAAATCACCTCATTAAGTTTTTTTATATATATAAATTTTAAAAAATTCTGTTTTTTTCTTCCAATTTATATAAGCTAATAAAATTTTTCTGACTGGTATAAATATTAACTATATTATGGTAAGTAAATACTTGATTTCAGCGAACCCAAAATAAATATGAATCGAATATGTTATAAGCAATGAGTTAAAAAAAATGTCTTAATTTCTTCAGAGCTGAAGCTAAAAGCAGAAGTAAATATTATTTTTAGATTCTAGAAATATAAAAATATGTTAAAATCTATAACATTATAAAAACTTTTTACTAAAGATGCACCATATGATCTCATTAATTACCCACAAACAAAGTCATAACATCAAGAATAAGAATATATTTTGTATGACACTATTGCATGCAGAAATATCAGAAATTTGGATCAGCAATAGTTGGAGCATAGTTCATAATTTAAAGAAAAACAGTAGTGTCACATGCTATTTTTAGCCTTGTCAAGAATGTCTAAAATTATGTTATACTGAAGTTAAAGTAATGTTGATACATATAATATTAAATACCAAAGACTAAACTAGAAAAATATTATAATTAAGTGATACCAACTATTTAAACTAAATTTTAAAATCAAATAATTGAAGAATTTAATGTTTGTTTATGAGATTTATGATGTATTAACTGATAAATACTAAGTCTAACAATTCTTGGACTTTAATAAAATACATAAAATTCATTTGAATGTATTAGGTGAAATCTTTTATTTTATAATAGTGTTTACAATAATATGAACTGAATAATTTTCTTTTTAAAAATACGATATTTATTCTTTTATTACTTCATCTCCCCTCATCTTAACTTTTTTTTACTTGTTATACCACTATCAGTAAAAATCTTTTTTAAATTAATCTTAAATTGTTGGTTCAAAGGCTGTAAGCTGGCTCGTTAATCCATCCTTTTTCACATCAATCGTGCATAAATAAATATTTATTAATAAAATATAGATTTTTAATTACTTTCATATTATGTTTTTTAAACAGTGAGTTAATGTTTCTTGAAGTATTTTGGTCTTAATTAAGCAACTAAATGCAATATTTTTGGTAATAGCTCAGTGTACTAATGTAACAGGTAACCCCCCCTCCCATCCACACACACGCAAGGAGAGAGGTAAATTTTTAAAACGGTTCAATTGCAAAGTAAAAAACAATCCAGATTTTCCCTTCAGATCCCAAGGAATTGGGAAGAAAAAGATAATACTCAGCTAAAGATTGTTAAACTATGAAAAGTATTTGTCATATAATGTTTATTATTAAAATAAAATGTCTTTTTATAAATATATTCCCTATAAATATGTTTGACGTGTATTACAATACATTGATATTTATATATAGAAAACAAATTTGTAGATATGAATAAATGTCTACATCTTTTTAATTTTTTTATTAAGTTAACTTTACTTTGTATTTTAATTAAAATTTTGTTTATATGCAGAAACAAGTCTGGCATTCATCCTGCTAATAAACATTTAATTTATTTTTAATATTTAATATTAATATTATCTGCTTATCTATAAATGAATACTATTTGACATCTAATTATTAGTTTTTAGATTGGTAAAAGCTTATTTTAAAATTGTATACATTGAAGCCAATAATACATATAAAAAGTATACAAATGATTTTCATGATATTATTAGTAAGATAAAAACATGCACCGTACAAGATTGACATATTGCAAGAAAATAAAATAATTTATGTCTGATAATTGTAGACATGACAAACATTTTTATAGCTTATTATAGAAAAGATTCCTAAAAATTTTATCGAGGCATTTTAGAGATTTCAGATTTGATATATACATAAACATATATTAATTAGACATCTTAATAATATATAACTCTAAATATTGATGTACTTAAATATGAGATATTAAGAGATGGAAAACAATGACAAACTTCCATCAATAGTATTCAACTCTTATTGCTTAGTTGTATCACACTATTGTATAATTATGTCTGCCTACCTGCAGATAAAAATAATAATACTCACAGTAATGTATAATTCAGAAATGAAATATTTCTATTGCAATTAATTTCAATTAAAAGTTGATTTAAAGAATTCATTCTTAATTTGACATTCACTATCAGATAGACTTCATCAGTGCATTTGTTTCTGATCATTGTTTAATTCAAATATAAACTAAGATTAATATGCTGAGCAGAATCATGATATCAAAGGCATTGCAAATATTTTTAAGTAGAAAAAAAAAAAAACTAATTTAAAGAACATGGAAACAATGGTACAGATAAACTAGTCATCCATTTATCTGATTTAAAAAAAAAGGAATAATAAAATAATAGCTAAGAAGCTTTAGATATCGTATTTTATTTGTTCTTTTGCCAACAAAGTTTTTTAAAAGTTCTGATTCTGCAGTTAACTATATCCAATCATAGATGTGTCTTATAAGGTAAACAGACAATCGTCTCCCTTGAGAGTTTTACTTATTTGTTCCCATTATTGAATTCATTGATTGAAAAAGAATGCTTACAGTACAAAAATAAAAATGTGAATTAAGAATGAAAATTAAGTCAAATTAAAATACACAATGGTAGTTTCTAATCAATAGGAAAAAAGAAAATAGAAATAATGATTATAAATTATTAGATAAATATCATTAATGTATTTTATGCCATTATAATAATAATTTTAAGTCTTAATATTATTGTTTTTACAATATTTTGATTTATTTTCTACATATAATTTTCTTTATTACATTTTTTTTTTTAGAAAATAAATAATTGCTTATTCAGAATTTCTTCACAGACAAATAGGGAAAAAGACAATGTCACCATAAAGACTAGCAATGGTCAACCTATAGTGTAAGCCAGTGGTGCCCAACCTTTAACTTGACGCGAGCCAGTTGAGAATTTAAAAAAATTTGGGGAGCCACAATTATATATTACATTTTTCATATTACATTTATAAACATAGTACTTGGGTACTAAACCTGCAATGTAGGGAGATAGTGGGGGGGGGTGGCCTATTCACATTGGTATCAATCCGCCGTTTCTAATGTGGCCAAAATAACGTGTACACGGATCTTTCTCGATGAAAACATCAATATATACAGCAAAATATATATGTGTACACGAATCTATCTCGATAAAAACAATTATTTACAGCACTAAACATCAATATATATATATACAGCAAAATATATACGTGTACACGGATAAAAACAACTGTTTACAGCACTAAACATCGATATATACAGCAAAATATATACGTGTACATGGATCTATCTCGATAAAAACTATTTCCAGCACTAAACACAATATATATACAGCACCAAACCAAACGTCTACAAGGATCTTTCTCGATAAAAACAACAATATATACAAGAGCACTAAACACAATATATATATATAGCACCAAACCAAACGTGTACAGCAAAAAAAAAAAAAATGGTGTAATATGTTAAAAAGAAAAAAAAATGTAAATACATTTTATTTATTAAAAATTTGGTAACATACATATAAATTACAATTACAGGAAAAATATATTTTATTTAATGTGAAACCTGACACTGCATATCGTTATTGTTTGTATTGTAAAAATGTTTATTTTTTAGTGTGTGCATGTGCCATCAAGGAACATAAAATATTTTATCAATTTTTTTGAAGAGTGCAATTCGAGCCACATTAAACAGTTACGCGAGCCACATGTGACTCGCGAGCTACGGGTTGGGCATCCCTGGTGTAAGCACTGCATGATTGTATTAATTTTGTCACATTGACTTTGTCACATTGAATCACTGATTATAAAAATAAAAAATATGACTAGATTTTGCAAAGTAATGCTACAATCAAAAACCAATGTTTATTAATAATCAGAAAAAAATTTATAAACAAAAATTCAAATTCAATGAGTCAAATTAAAAAAAAAAGAGTCTGCATTTAACCTATAAATAAACATTTCATACCTGTCTAATTTTGAGGCTTAATTCAGAGAAAGTCTGTTTGAAAGGGTATCCCAAAAAACTGTGATCATTCTCTGGAGGATGAGCTCACTGCAGTACATGCTTCTGCCACTAGATGCCTTTTACAGAAACCCCCTACATTAGTCTCTCAACCTTTTCAGTGAGTGAAGTCATAGTGCTATGTAATAAATGATTTTGTTAAGTGATTCTTGCTTACTTGTCAAACTTTGTGATGATTGAAAAGTTGGAACAATGTGAAATTCTATTTTCTGTTTAGGGAAAATAGCAAGGGAAACAGCTATAATGTTTGAAACAGCCTATAAGTAAGTTGTTCTGGGGAAAATTTTGAGTGGTTTAATAAAAATGTCAAATTCATCACATCCAAAAAGAGGTGTGACAAGTAGAGTCAAATGTCAAGAAGATGCTGATTTTTTTTTTTTTATGCAAATAACATTCTTTACTCAGAATTCATTTGGAATGATCAGGTGTTTTACTTAAAGATTTGAAGTATTATGCATGAGTAAACTGAAAATATCCCAATTTGAGGCAAAGTGGAGAGTGCAAGCTTCACCTGATAATGCATTAGCATATAAAACTTTGAGTGTGAAACAATTTTTAATTAACAATAACATGATCCAGCTTAACCATCAGCTATATTTACCAGACTTCATTTTTTTTCTTTTTATTGCCTCAAATAAAAAAATGCCTTAAAATAAAAAGTTTTGTGGACTTAGAAGTCATGAAGAAAAAAATGACAGAGTCATTAAAAGGCATCACTTTGCAAAAGTTTCAGGGCTACTTTGAAAAATGAAAAACATATTTGGACCAGTGCATTGCATCAAATGGACAGTACTTTGAAAAATTTAATTTGTAAGATCTAAAAATAAAAACACAATTCCAGATATTTGTGATATTCCCTTGTAATTGTTTCTTATTTTCATTTTATAATTGCTTGTTCTTTTTAAGCCTTACAATTTTGTTCTTTACAAAAATTATTTTCATTGATAAAATTGATAAAAACACAAAATGAGTACAAGTGAGTTATTCAAATTTGGAAAATAATCTGCTTAACTCCAAATATTAAATCTAGTGAAAATAAAACAGATTCAAAAGTCTCTAAAATAAACAATATTTAAACAAAAATTTACCATTTTTTCATGATATAATAATATATTTATAAAACATTTTTTTTCTATATTATTGTATTATGAAAAAAAATTAAATATTATTTATCCATAGCTTACTGTATCATATATAAAAATTGAATAGTAGCACAAAAGTTGTACAATATATTTAAATTCACAGTACAAAAAAATGGTGCATGATCTGGAAAATGTTAGCCATCTCTCATTTAGACAAATGTTGAATAGTAAGATTTTGCAATTTTTCCACATTAAAATCCATAAAGGCTATATCCATTTGCGAATAAATAATTGGTTAGCTAAGTAGATTTGCTATGAATTAGCTGATTAAGCTTGCATAGAAATTGTTGACTAACTAAAAAAAAAACATTTCTATATATAAAATATTAACAATTATATTGTTGCAATACAGAAAAATTTATAGATTTTATCCTTCAAGTGGATTTCAAGCATCTATATTTCACCAATCATAGGGTGATCAATTTCCAAAAATTTTCATGCCATTCCACTCTAAATAAGATGGCATTTATCTCAGTTTTTAATGTAAAGTAATAAACAAAAATATTTAAAATATCCTTATTAACAATACAAAAAATAATTATGCATATGTATTGATTGGAACCAAGGATAGCATGCAATTTAACACATCATCTAGTTATTCTAAATGAGAAAGTTTTTGTTTTTTTAATATAGTAATTATAAGTTAATTTTCCAAGATATTTGTTTTATTGTTATCAGAATATATATCTTGTAACTATGTGATATGCCACCTGCTTTTATTAAAACATTTTTAACAGTGCAGTATATAATACTTAGCCATAAAAAGAAAATAAAAGATAAAATAAAACTAATAACTAGAGACATAAAACTATATCATTTAATATGTAGATAAAATGGTATCACTTAATAAGCAATATTTCATATATTTAGAGTTAAATAGTTATCTAATAAAAGGTATTAATAGAATATATAACTGCTATTCATATTTAATTGATACTTAATAAAGTGTGTGCGTTCATAATGTAAAAATTTTATAAAAGTTAAAAGAAAGAAAGAAAAAAGCTAGCTGAATGAATATTTTAATTTTTAGTGGTGAAAATTTATTGGGTTACTAAATTGCTAATAAGTTAGTTAAATTATTTCATTTAATCACCTTTATAATTTATACTTCAGTTAAGTCTTAAAATAATTCAATAGCATTTAGTTATTTAAAGTTGAAGTGGATTATTAAAAGAAGCTTGCCTTAAATAAGATTAGTTTCACACTCTTAGGTATGTGTGCATGCATGAATATATATGTTGACTTTTTAATCTTTAATTCTATTTATTAAAATATTCAATTTATTTATTAACTTTTAAAAATAAAATAGATAAAAAAACTTGGCTAATAAAATATTTATTATACTAAACTTCTGATAGAAACAAAAATCCAAATATGAAAATCAGTAAATTATTACATGTATTTTCTGTTTATTATTATTATTTTTTTTAAAAAAAAAACTTTATTCATGTTAAATAGTTGATTTATTATTAACCTTGAAATTGAAACCCAGAATGCTGACACGTGATATTGTTTTTGTTTTTTTTGATATTGAAGAAAAGAGCGGGGAACTGATTTGATTTTTTTTTTAGTTTCATCATGGAGGTTGTCATAATAAGAAGGAAGAAAAAACAGTGTAACTTATTATTTGCATTTATTTTAAAACCAGTATAAACTACATTTTTCTTTAAAGTCTTCACATAAAATGGATTGCTGAGGGATAGATTAAGATATCAAGTTTCATGCTTTCTTTAAACTAAACGGTCTAAATTTCAGAATATAATGTGCCAAGGTAATACTTCTAATTTAACTTTTAACTTTAAAAATTTTTAACCAATGAAAATGGTAATCTTAACTGAGATCATAGGGAAAATGATAAACAATCATTTTATGCTAACAAATCGCAGTCTTAGTGGCAGTAAATTTAAGACCAAGTTAAAAAAAAAAATGGTAAGACTGTTCAAAGCTAAAATAATTTAAATAAATATTTTGGTCTTAATTATTAACTTTTAAAAAAAAATCAAAAAATGTCTAAATGATTTTAAAAAAAACATAGATAAATTGAATGCTGTTTTTTGAAAGTTAAAAATTTGTTAATGAAAATTGGCATATCATTTTATTTTATGGCGGAAATGTCTCTTTATCATCTGCTTCTCCTGAAAGAGCAAAAAAACTGTTAATAGAATATTTTCCAGTGAAACCACAGATAACTACTAAAATTTTACAGTTAATAATAATTGTACATAATTGTCATATTTTAAAACTAGCTAGTTAATATTAAATCGTGTCATATAATGGATCCATACCTGTTCATGTTTAAAGTAGTATATCGTACTCGCGTGCTTGTCTTCTATCATAGTGAAGTTTTTTTTTTTCATATGTCATAGCATCGGCCAGGACGCGAACCCACAACCATCTGCAACCAACTATGTTGGTTTGAAAAATACTAAAGCGTCGATATTCCCATAGCTAATGATGTGGGACCTCGCACTGTAAATTATCTGCCTAGTGTTGAGGAAGCTTTACTAATGAACTGAATTTATCATTATCATCATTATTATTGTAATTTTTATTTTGTAAAAAAAAAAAGGTAATATTTTATGCTTTATTATATGTCAAGGTATCTTACTTTATTATCTGAAATTGTCTCAAGGAGTTTACAATAAAGTGTATAGAGATTTTATTACACACAGATAATTTTAAATATGTTAGCGAAAGGTTTAATTTAAAATTGCCTATTCCTTATAATTTAGGACAAATAATCATTACAGGTGACTTTATCTGAAGTTTTAATAATTTTCTTAATATCATTCATAGCAGGAATTAGATTTTGAATTTATCTGAGAACAAACTTATTTCATTAACCATTTAATTAATAATATCTATTGCGTCAATCTGTCCACTTAATTTCATAAATATTTATTATACTCATTGTTCGTGTGCATATTCCTTATCTTATGCAAATATTTACTATGCTATTTTAATGTGTTATAGTCGTTTTGATTAATACTTTCCTGTGGGTTTCGGATATTATTTAATGTGTGAATTTTAATGTTGATACAAGCTATTAATCTTTATC
Source organism: Epiperipatus broadwayi (assembly GCA_028023455.1). Taxonomy (NCBI): domain Eukaryota; kingdom Metazoa; phylum Onychophora; class Udeonychophora; order Euonychophora; family Peripatidae; genus Epiperipatus; species Epiperipatus broadwayi. The sequence continues at coordinate 1,317,978 of JAQFVV010006219.1, read as the reverse complement.
ATTAGGAATAAATTTGTATCTTACCACTGTGGGAAATAGTTATGCTTTATAGCTCTAGATTTACCAAATAGTATACAATTTATGATGTTTATGGAATGGAAATGATCTCCCATTATTATTATTATATGTATTGGCCATGAGAAAACAGTATTCCAAAAAATTTTTATATAGCTTATTTAATTAGATTCCATGGAGAGAATCATTTGTCTTTGGTGTATTTTCCCTTTTCTTAGGTGCTAAGACTGTGTCTTCACCTACACTTATGCTTGAGAAATAAGCATGGGAGCCACCATTATTATAATAAGGTTGTCTTGCTCTAAGGAGCTTATTTAGTTATGTTGTCCCTCTTGTGCTATTTGTAAGACTCAGTTGTCCACCACAGATGGTGTAGACTTGTATTTATAAAAGTTATGGCAATAATAGCTAGTTGTTGAGGTAGTAATTTTCAGTGCTTTGGTTGATCATAATAATATCCGTATTGTGCTACTGTGTTTGCCAGTAGTATACAAGTAAATCCACAAGATTTAATAATTTAATTCCTCAATTTAAAGCATAGCATGATGGAAATACGCAGAGACAATGCTATTTATATATGTCATATGAAGAAATTTGCCGAGGGGTTTTGTAAGTTTCATAAATTTTTAAATTTAATGCTATTATGTGGACATTAAATAAGTTAACTATCAACGTATTTGTGACTTACCATTTAGTTTTAAAATTAACATAGTGTGAGGCAGTTGTAATGTAATGATGACAGTTATCATCACCATATTAGCCAGCTAATTTAGAAGCAGCAATAGATGATATTGAAGTTAATTTTCATAATTTTGTTATATTATTTTAATAGTGAGATATCATAAATGCGTTAGAATGTAAAATATATGGAAAATGTTAATTAGCTTATGGTGCAAGCTAGCCAACCATTATAATTATTATTTTCAATTTCATTAATGTTTGTTTAATGCCTTGTTTTTTTTTTTTGTAGAATAAATTAGTGATTTCAAATAAATATTTAGCAAGGAATCATAATCATTTATGGTCATAAGTTTATTGTGCTATTTTGAAATTAGACAACTAAGAAGCAATAGTCTTGACATTAAGTTAATTTAAATTATTAAATCCTTGGAGTTAAATATATAAAAAAAATCCAGTAGCTATGATATCCAAACTGTAATTGTATTAGTATACTTTGTACATAATTTTTTTTTTTTGTTAATGTTTAGATGTAATAAATGTATTTTAAAATTTATTAAAATTTTGTTTTTGAGTATTTTTCTGTGTGAAATTTTTCTCTTTGCTAACACAAACCCACAAAATGACATAAATGTATATTTTCAAATTGGATAATTATAATTCTCATGATCCAAAGATTACTAATAATGAATAATAAAAAAATGATATCAATTTGTTTTAATTAAAATTTTTAAATTGACAACTGTTCATTTAAGTATTGCAATGGATGTATCCATCGTAATTCAGACTGCACATTATTAACCTATTATCAGAATTTAAATACTGTAAATGAAATATTTTATCTGTATTGTTTAGGATAAGAGAGGAAATAAAATGTACCCTTTTCCTTCTATTATTTGAATGCCATTCTAGGTAAAAGGCTATAAATATTCTAAATTTATTTACATGATTTTTTTATTTATTAAATATTTGTTGAATAAAGTAAGCATTTTTTTTTTTTGGTAATCTACGTGATTATTATGATATTAATCAGATGCATTAGCTTATTAGGAAGTATATGTTCCTAAAGCCTACTAGAATGTCAGTCATTTGCCTTGCAACACTATACCATTATTTTATTTGATAAAATACCAGAAAGAAAACCCTGAGATCTTTATTTGGCATTATAAGAAAGGATTACTTATTTATTCTACAAGAAGTAAAGGAAGTCAAATCATATCAGTGGATAATATTAAACTATACAACAGAGTTTGTTAATCATAAGAGTCTATTAAAGAATACATTTTGAAAGTGCAGATATTTATAGATCAGAGAGTTTGATTGGGATGAAGGTAGAGATTTACTTTATTCTAAATTATTTACTAGGGAATGATTGAGGTTTTATCTCTTTCCAAAATTATGTTTTATTTGGAATAATTTATTCTATCAGAGTTAAGTTCTTCCTTGGTCTTAATTGTATATCTCTGTAGCAAATTCTTTATATGTAACCAACCACTGATCTTAGTCTACTTTATAATCCTTATTGTTATCTGTAAGAGTCTCAACCCAACTCCTAGTATTGTTAAAAAAAAAAATATGTGTCCACAATTGGAAATTGGTAGAATGTTGTTTGAAATATTTCTATAAGTTAGAGAAAAGGTCCCAAATTAGGAAGAATCAGAGAGTGATTATTTATTTGAAAGATCTTCGATTTTTATTACTATATATATATATTATACGTAACTCGAAATAATAGACAATTGGTTTGTATGCAATTTAATTAAATATCATCAAATCGATTTTCATTCACAAATGAACTTTCTCAAGATGCCATTTTTAAAATTAAACATGTGACAGTAAACATAATAGTGCAACTGAAAGAGCTAAAGAACATAACAGAGCAATCTGGACCATATAATCACTATTTGGAAACAAGGCATATAATAAATGGTGAGGAAAATATAAAGACAAGAAAATATAGTAAAAATTTTAAAGAAAGAAAATATTATGAAACATTATATATACAAATAAATGATTTAATATGGTCAATGGTTTGATGAAATTGGGAAGGAAATGGTCACTGTTAGATAATTGGAAGCTGTAATATGTAAGAATGTATAGGTATGTATATATGTATTGATAGTGTAAGACAAGGATTGTTTGATAGGGAAATTATAAGGTAGAAAAAAAATGAATAAATGAATGTATATATATATATTAATATGGTCAAGGTTTCATAAAATTGGTAGAGAAATTATCAATATTAGAAGATATAATATATATATATATATGAATGTATATGCATTGATAATATAAGAGTTATTTATTTGATGATAGATAGTAGGTATAAGAAAGAAAAAGATGAATAAGAAAATGTATAATGCATGTATACATATGTGTAAATTTATAAAAATAATATTTTCTATTTTTCCATGGATTTATTTTTAGTGATGGCCACTAGAGAGTGTATAAAGCTGTAGACCATTTATTATTTGTATATGCCTTGGGGCCTAATAATGTAAATAATTGTATATATGTTATTAGTTAAACATTATAAGAAATTGTATAATAAAATTTATTTTAATATTAACCGTTAGTCATTATTGACCCTCGCGGAACTGCATCCTATCTTAGCTAGACCTAGCAATGGGTGCAATCACAGTCATAATTCAGATCATTAGGAAAGAATGGTGAAATTGATAAAAGTATAAGCAATGCAATTAGCAATCGGGGAATTTGATGTCAGCGAGGCAAGTAGTTGGCCCCTGTACGTTCAACATGTGAGGAAATACTTATTTACCAATAAAGTTAAAGATAAGAAGTATAAGATTGCTTTATTATTGTGCTTTACAGGTAGAGGAGTTAAGGAGTTATTGAGATAGCCAGCAGGTTCACTGAACTGCTAAGTGTGAAATAATTTACATACGATCACATTAAAAAGCATTTGGCAAACCATTTTAACCCCCAACCGTTGACAGCACGTAGATAAACTGAAATTCTGAGCCATGAACCAAGGTTGGAAGGAAAGTATAAACGATTATGCTCTGCATAATTTAAAAAATTGCATCTACAGATATTTCCTAGATGAAGTGCTCTTGGAACAATTACTTATTGGTATGTGCAATGATAATTTACACAACAACTGTTGGCTGTAAGTGATTTAATTATACCGAAGCCATAAAATGTGGAATAGCTTCTGAACTTGTGATTGACAATCTCTTAAATTTGCCGATGTCAAAAGTAACAGCAAATCACAAACAGATGTTTGTAGAATCATAAGTAAAGATTTGTTGAAAAATAACTAAAAGAGTGCTAACAGTGACTTTATATATTTCTGCTGTGGGGAAAAAAACCAGCAATTGCTATTATAAATGTGAGTGTTGTAATAGATGTAAGAAAAAAGGGCACTTGGAAAAAATGTGTAAAGAGAAAAATGATAGTTATAAATTCATCCAGCAAGGCCAGGGAAGTCAGTATACAAGATTAAAAAATGTCCACTACTGATGACAAGATTATGTTACAACTAAAGCTGTTTGACCAGCCTATATCTATGGAAGTGGAGAGTGGTAGTGCCATATCATTGATGTCAGTCTGTGATTGGTATACCATGACTTCCAAGTTTAAGAAAAGACCCATTATACAGAAGTCTGATCTAAAAGCACATGATATAAATGGTAAGGCCATTAGAATAAAGAGAGTTGTTCAAGTGCCGATATGTGAAAGTCAGGGCAAAATTATTGTACTAGCATTATACATAGTACATGCCCCCATAAAACCTATATTAGGTCGAGACTGGTTCAGAAAAATGGGAGTTAAAATATTGTTCTCTATAAAATAGAGATACTCAAAGACAAAAAACCTTTCCAGCAGCTAGTAGGTATCAAAAGCAGGTCTGAAAATATCCAGAATGGCCAGGAGAAGAAACAAATGAATTACAAAGATGTACTAAAAGCAAGAGTAAAAACAAAGTGGTAGCTCATTGGACAGCTGAAGACAGTGGCTACAAATGGATTATGAAGCAGATTTGTGAAGGCTGGCCAAATTAAGGTCCCACTTTCCTTTACAAAAAACTGTTGAATACCCAGGAACAACTGTCAGTATGCAAAGGCTGCATTATGAATAGTGACTGTATACTGATTCCAGTCAAGGGTAGGCAGCACATAGTTAAGTGGCTGCAGAATAGTCAATGAGACATTGGCAGAGGAAAAGTGCTATAGCTTAGTCATGTCTGGTGGGGTCAGATATTAGAGCAGACCTAAGGGAACAGAAATAATTATGGTGATACTCAAACAATTGTTCTACAAAAAAGTTAAAAGAACTCCACATTCCCTAATAATTCCTATTAAGTTCAGAAATTAAAAACTGATCTCTGAAATTAGGGAAAATAATGATATGTATGTGTATATTTAAATGCACATGCATATTGTAACCAAAAGGGGGGGGGGGAGAATAAGAGAAGAGAAAAAAGAAAAGAGAAGAGAATGGAGAGAACTCTCTACAACTTAAAAATCAAAATATTAAAATCAGAGATTCTTCAGCTAGATACAGTGGGGCTACAATAAAATTTACAAAGATGATAATACACAGAGGACTATAATAAAATGGAGGAAAATCTAACAATACTGCCAAATGATCAGGGCATAATAATAATTTGGAATAAATTATTGAGGAGAATTTCTACTTTATCAAATATTTATGACTTAACCTTCCATCAAATCATATTCTCTGAGTACAATAAGTTTGTGACTAACAAAAATTTATCTTTCCTACTAAAGTTTCTTCTCTATTTCAAAATAAACACTATTCTTGTCATGACTTCCAATAGCATAATTTGTAATAAATTATATGAAACAAAATACCAATAAGATGTGCTCTTCTAGCACAGAGAATAAATAAGAAATTTTTATTCTACACTAGTAATACTTAATATCACGACATAGAAAATTAAATAAATCACTGTAAAAACAACAAGAATAAATAAATGATCCCAGGAGTCCCACTATAACTCTTGTAAAATGCACTATTATGAAGTTGCCTACTAAGTAAATGAATAGATGAATGTATAAGTGAATGATATCCTGGCTAACTATAGGAGACAAACACTCGAAGTGACTGCATCCTTGTATAAGATAATAATATTTATCAAATTATAAAAAAGGATATTTATTTCAATATTTAACTGCAAAATTAAAATATTAAAAGTTTAGACTAATTATAGCCTTTTACCCAGGACATCACTCAAGATGGAAGAAAGACAAGGGTCCTGTTTATATCCTTCCCCCTTCCCACAGACAATCTTTATAAAAACTAAATGTAATAGAACTAATAGGACTTTAACATTAAAATAACACCATAGGGTGAAGTCTGAAATAGCATAATCTTCTAAAATGTCAAACCATATTCACTTTATATTATACCATTTTCCATCTTAGAAGTTAACATAGTTAAAATATTTCTTAAACAAAATATTATTTTTGGTATCTGGAAATAGGAAATTATCTGTTACATTGATTTCATTCAGAAATCACAACTATATGCGTGACTTTATTTTATTTTGGTGAATATGAAAGTATTCTGCATATCCTTTATATAATGAGAGTAAACAATATTGTGAACCCAAGATAAGAGCATATAAAAAAAAAAATAGAGACTAAATTTATTTTAAATAAATACTCAATAGGTTTATTTATAACATATAATAAAATAAAATTTACATAAAATTTGGAAATATTGCCAAGATAATGCTGTTAACACATTATTTGACTGTCAGTATTTAAACAGTCTTTTGATCTTACAAATAAACTAATAAGGTTTCTTTTGAAAATAAATGATTTTACATGAATCATCATTATTTAACAGTTTATTAAAATGGAGAGTTAACACTAGCTAATTGTATACATCTCCAATATAAGTAATCCCTCAAACAATTTTGGGATTAACCATTAGCTTATTAACATAATTTCTCTTTATTTATTTTCTTCTAAAATAAAGTAACCAGAATTAATGAACTGATCTGCTAATACTTGATATTGTCAGCTAAATAAATTTAAGCAATAGCTGGCATATCTAAAATAAATCTCAAATTACAAATAAAGACTACCTATTGCTTAGAAATTTTGAACTAATAAATAACTGAATAAATGAATGAAATGTATGGGCCACTCTTCAGAAGTCATTTGCACACATAAAATTAAGAAATTACTGTCCATGTAATATAAATTACTAAAATGTTAAAAGTAAATGACTTACACATCTACCAGTGAAAGTTCTAGATGAATACAGCAATTACATAGCATGTGTGGATTGCACTTACTGGCTATATGCTTACAAATTAAACATTTAAAATTACTAACTGTTGTTGTTTGGTTTCTGGATGATTATAGTATCATAATAGCACAATACAGACATGGTTTCACCTTTAAGCACTAAAATAACTGAGTGCAACCCAAAGAAACTAAATCCTTCAAACTAGCTTATCTTGTTACCACATATCAAAAATACAAAACAACCTCACCTACTAGGGTGGAAAAATAACTTTAAATACATCATGAGTAATAGGCCAAACATAGTCTCTGGTGTAGTCTTGCATAAATCAATAAATACATCATAAAAATAAAGGCATCCAAACACCTACATCTGAGGCAAAAGAAGATGCCCGGACTTCATCACAGTGCATCGGGAAAACATGGAAAGACACACCAAAAATATAGGATCCTCTCCAGGGATCTAGGTATTTTATAAATATGTGATAATAATCATTGGAAATAAGCACTATCACCTCATAGAACAGCATATAATAAAGATGGGGAACTTGTCCACTCCATCAAACACAATAATAAATATAATCAGTAGGGCCTTACCTTATGAGTCCAAACAATACTATACTAACAATGACAAGATACAAAACATCACTATAACTAATTAAAGTCATATTCTAAATTTTAATCATAATAAACAATAAGCAATATCTGAATCAACAATTGCAATTTAAATCAAACGACTAAAAAATTAATAAAGAAAATTAATAGCATATGAAATTTTTGGCACAAAGCAACAATGCACACATGTATGGACCACCAAATATCAAAATTATGGTAACCAGTGGACATGAATAATAATATGAATAAAGTCTGAGAATAATAATTCTCAATGCATAAAAATATTAGCAGTTATAATTACTATTGCATTTATGCAAAAATATGAAAGTAAACTTCTGACAATTATTTTGGCTGTTTAGCACATAACTGAGTAAAATACCTTACCTTTAAAATAGTTATTGTGAAAAATGAAAATCTCCACTAACTCAAAATAAATAAAGTATAATTTAGCTTATCAAACACATACCAAATATATAATAAATGTTACCTGATAATGTGTAGAATATCTACACATTCTGACAAATGCATTAAAATTATATAAATTAATTACCTGGAATACTTGTAGTACTAAATAGGATTATATTAAATGTAACAAAATTCCAAAAGAAAATATTGCATAAAATATTTTTACCAATATATATTTAAAAAACCTTAGTTCATAAGCAAGCTCTCTTCACACTGAGCCATCTGTTAAGTGCACATAGTATTAATTCGATGGGCAATGTTCTGTAAAGCTTCTAAACAAAACTATTATTTTAAATGTGGCAAAAGAATTTCCAAAACAAGACATATACAACAATTCTTATATCTAATTTAGTTTTAAAATATAAGCACTTCTAAAATATAAGCAGCAAAATACATGAAAATAAAATTATATTGAGTCACGACTAGGGAAATGACAAGCTGATAGAAATTTTTTGGTAAGCTGATAGAAATTTTTTGGTATCCCGCAAGTTTATTTAATTAATAACGCAGTTTCACTTTTATACTTTTCAGAAGCATATTTTAACCATTTTTAAAATTCACTTGTGTAAAATAATGAGATGTTTCCAGGTTATTACTTAATACATTTCCATAATAAAATTCACAAAACATTTTGTTAGCAGAGAATAATTCAGCATATCAGAACGTCTTTAGAAATATTTCTACTAACTTCATGACATAGATTGATAAATTAATATTTTTACATTTTCTTTTAAAAGCAAATTATATTTCTTCAAAAGTTTGAATTGAAGAGTTCCAACATGCAAACATTTAAAATTATTTTAATTCCTCTAGTATATGTTTCCTTTTCATATATGAAGAACTATTTTTAAAGCAGGTTAATTATTTAATCATTTCTAGAATTATTCTTTAAACAGTTCCAGTGGCAAATAATAATCTTGGTTATGAAATAGGTAAATTAATATAATGAATTTTAAACTTTAAATATACAGCTTAAATAGTATATGCATTTCAATTTTCTTCTTTTAAAACTTCTCCTATTCATGAGATAACTAAGCCAAATAAGAACTGGAAAATTGTTCTGCATAATTTCAATAATATTCATAAATAAATATAACAATGGGTTTTCATTAAAACTTATTCAGAAGTTAATCTTATTCAAGTGGTTTATAACAATGATAAAACTCCTCTGTAGCATTTTTTTTATAATTAAGAAAGCTTAATTGCAATTCAGTAGCAAATAGTAAAGGCTATCTGAAAATTTACCCAATCTTCAATGCAGACTTGAGAATAACTAAGTTTAAATTAAACACTTTTAAGAAAAATAATAAAAATTTAAAAAAAAATACTTTACAATTTTAACTTGTGCCAGGTCATCAGAAAGAATTCAAGCCAGAACAGAAGAAACAGAAGAGAAAGAATGAACAATTTAAACAACCAAACTTCTCTTTTTATAGTATTTTTTTTACTTAACTGTCAATTTCTTATAAATACCCAATAAATAAAAACTGTGATTTTTACCATTTTTTTAAAACTCAATCATAAGATAAGTCAATCAATCGATGACATAATTTTAATCTAGATATTTCAAAAATGACATGTGATTTAAGAAACTTAATAAAATTTTCTTATATAAAAAATATATATAAAATAATCACCAGTTATTCATCTACTGATTGAACTACCTTAGGATATTTATTTACTAAAGCTTAAATTAATAACTATTTTATTCATTAAACTACTTTAATCAATATTATAATTATTTATTCATATATTTTTTAAATCAGTTCAAAGAACTCAAAAATAAAACCATTTAATTAATTCCAAAATATAATTTCCCTGCATTCATGCACACAGACTCACACACATGAACAAGGAAATGATGTTCTAAACTTTAACTTAATTTATTAACTACTTTTAAATAACTAGTTGTAGTTTATTATAACTACCACATAAGATATTTAAAGATATTAAATATTAAAATAACTTTTACAAACCTTAAAGCTGACCTATAATAAACTAATATTTAAATTTTTATTCTACTATTCTAAAATCTACCAAAGTCACCTTAAAATTAATTTTACATTCTGTACTCTCTTCTATCTTAGAACTAATTTACTATACTATTAAAATACTATTTTCTGGTGCACTTTTTAAACATAATACTGTTATTTTATTAATAATTGAAATTATTAAAAGCAATATAAACTATTATGATTAGGATAAACATAAAAGAAACATATCTGCTTTGCATACAGGCTGTACTAAAGCGTTATACAGCAAAATTATTGTTTACTCCATATTTTACTTATTATTTAACTTTTTTTTAAAAAAAAAATCAAATAAACATTGAAATTTGTTATTCTAAGGTAATACATTATTTTTCTCTTTACTAGTAAAAATTGTAATTATAAATATGTGACTTTTTTTTGCATTAAATAGTGAAGCTATAATTATATGAATAATGTATAATAGGTCTGCTTAGCACTTTCAAGATTCAATGTTGGAATCTCATACTCATAGCTTTGTGAATAAAGACTGTTGTGATTATGCAAATGAGTTTGAATTTTTAATTAGTTAGTCCATGTATTCAAACCCAGTTCTGCCCAAATAATTTGTACAGAGAAGAATGATGCCAAAAGAAAAGTTAAAGAAGCTTTCTACATAGCAAATGATATTAGTGCCATTAAAAGAAGAGAGGCATGCTTTGCTCTCTCCAAACAATGGACTAACTAATTAAAAATTCAAACTCATTTGCATAATCACAACAGTCTTCATTCACAAAGCTATGAGTATAAGATTCCAACATTGAATCTCAAAAGCACTAAGCAGACCTATTATACATTATTCATATAATTATAGTTTTACTATTTAATGTGGAAAAAAAAGTCGCATATTTATAATTATTCTAAGGTAAGCAATGGGAGCAAGTGTGAAAACACTTGGTCACAATATATAAATATATATAATTGTAAAAACTTATATAGAGAAAAGTAATAAGTTAAAAATATTACATAATTTGAAAGTATTTATTCTTTTAAAGTAGAAATTAAAAATTATAGTCTTTAGATTAGAAAAAGATTAATTTCTAAAATGAACAATAGACTAATTAATAAGAGTAGAATAAGTCATTATTCAAATGAAACAAATTAAGGAATTTGACTTAGATTCATTTTTAAGATAATGACAATCTACAAATAACTGATTAATTAAAAAAATAGAAAGAATAATACTTAAATTCTGATGGCATATGGAAAAGAAGAATCACCTAATTGGATGGGCAGAGGACTAATTAATCATTTGCAAGTATTCAGAGACATAGTAAATAATTGGAAGAAGAAGGGACACAATTAATCCTTGGAGTGTGATCTGTGTAGATTGATATATAGTAGAGTAGGATGTCTTCCCTTGCAAAGACACTTCAAGTGTGGAGAACTGTCCTTCAAACATGAGAACAGTCAGCATAGGACTTTTAAGGTCATATTGATCTTTATTATTTGTATATGTCTTTGGGTCTTATAATTTAAATAATTGTATATATGTTATTAGTTAAATGTTTTAAGGGATAAGATACTAAAATTTATTTTAATATTAATCATTAGTCATTATTGGCACTCATGGAAGTGCATCTATCTTAGCTAGACATAGCACGTGGGAAAGAGAAGACAAAGAATTTTTATTGGGGGATATAAAGTTAAGTGTGGGGAATATATATAACTATTTAAGAATCGTCTTAAGTAATCAGAGAAATTGCTTGGATGAATGAGAGAAAAAATTGATAAATGAAACAAAGAAAAGAAAGGCACTAATAAAGAAATTAACAGTGTTCTCATATAATAAATATGATGTAGCTAAAACTGTATGCAAGGGAGTGGCAGTAACAGGGTTAATATATGGTAATGATGCATTATGTGCTAGTGAAGGGGTATTAGATTACTTAGAAAAAGTACAAAGAGAAGTAGAAAGACATGCATAAGATGCAGATGTGTGGATGGCAAAGAAGGCAATTCAAGGAGAAATAAGATGGTCAAGTTTTTATATGAGAGGTTCAAAAAGCAAAATGAAAATGTTTGGTAGATTGCAGTTTATGGATAATAAAAGAATAGCCAAAATAGTATTTAATTGGGTTATGAATAAAGGGCAGACAACAAGATGGGTGAAAAAGATAATGCAATATGCAGAAGATTTGGATAAAGAATTTATATCAATATACTTATACAAAAGGTGGGATGATTGTGTTAAGAAAGTTGTTGAGTGTTATAGTATTAATGAATGGGATAGAGGAATAGATGCATTAATAAAGAATAACAAGTTGGAGAGATGGAGAACTGGTATGGAGTGTAAAAAGAGTTTAAATATTTATAGAAGTAAACAGAATATTGAGTGCGAGTTAATTTATGATAATAGCAAGGAAAGTAATTTACTGTTTAAGGCTCGGACAGGATCTTTAGCAACAAGGGAATATACACATAAATGGAAAAATGTGGGTGATTTAATCTGAAAGTTATGTAAGGAAGGCATAGAAAATATTAGGCATCTGTTAATTGAATGTAAATGCCTGAAAGCAGAAAGGGTACAAATAATGAACTTGTGGAAGAATAAATATTAACAAAGTGATTATACAGGAAGTGTTATTGGTTTTTATGCTGGGTTTGGGAAAAAATAAGCAGGGGTTTAGATATAAAGGCCATGGAGTTGACAAAGATTATATGGAATGAAGAAGGATATGGGAAAACTTAGGATAGGGAATGGAAAGGGAAGTTAAAGTGGCTAACAGGTTTCTCTGGGCACATTTGCTGAGAGATTCTTGACTCTGTATAAGGAGAAGTCACAGTGAATCACATCATGTCATGTTACTGTCACATAATTAATTTTAAAAATGGAATCATGAGAAGATTCATTTGTGAATGAAAATCAATTTGATATTAAATTAAACAGCATACAAACCAGTCATCTATTATTTCGAGTTATGTATAATTCGATTGATTAAGTGTTTATAAGTTTTTGACAACATTATGGTCATATAAGTTACTGGAAAATGACAATAAGAATCGATATATATATAACTTTATTTATTTATTTAATTGTTCAAATTAAAAGAAATGTGTGACAATAAAGAAGATAGAAAGAAAAAAATGAAATAAATATCTGTTTATAGAGAAGAATGATAATAAAAATATAGAATTTTATAAAAAAAAAAGATAATTCTTAAATGATAGAAATAATCCAACAAATATTTATATAATTCTTTGGATGAAAGTTTTATTATTACTAATCTAGTTTTAAAAAATTATAAAAGATGACATTCTCTTAATTGTTTGATATTCACTTATTAAAAAACATTTTAATGATTGTCTGATCTACTTTATTCATTATATAATTATACTTCAAAATATACTTAAATATGTTTAATAATAAAAAAATATATATAAGTATTCTGTAAATCATTATACCAAATAAAAAATCCTGATTTTTTAAAATGAATATTCTGAAACTGTTTTGTCAAAATTTAGTCATTCTAGATCAGGGTTGGCAAAGTACAGTTGATAAATTACATATTGCTCTTTAATCTTAATCTTATGGCTCTTTTTATCATAATAAACATAAGCACATTTTTTATTTCCTTTTATAATTTGCAAATATATATTCTGATGACTCTAGGAGAACAAAAATGCACTTTACAAATTTAACCTTATTATAGAATAGTAATTATTGTATATAATGAATATTTAACTATTACAAATTTCTATAGTCATTCAGAAATTCATATTTTCATGAATTGATTTTTCATCTCTTTTCTTGTGGCTCTTTTATGGAAGGGGGGAAATATTTAAATAAAATGGCTTGTCATGTTAAAACATTTGCTGAGCCCTGTTCTAGATAGATTTACAAAATAATAAAATTTTATTTTATGTTTTAGAATATTTTTTCATTTTAAATAACAGATGAGAAAAGAATAATTCGGTTTTTACGTTAAAGAGAATAAAAATTAATTGAAATATTTTATATGTAAAATAACAATTTATCTTTATTGTAACGATATATAAATATGCTGTTATATTAATTTAAAATAAAAACTTTAAGTTCGCAAATAAAAATAAATTTATTAAAAACTAAAAGCTAAACTTTACAAGTATTTTTTTTTTTTTGATAAGAAAAAAGAGTAATTGAATGTATTCTTTTATAGAAGAAAAAAGTACAAGATGTAAAAATAAAATATTTTTGTGAAAAGATTTATATATTTTTTTGTAAATGGAAATGATTGTTTTATAAATCAATTGAAAAACAAACTAGCCCTTGGGGCTCTTATATAATTAAAAAGTCAGAGGGAAAGATATAGATAAGAGAATAAAAAGAATTAGCTTGACCAATGGAAGCACCAAGCCTCAGCTTGGACCCTAATAAAAATGATGGATTAGTGACGTTTTGTTTGTGGAATCCATAAGATCATTATAAAAGAAAAACGATTCAAATTAAAATGGTTCCAGACAGTTGCAGCTTGATTGTTTTTGAGAGGTGTGATAGGACGCACATATCACCCTCTCTCTATTTAAAAATGAAATGACTGAAATACCAGGAATAAACCAGCTAAGGCCTCCTTCAGGAACAACAAAACAGACTTTTCCACTGTAAGATATAAATGGAAATTTTTTTACTAAAAGTAATTAAGAACATTAAAGATTTGATCAGCTAATCTAAATTTTAAAAAGGAACTTTTATCTGACTTATGTTTCAAATTAATTATAAATGTTTAATTTTTACATATTTGTTTGCTAAATAAAAAAAATCATTTCCATTTTATTATTTTTTATTTGTATTAATATTTATTGTTTAAATTTTAAATGCATTTAATTTAAGTTGGGCATAGACACTTGCATAGATTTGTTCACGTTTAATTACGTTTTTGTTTTCATATATGATTAAAATATATAGACATTCGGTAAATAATGATATCTTACGTTGAATATCTAAAATGTATTTGTTCGTATGTCTTGTTAATTATTGGTGTCAATGCGGCATCTTATGATGAATGCCATTGGGTTTCTAGTGAATTCCCTCTGCAATTACATCAATGACTTTATATTTTGATCATGTATGTTTATGTTGAAATGTTTTTGAGCGTGTGATCTGTATAGTCGATCTATGCTCAACATTAAACAACAAACTTTTATAAAATCCATCTGTGTAAATTTATATAAATATTAAATTTAAGTTGGGCATGAATGGCTATATAGATTTGTAAAGTTATATTAATTAATTAGGGGAGGGTAATCTTAGGTTATTTGTTTCGTAGTTAGATTAGGTCAATGGATTGGATATATTGGTGTAATTAGTAGATGTAGTTCGCTATGGGCAGGATCTCCATTATATGCCGCACACCTCTTTTCACCTATGGAAGGGAATAGTAAGATGGAGAAATGCAGTCCCTTGTTCTTCTTGCCATACAGATGTAACATTCCTGTATTGGACAAGAGTCAATGTCTTCTCTAACCATGCTGTTCAGATGTACATTCCTGGACAGTATGGTATATATTTGTGCTGTCGTATTTTCATGCTACATTGAATACATCAATGTATCAGATGGATTGATGCCAGTTTGACTGCGAACTTTTGGCCTAAGGTTAAATAAGGGAGAGAATATTTTCTTTTCAAATACAATCTATGTAGTCTATTCATACTCGACAATCTTAATAAAAAAAATATTAAATTCATTTGTACGGACAATCTTAAAATTTTAAAATAATAATTTAAATTAAATGTTAATATTAAAATCTAAAATAATAAATGTTATTCCTCAAATTTAAATGATTATATATGTGCGTAAATAAATATTGTTTGTGTGTTAATTACTGGCAGTGGCTTTTATTTTTTTTATATTTAAGATATGAAATAAATTAAAGATATGTATTGTTATCTCTACGTCTAGCTAGTGACTTGGGCTAACGGTCCAAATATAAAATAAAGTGGGATCTTAACTTACGTATCTGCCTACTATATAAACTTTTCTAGGTTCAAATGCCTAGATGGCGCCCTTGTAATGCAAATATGGTAAGATTCGATCTTCACTTTCTTTTGAACCGTTATAATTATATATGTTAAAAAAAAATTATATTTTTGATTTTAACTATATAGTTTTAACATCATTCTTTCTTAAATGATATAATCCAAACAATAACATATGATATTTGAAAAAAATTTAATGAGAGAAAATATATCAATTCTTATTGAATATTTACTATTTTATAAATTTTAGAAGCATAACTTTTCATTTTGTAGAAATTATTATTTTTGTTTTATTTGAGAGATGCTTTCTGTAAAATAAACAGCTAATAATCTTTGCTTCATTGCAAGGTGTAAGCAAATATTGGTACATATACTATCAACAAAAAACAAAAAATTTTAAACAAGATAAAATTAAATTATCAGTAAGCAATATTAATTATTTTTTCAAACTTGATTTTAAAGTACTTATAGAAAATTTCCATCTTATTTTTGACCTTGTTGTCATGACATAAAGTTGTAAGGGGACTTTATATATTTTATTTGATGGAACATTCATTTATATTAATAATAAGAATTCTTATTTCCAAGTACAATAATTTTACTTACGACATTCTTTGGAGATTATAATGAGATTTCACTTAGCATTTTATGACCCAATGAACAATAAAACTTTTTATAGATATTCATGCAATTCCTCTTAATAGAATTTATGATTTGCTGATTATAGTTAGTAAATACATTTGCTCAGAATCTCATTTTATAAAGAAATAAATGTTCAATTAAAAAAAGAGAGACCACTAAACATCACATGATCACCATCTCTATACTAGCACATAATTGTTGTAAACAAAGATAAAACTCTCAATACAGTACTGCCACCCTGTGCCAAACAGAGTAATCAATGGATGACAGAAGGCTTGTGCATAAAATCCCTATCTAGTGCCTACTCATCCAATATCCCCAGACTAGTTTCTGGCTTGTGGCCATCATGAGTGAAGAGCCTTGGATCTGAGAGCACTGCACCTAGATCTTAGGATCTAATGCAACCCTCCAGCAACCACCTTTTAACTCTACTTTACTACAAAACTATGAGAATGAAATTGAAAACACAATAAGCTTATAAGCTATTGAGCTTAGATTGAAAATAGTATTGTGTTTTCAATTCATTCTCGTAGTTTTGTAGTAAAGTAGAGTTAAAAGGTGGCTGCTGGAGGGTTGCATTAGATCCTAAGATCTAGGTGCAGTGCTCTCAAATCCAAGGCTCTTCACTGATGATGGCCACAAGCCAGAAACTAGTCTGGGGATATTGGATGAGTAGGCACTAGATAGGGATTTTATGCACAAGCCTTCTGACATCCATTGATTACTCTGTTGGGCACAGGGTGGCACTACTGTATGGAGAGTTTTGCCTTTGTTAAAAAAAGAGAGACTTGTATGCTTGGCTTGACATCTTCTTACTAATTATTGCTATTATATAAAGACCTTTATAAAATAGAAATTTGTAATGAATTATATCTTTAAAAAATTAGTGTCTTCTCTTAAAGATCCATTATTTAGCTATTTCCCTCCCTCCAGAATATTAAATTAAACATTAAACACATGCTGGTTTAAATATTCTATTTTAAAATACGAAAATAAACAAGTTATAAATTTTCTAAATATTATTGTTTTCTACTTTTACTTTTAACATTAGAAAACTACCCTTTCTTTACATTATTGTTAGAATTTACTTATTTTAAATTAAAATTTAATTTACTATATTTTTAATTGTAATATAAGGCATTTGAACACTGACTTTCAAACTCCCTTCAGCTATCCATTCTATCTCATATAACCGATACACATGACTGCACACATGTGAAAAAAATAAATAATCTCCAATATACATATTTCAAGATGAACCAGCATTTAACAGTTGGTCCAAATCATCATCATATCCAACAAACATATATAGTCAGTGCTCAGTTTATATTAAGATAGTAAATCCTCAAACTTTATAGGACAGGATTCAATCTACTCCAAGTTCAAACTCTTCAGTCATCCATACCATTGAAAATCTGATGATGGAATGCCCCAAATCCTTGTTAATGCCAATATTATCATCATGCTCATGTTGACTTTAAGTCAATCTGACCCTTCACGCATGGCCTTGAATCTATAAATCATCAATTTTTGACATAATTCTGAAGACAATCCAAAGGTTCACTTCCCATGAAGAACCAGCTGTTTTTAAACTTCCAGGTAAATGTACAGCTATATTATTTATACTTGTACTTAAATATTACAAATTCAGCCTATATCCTGCCTATTCCTCTTCTACATATTTAAAGGGATAAGGTCCTATACATAAAATGTCACATTGAACATGGGCATAACAATAATATTTGGCATTAACAAGGGATGTGGGCATTCCAACATCAGATTTTCAATGATATATATGGCTGAAGAATTGGAGTGTAGAGTAGATTAAAGCCTCTCAATTAAAGTTTGAGGATTTGTGATATCTTAATATAAACCAAACACTGATTATATATATATAAAAACAAAAAAAAAAGACTTATAAATCCAATAAATAATATTATATTTCAACCAGAGGACTGGTTTTCATCAGAAAGAAAAAAAATACACAGTAAAATGGCGATAATCAAAAATTACAGATTTGGTAAAAGATTAAAAAATTAAAAGATTAAAAATTTAACAAAATCCACCTGATTGGTCACAAAATCTACCCAATCAATGACAAAATTCAAACAAAAAAAAAAAAACTACATTCCCTCCTAATCAAGCTTAAATTCTATTTAAATTAAAATAAATATAAAAATAAAAAATCCAAAATTAAAAATTAAAATATACATATGTGCATACATAGAAAAATTAAACTATGCTCACATACAAAAAATAGCTGTGCTCACATTAATATTCATTAAAAACTAAAATACTTATACATTTTAATCAAAAATTATAGTTAGTGCAAAGTACAATAATTTATAACTAATTATTTATCTATAAACCAATTAAACACAGATATTAAACATCCATGTAACCAATCTTTACATAAAAAACCTCATATAAGAAAATTTTCACATAAAAAACACACATATAGAAATCATTTAGGAGACCAGGTAACCCAGAGATGTAATAGTTCCAGTGTTCAAATTCAATCCATGTGGTTCTAAGGTCTTGAATTTAAAAATAAAAAAACTCTCCTTTTGTTTCCTCTCCCTTGTAGAAGAAAAACCTTCCTGAAGAATCACTACTTTTAAATCATCAATTGAATGATTCGGTAAGTTAAAATGTTTTGAAACCGGTCTATCTTTATTCTTATGCAAAATGTCAAATCTATGATTAGTCATTCTGACATGTAAACTATTTGCTGACTCACCTATATACTGGTTTAAACATCTACTACACTCTATCAAATATATCAAATTAACACTTTTACATGTAACATAATTAGGAATATACCATTTGAAATTACAATTCTTAGTACTAAAGACCACTTTTGTCACAACAATATGTTTACATGTAAAACATCTTTTATCTTTACATGGAGAACATCCTTTTTCCTGTACAGAACTACTAATAAAATTTGTTTTGACAAGTATATCTCTAAGTGATCTATGTTTTCGATATACAACCTTAGGTGGATCAGAAAAAATAGATTTTAAATAATCTGTGGACTGTAATATGTTAAAATGTTTTGCCAATATCCGGTTAATATTAGGTAAATCTCTATTAAAAGTAAGAACCAATGGTGGAACATCTAATTGTTTTTTACTCTTTTCAGATAAAAGAAGTTTCTTTCTATCAATTAAAGAAGATCTCCTTACTGCATTATCCAACAATGTCTTAGGATACCTCATATTGAGCAATCTATTATATAAAATACTATTATTTTGTTGAAGAAATTTCTCATCATTACAAATCCTCTTCATCCTTAAAAATTGACTATAAGGAATATTAGCCTTTAAATGTTTAGGATGGTTACTATAAAAATGTAGATAGCTGTTATTATCAGTTGGTTTCCTATATACAGTAGTAGTAAGAACTCTATTAGTGTAAATAACTTCAACATCAAGAAAATGAGCAATTGATTTTGAAAAATTCATTGTGAAATTAATATGTTTATTAAAATTATTTAAATAACTTAAAAAATTATGAAGTTCAACTTCACTATGTGGCCATATCATGAAAATGTCATCTATATATCTAAGCCAAGTGTGAGGTTTCAGCTTAGCATTATCAAGTATAGAGGACTCCAGTTTTGACATAAAAATATTCGCATAACTTGGTGCCATCTTTGTACCCATTGCAGTACCTTGTTTCTGTAAATAGTATCTAGAATCAAAAGTAAAAAAAATATTTCTTAAAACCAAATATATTAATTCAACCATAGTAGTAATAAGACCATGATCATACTCTCTATCTTGTAAAGCACATTTAATAGCCTCAACTCCATCATCATGAGGTATATTTGTGTATAATGATACAATATCCAAAGTAACCAAAAAACAATCAACTGGTAATTCAGATTTAATATTTTCTAACACACAAAGAAAATGAGTAGTATCTTTAACATAAGAATTAAATGATGGTGGAATAAATTTAATAATATTATCAACATATGCTGAAATATTTTCTGTAGGACTACCAATACTAGCTACAATAGGTCTGCCTGGACAACCAGGTTTATGAATCTTTGGCAAAATATAAAAACTACTAGGATGAATTTTGGTTGGTACTAAAAAGTTATATACATTATTATTTATAAGACCCCTATCTCTCATATCTTTTAAACTAAAAAGTATACCCTTGAATAATGAATTAATAGTGGTTAGTGAAATAGGCTCATAAAAAATTTTATCATCTAAAAGCTCCAGAGCTTTTTTAACATAATCATCTTTATTCATAATTACTATTGATCCACCTTTGTCAGCTGGTTTTATAATAATATCCTGTCTTTTCACTAAATTACGTAATGCATTCATCTCTCTCAATGTTAAATTACTCTTATACTTACTATGTTGTTTAAGTCTAATTTCATTAATAATATCCTGATATACATTATCAATGTACGTATCTAATAACACATTCCTTTGATGTGGTGGTGTCCAATCAGATCGTAATTTTCCAATAGTATCACATTCTTGGTTTCCAAAAAATTCTCTTAATCTAAGTCTTCTTGAAAAATTATCTAAATCCTGATGAATTTTAAATTCATTTTTTTGATAAAATGACTGAACTGTAGGGCAAAAAGATAAACCTTTATTTAACAGTGAACATTCTGCCTCACTAAGATTAATGTTAGTTAGATTAATCACATTGTTTTCCTTATTAGCTAAACATAAAAAGTCATTGCTATAAATATTTGAGTTAGATTTATTAGTATTTGTATTTCCAGAAACTAAAATATTGTTAGTGCATTCAGAAGAATCTGTAACTCTATGAACCAATGCTAAACCAGCATCACTATTAAGAACAGATGGTAACATTTCAGCACAATCTAATGAATGTGAAGATGATATAAATGATTGATCAGTATCAATTGGAATCATATCCGATGTAGAAATATCTGACACAGTATGATTATCAGAAGTCATACAATTAATTAGTGTTTGTGACTGATTAGTAACTAATTCAAATCTTGGCTCATTACCCATAACTTTGAACCAATGATACATTTTATTATGAAATTTCTTCACCAATAACTTCTCTCTCAAAAAAAACCCATTCCTGTAATTCCTTCTGTTCATCTATATTCATTAAATTACAACTACCAAAATGTATAATTTCTTTTTCAATTAATTTAAGTCTTACCAAAAATGCATCTTTCAAAATATGTATTAATGCAACAGATGCTTCTCTTATTGTATTATCCCATTTAATTGCATGTTCCCTAGGAAATTGGTCTATGTTAGCAATAATTTTTATTCTGAGGCCTTTAGGAATTATGTTATTGTTAATAAAATATGCAAAATTACTAATATGTTGTCTATATCTAACTAATTTATCATATAATTTCCTAAGTTTAAGAAACGATGTACTATGTAATGTTTGTCAATTACTTATAACCTGCTTATTATTTAGACGTCTAGAAAAACGTTTAGGGATTGCCCCTGTATTAATTAATGTTAGACCCTGTAAATGTTGTTTACTAGAATAATCCCTATTAATATCAAACTCTGTATCTACGCTAGATATTGTATTAAAATCAGTGCCAATTATCAATCCATTATCTATTTGGTTAACTACACCCACCTCTAAATTACCCAGATCTCCTTTACCACCATCTATATGTTTATCTGAAGCAGCAAAACCATCAATCTGTTGAAATTCAAGACCTTAGAACCACATGGATTGAATTTGAATACTGGAACTATTACATCTCTGGGTTACCTGGTATCCTAAATGATTTCTATATGTGTGTTTTTTATGTGAAAATTTTTTTATATGAGGTTTTTTATGTAAAGATTGGTTACATGGATGTTTAATATCTGTGTTTAATTGGTTTATAGATAAATAATTAGTTATAAATTATTGTACTTTGCACTAACTATAATTTTTGATTAAAATGTATAAGTATTTTAGTTTTTAATGAATATTAATGTGAGCACAGCTATTTTTTGTATGTGAGCATAGTTTAATTTTTCTATGTATGCACATATGTATATTTTAATTTTTAATTTTGGATTTTTTATTTTTATATTTATTTTAATTTAAATAGAATTTAAGCTTGATTAGGAGGGAATGTAGTTTTTTTTTTTTTGTTTGAATTTTGTCATTGATTGGGTAGATTTTGTGACCAATCAGGGGGGTTTTGTTAAATTTTTAATTTTTAATCTTTTAATCTTTTACCAAATCTGTAATTTTTGATTATCGCCATTTTACTGTGTATTTTTTTTCTTTCTGATGAAAACCAGTCCTCTGGTTGAAATATAATATTATTTATTGGATTTATAAGTCTTTTTTTTTGTTTTTATATGTGGTTAGTTTGTTATATATATATATATATTGGAGACAACTGATGAGTGCTAGTTCAGTACAAAATATGTATATTGGAGATCATTTATCTTTTTCACATATGTGTGGTCATGTGTTTTGGTTATATGAGATAGAATGGATAGTTGAGGGAAACTTGAAAGTTTATGTTCAAATTCTCTATATTAATCTAAACTCTTAAGTATATTAATTATACTTGTATTTAAATATTACATTTTTAATTATGAATTTATCATGTAATTATAAATAATTTCCATAATTATCTATGAATACACACACAAATATCTTTACAACAAACAATCATCTATTCTTTTACATAATATAAATAATTGAGAAATATGTGCATTATATTTAAATTTTAAAATTTACTATATGATCTGCTTCAACTTTTCCGTATTTAAGCTTTTATTATCATCTATTTAAATACTTAGAATACCCATAAATCACTATAAATATTTTAGGCTTTTTTCCCCCTCCTTAATGAAACTCATCTGCCTTGCCATATTATTTCAATCTTGATGTGTATATTTTTCATATTATATCTGTATATGTTAGACATACAGATAGTTTGTATTCAAACTAGGATTATCATTATGAAAAACATTCCAATACATATTTATTTAGTAGTATAATGTTTTAGAGTTTTAGAAAAAAATTTGCTATTAAATTAAAAATTTTTATTACTCTTTGCGACTTAGAAGAGCCCAGAAGGGCAAATTTCTAATGTTGACTCCATACATCCTTTCATTTCAGGTATTATTAACTTATGTGCATCAGCTGGTATATTAATTTTATTGGGGGTTTTACCTCTCAGTTTAAAATTAAGAATACCATAGTCTTTATTCTCAAGTGAAAACAGATTGAATGTGTGTGAATGTTTTTTTTTCTTATAGATATTTATAAGCATAGTAGACAAAATTAAATTATAGCCCTTATTTCCAGCACATTCTAAAGTTACCAGCCAAGGCAGTGGATTATGATTGAAAGTGAAGAGTGCTAAGAAACTTCATATTGTGGATTAGACTGTCATTTGCGATGATGTTTTATTTAAGTATATGTAATTGCAGTTCACTTTTAAGTGAAGAAATATTGCATAAACTGGTCAAAGAACTAATTAATATTAAATTGGACATTATTGGACTTCATGAAGTTAGAAGAAAAAGTGAAGAGAGAATTTAAAAAGTGGACATATATTTTATTACAAAGGGCAATTATTAAAGGCAAAGTATAGTAGAATTCATTATAAATAAAAAGTAGGAAAATAACATTTTGGAGATTGATAATGTATCAGACATAGTGACACGATTAATTATTCAAGTTTATGATTCAACAAAATTTATTTGTAAAGAAGAGAGAGGCAATTTTTATTTAGATATACAAAATACTTTTAATCAGACCAAATAACATTTTAAAATCTTCATTGGATATTTTAACATTAGAACTGCTAAACAATTAAAAGATGAGAAGTGTTCTGGATAAATTTAGTTATAATGATAAAAATAAGAGAGAATATAAACTTGTGGAGTTTGCAGAAAAAGAAAAACAATATTATGAATTCTTTCTTTGAAAAAAAAAAATGTTACAAAGAAATGGACAAGAAAGCATTAGTTTCAGCAGAGTTATATTATATTTTGACTAACAGAAAATACGTATTTTCAAGATTGTAATGTTCTTAATAGATTCACATTGAAAATGATTGTCAATTAGTGAAATGTAAAGACAAAAACTATTGAGAATGACAGTAATAATAGTTAATATTTTTAATCCTCAGAAACATTTCAATGAATTTAAATTAGATCTAGGGAATCATTTTAAAATATTAAGAAATTTTGATGATAGTTCAAATTTGAATAAAATCAATAAAAAGATAAGTAATACAATATTAAGAACTGTAAGAAAGATAGACAATACAAAAAAACCCCAGCAATTTATCAGTAAATTTTCTACTAAGACAATGTATAAAAAAAAAGGAGAAAACATGAAAAAAAAATCAAATTGTCCATTAAGACATAACTATATAGTTTTGTAAAATGATACAAAAAAGGATTAATAACAATATAAAAAAAATATAGTTGTGAATTGTCAAGAAAAGCTATAGGAGAAAATAAAAATCTCAAAATTGCAAAACAATATGTTGATATTGGAAGGCAAGTTATTTCTATAATAAGAAAAGATGGAACTATTGCTAAAAAGAAAAATAACATCATGAAATGTATGAAAGAGTTCTATAAAGAATTAGATAGCAATAAAGAACAAGAAAACAAATTTAATTTTCTGAACTGTCAACATTTTAAATGAAAAAAGTGAGACATACAATTAAATCTATGAAGGCGAGAAAAGCTCTCAGGAAATGGAATTATAATTGATATTTTAAAAGAAGCAGGAAAATAGACAAATGGTTGGTAAAGTTATTTATCTGATGTTTAAATGATAAAGATATACTAGATCATTGCAAAAATGCAGTTGTTTAATACTGATATTTTAAAAAAAAATGATGAAGATATCAAAAATTACAGACGTATCAATCTTCTATCAGTTCCACATAAAATCTTTACCAAGATAATTACAGCTTGTCTAAAACAATCTATGGATTTAACTAACCAAAGAACAAGCTGGAATTAAAAGTAGTTTAGAATAATGAATCACATCCAAGTATGCTTTCTAAATTATAAAAAAGATATTTGATTATATGAGCATTTCTACAGTAATTAAAGCTTTGGATTATCAATACACAGACTCAGAATATTGTCATATTGTGACTAATTTTTAACAAAATGTAACAGCAGTGATTTTGTATCTCCGAAACTTTTTGCAGTATTTTTATGAGAAGTATTTGGTGGATTAAAATAGGAAGCTAAGGGAATAAAAATAAATGAAAATTATTTAAGTCATCTAGATTTTACAGATGATGTAGTTGTTTTTGCAAATAATATTTCAGAGCTTCAGGAAATATTGCAAGAGTAATTAGTTGAAAGTAGAACTAAAGATAAATGCTAAAAACACTAAATTAAGGTTCAGTGAATTTTCTCAGAAGAAAATAAATTAGAAAAAACTAATAATCGTAAATTCATTGGACAGATTATTAATGTAGATGAAAACATAACAAATGAAATTAATCATAGAAATAATTTAGATGAAATGATTTTCATAGAAATAGTAATATTAAAAGGAAATATTGCTATATGCTTGAAAAGAAATGTTTTTCATAGATGTGTTTTATTAATTCTTACTTATGAATCGAAGCCTTGGACATTTAACAAAAGAGCAATAAGAAACTTCAGACCACTCAATGAAGTATGGAGAAATGGATATTCATAATATCAAGAAGAGATCAAAAATGAAATATACTGGTAAAAAACTGACATCATTGCCACCAATAAAATAAATAAAAAACTGAAAAGGAGCTGGACTGAACATATTTTAGGAAAAGATGATAATATATGGGCAGTTGAAGTTTTAAATTGGATCCTAAGACATCGTAAAAACAATTAAGCTGTGGAGAAGAAAGACTAGAGATCAAACCAAATGGAGTAAATTTGGAGATACCTTCATTCTATAATGAATCGATAATAGTTGAAAATGATGATGCTTTTTTAGATTTTTTTTCGTAATATTTTATTTTGTAGTTATTAATTTTAAATATGCATATTGTTAGATTACTTTTTAACTGGTATGTCCAATTTCCTTGATTTCCAAAGATTTAGTAAACATGTTATAATAATTCAGCAATACATCTTTAACTCCCACATTATAAACATACCGTATTTTTAAAAACATTTACAATATTGGTAAATTTGAACAAATATTAATTTTAATATCTACTTTTAAATATATATTTAAAAATACTTTTTGTAAATTAAATTTATTTTTAATAACAATATAAAACAATTTAAAATTAACGACTTTTCTTATGCAAGTAAAGTTTATAATAAATGCGTTTTGAATCAAGCTTAGCCCTTTCGAGACCTACTAGTCTTCCATTATTTGATTAAATAATGTTCTGAAAAATGTAACAGTTGATTTCAACTTTTTTTAAAGCACAGTAAATATTTTTTTTTTTTTAATAAACTTAAGTATTAAAGTTATTCTTATTTATACTGTAGTGTAAAGATTTTGTAGCAATTCAAAAACATAAATAGATTTAAATGGTTTTATATTGTCATTAAAAATAAATTGAATTTATAGAAAATATTTGTAAATATATATTTAAAATATGTATTTTACTGAAATATATTTTCACTTTAGCTTTTATTTTTAATGTGTATATATTAAATTTATCAATTAAAAAATTAAATATGGTCTACCACTATACAAGTAATTATAAATACAATAGAAAATCATATAACATTACAATAATAGGCAAAAAAAAATTTTTTTTTACTAAATTCTTCCACAACCATGGTTTTATCTATTAACAAATAGATCTTTTCAAGTGAAATTTATCGACTGTACTAGGATTATTTTAAAAATATGAGAACATTCAAGATTATGAAAAGAAAAAAAAAGATCATTCAAATAAATTAAAACTCGTGTTTAAGATCTTCAAATCTTCATTATTTTTCTATTCCTGATTTTGAAAAAAATCTAACACACAATTTTTCTATATAAACCCAATGAATAATATGTACGACATGTATAGATGTTCTTATGGAAACAAACAGAACTCAATATTAACAATCATTAGTAGTATATTACAAATAGCAATTAATACATTTTTGAATTAAATAAAGATACACATATAAGGAAAATTTTAAACTGAAATAAAACAAGTAACAGAGAAAACAAAAATAAAAAATTGAATTCAATTATCACACATACACGCACACACACACACACATATATATATATATAAAATAAAAAAGGATTAGTTTAAAAATTACATATTAATAAATAAAAAATTTGATTAAATTTTTGACTTCTAAAATATTCACTGAATACAATCATTTGCGAATTCACAAAAGAGAAATGTATAGATTATAAATCTATATTACATTAGTACTGCAATTAAGTAGATTAAAATTATGTGACTGTGTTGTATAACATATTTGAACAAAAATATTGGAGAAATTAAAAAATTATGCCAGAATAATAGATGATATATTGTAATCACTTTCTGTCATTAGATGACATATTTTGCAAGTAAAAAAAAAACTAATCAATAAAAAATTAAATTACGATAAATAATGAACATATTTATTTGTACAAATACAGTTACAAAACAATAATAAAATAATACATTATATTGTGATATACAATAAATTTCTTACATCACTCAAATTTCCATTATATGCATTTTCAAAGTAAGAAATTAAATTACAATTTATAGTGAACATATTTATTTGCATACATATAATAACAAAAGAAATTAAATAATATGTTTATTGTATAACATAATTTTATTTTTATTGATTATTTTATTACTGTTTTGAAATTATATTTATTCAAATAAATCATATCATCCTATCCAATATTTAAAATAAATCAATAGAATATCAGTAATCTGATAATAATAGAATGGCATTATTGCTCAAAAGTTCATAAGTTTGAGCACCAGAAATGCCAATACTGGAATTGAATTGATGACCATACACTCTAGAGTATGATATTCTTCCAGTGCAATAAACTACACAGGGAAGAATAAATAATGGAAAGATTTTGTTATTTGAGAATTCATAAGCAGTTTGAATGCTGGAATTGTCAGAACTGCAATCTATCCAGGAATTTTACATTCCAGAATCTGACACTCTAGCATTGCACTAAACTGTATAGTGCATCAATATGTTGCCAAGATAATAGTGTTGCCTTGGCAACAGATTGCTTATTGGTTTTACTCATATAATATTATAATTATATAGAAGAGAATCATCCTTTCTCACTAGTATAGTTAAACAGTCATGTTAAAACTGGAAAGATACTCTCACTCCACTCACACAAGATAGAGACTTTGAGAAAATAAGAACAACCATCTTACTTTCCAACTCAAATGCACTTATATGAGCCAATCTCAAGGGTCTAGAAGTGACAGCATGAATATCTGGATACTTAAAAATTGGCCCATGTGAGTGCATTTGAATTTGAAAATAAAATGGTTATCCTTATTTTCTCAAAGTCTCTATCTTGTGACTGGGGTGATAATGCCCTTGCAGTTTTAGCATCACTGTTTAATGGCACTACTGAAAAGAGATAATTATCTTCTATACAATTACAATCTAAATACTGTACTTGCCAAATTTATTGATTATTATATAATATTCTATTAGTTTATTTTAAATATTGACTGGAGTGATTCTATTTATATATGATACCTAATTAGTTATGTTCATTTATGATTTATTACACAAATGAATAAATTTACTGTATATTTGTAATTTAACTTTCATGATTAATCTTTCATTCACAAAATGAGCTATCCAATGATTAAAAGCAATTATAATAGATCACATATTAAATCCTATCTTAAAAATATCATATTATTACTTTTTCTCATATTTGTTTATGTAATTAAAAAAACACCTCAGGTCATCCTAAGACTCAAGATAGGGGAAAAATTAAAATACTGAGGAATTTTTGTTCCATGAATCCCTATGTTAGTAAATTCACTCATGACAAAAAAGTAAAAATTAAAGATCTTCATAAAAATCTGAATAGTAGAAAATGTAAAGTTTTTTTTATATATTTACAATAGAATACCCTTATAGACAAAAGTTTAATGAAACTACAACCATAATGGTATATAAGTTGAATATCTGCAATGACATGTAATCTAAATTTGAAGAATGTTATATTCTAATATAATCACTATGATTAATCTAAAGAAGAATTCAGATATTTATTTTCAGGAGTAAAATCTGATGAAGTGTTTTAATGGAAAAGCTATGAGAGAGCACAACTGATGTAGATTGAGAAAATGCTAATCTTAGGAAACTACACTAACTGTATTTCACCTATATGGAAAAAATCAATATCGATTATGTTAAGAAATGTCATAACATGTTCAATTTATTTAAATATATATATATGTTAGAAAAATTATAAAAATTGACAAAAACTAGGCTTGTTTTACTTTTTAAAAAATAAAAGTTTATAAATTAAATAAATATTTTTAAAAATTAAAAAAATAGTAACATTTCTTATTGATGCATTAAGTAAAGCTAAAGTTGAAAAACATATTGTAATTTTATATATTAAATTTTTAAAAAATTAACCAATTTTACTGTTTGTATTAATAATATTTCTATAATTAAAACATATTATCTAACAGTTATTAATTAAATATATTGCATATTATCTGCCTATCAGTTTCCAAGTGTATTTTTACAAATAACAATTAATACAAAAATTCATTGCATAATCTTATTAATTAAATGAAAATATATATACAATTTTAAAAAATGTTAAAAATAATTGTTTACCGTGAAATCAATTATTTATTTAAAACAAGATAATTAAATACAAAATAAAATTTAAACTGTTGAGACAAACTTATTAAGATCAGATTTATTATTGGACATCAAAATTAATTGAATTACAAGAACATAAAATTTTCTTATTTTCTGAAACAATTATAAAGCATATGGTCATGTCATCAATTCTAATATTTATAAAATGCAAGATAAATATCTAATAAATGTAAGCAAAGTTGTTCAGATTTTAGAACTTAAAAAAAAAAAAAATGGAACTGAAAAATATTTTTTAAAACAAAATATTATAAATTTAATAAATATGTTAATATATGAATCAAAAATATTGATATATGTGATTAATAATAAAAAATAAAAATATTTATTTTTTAATTAAATTTTTGACATATAATATTTTCTAAATATTAGCATTTAAGCAGAAAGAACACTAACAGCTTTCATTATTTTTCTTTTATTTTTTTAATGATATTTTTATATAAATTAAAATAAAATGAAACAAATGCAATCTTCAAACCTAAAGCTCCACAAATAATGTAGCCAAAGTTAATTTTTATTCCAAATGAAACTTGAAAAACTTGAAAATATTATTTAGAAAAAAATTCATTTTTAATAATATAGTTCATAAAAATATGAAATGATAGAAAAAATTCGGTAATACATAATGGTAACATACTTCAAATGATGAAAAATTATCAGTAGATATTAACATTCTCTTACCTAACAGCAAAAAATTGAATAAATTAAAGTCAAGTCTTTGTTTTTTTTTGGAAAGTGCTATTTATTTGCTTGCTTTAAAAAAATTATGAACTTTAAATAAAAAAATAATATGTATATAAATATATATATGAAATAGAAACAACGTGTAGCATTAGCTGAAATCTATCCTTAGCTATATTATTCCAGTCATACTCCCCCTTTAAATAAAGAAAGCTAAAATTTTAGTAGTCCACTGAAAAGGATTTCAAGATTTCTTTATTTAAAGGAGGAGTGCAGCTGGAATAATATAGCTATGGAGCATTTCACATATGATATATGTGTATATAGTCTTCTATTAATACAAAAACCTGGGTTCAAAATTGAATTCGGATTCCAAAAATGTTCAAAAGTAAAATGTCACTTATATAACTGTAATTATATCAATAAAATAAAAAAAACATTTAAAAATTAAATTTAATGTATTAATGTAACTTAACCTGTTCACGATTCAATTCCTTCTTTCTTATTTGAAAGACTCTACTGAGATCTTATGCATATTTGCAACATTTTATTTTAGCAATTAAATCTTTTTTCTATATCATATATTGATGATCTTTACATTATTTATTACAAATGCAGGCTTTCAAATGACAGACATTCTAAAATTTAATATTTGAACTTTACTAAATACAGATCTTAACTATAACAATGGTGCTTTGCATATTGGTCATAATTTTGCATGTCATAAAATTTGTAGAATGAAATATTTCTTATTTGAATTCAATTTTTAAAATAGAAATAATTTTAGCCTAGACATTGTTAAAGAATAAAAATATGTCTTAAAATTAAACATTAAACTGATTTTTTAAATTAAAATATTAAAATAAATTTCTTTACTGGTATTTATAAAGACATTCTTGTTAACCAGTAAGAAGTGTTATACTTTGCCATAATATTTTTAAACAAAAATTTATTTGTAGTCATTTAGTTTTGGGGTTTAAAGTAAATATTTTACAAATATATTGCATAAATAAGTTTAAATATGCAAATAAATTACTGAAAAATAACACTTTTCTTTTTAAAAAGAAAAATTCAAAAAATTTCCTTAAAGCCAAACAATCTGCCAAATAGAAATTATCACTTTTATTGAGATCAAAATGGGCCATCTGCAGATGAATTCATATGCAAATTAATATTCTACTTTTTAGAGATCTGTAAGACACTGACATCTTCAGATTTTTTTATTAATAATAATTTTAATATGATTTTCACAACAACAAAAAAACTGTGTATGATAATGTAGCATAAAAGATAACTGCAAAATAGTGATGAAAAGCTAAAAGCGATAGCAGTACCACCTAAAATATCTCAAAACAAATGATTTTGTAGTCACTGAATAAGAACACATTAAATATGACTTATTAGAAAATATTAAGTTATTTTAATAAAAATAATAATGTACAAGGCTAAAACCCTCTACAGAAGTGTCTTAAAAATGCTTATGTGACAGCCAATCAGATGTAATAATGACTGCACATGAATTGAGAATTCCACGTGCAGCCATTATTACAGCTGATTGGCTGACACATAAGCATTTTAAGGCGCTTCTGTAGAAGGGTTTTAGCCTTGTACGTTATTATTAGATATCTGCTAGTGCTTAATAAATTTATATATTTAATAAAAATAGAATAACATATTTGATTATAAAAAAAATTTGCTTTGCTAAATGGCCTGCAATAAAAGTTGCACCATTGTTGTATACTGTAAAATGATGGTAAGTTTAGTTTACAGTATTAGTAAATATTTTAAAAACAACTAAATAAAATACATTTAAATCTATTACCTATTTACATGTATTGTATTTGAAATTTTGCATTTTTAAGTTTAAAAGGCTCATTAATAAAAATTTGAGTTTCTTTGTATGATAAAATGTAAAACAACTGCATCAAAAAATCATCCTTCTGTTTATATTTTGAAGCTAAATGTTAAGTGTAGAGATTCATATATTTTCAATTTTACATTTAATACAGTGTTGAGAGCAAATAACAAATAAAATGACATATCTTTTTAACAATTCAACTTTTCTATAAAGAGAAAATATATTTTTTAAAAAAAAAATTGTATATTAAAATAGAACTGTATAATCTTGCATAAAGATGACAACCATCATCATTTTTTTAAATTAAGTTTTTAATATATAATTGGAATGTTTGATTTCAAATGTTAGCTCAATGAATAAATACATATTTATATATTTATGGAAAAAATAAAAGTCTTCATAAAAAGTGTGCAAAATACTGTTGATTACTTCATATTACATTAAATTGCTAATGTAATGGTGCATAGACATTAAACTGTAAATGATGATGATATAGATGTTTGAAATTTTTCTATATCTTATGAGTAACTTTAATGTATACATAAATGTGTTATAAGTATGCATCTGTTCATGCATTTCTTTTTAAAAAATGTTATTGAAAATAAACTTTTAATTGAGAATTTTTTTTTTTTTTTAAAAAAATACTGTATAGAAAGTTGGTGATTATCATACAGACTAAGGGTAAATTTAACTTTTTAAAAAAATCTGACTGCATATTTTTTCTTTTATTCTTGACTGATGTAATAATTTAGCAATCTAACATTAAAAGGCATTATAAAATTCAACAGATTCTTTAACTGAGATTTAAAGTTAATATCTAGGCTACAGAGAATCTCTCGTTTAATAAATGATTAGTGATAATCATTACTGTATTTATCTAGAGTGGATGATATCAAAGTTGTGGGTGGGGTTAAGTTTGATATTTGTAAATCAAAATGTAACAATTTCTAATCTTTTAATACTGTACAATGATAAAGATATATATATAAGAGATAGTGACTTGGTAACTGATGAGTGCTGTTTCAGCACAAAATGCATCTTGGAGATAATTTGTTTGTATTGTCTATATTCATGTGTTTGCAAAAGAATGTATAGTGGTGTAAAGAATATTTATAATTCATTGTGGTATAATTTGATCATTATTGAATCCTACATTGTTTCATCTTATGCATTGAAATGATACTCAAATAAGTGCAAATTGATCTTACAGTTGAGTTACAGTTGCTGCTGCAAATTTACGTACCAAGTTGTTCTGCTACATTTGTCAGAATGCAATATTTTATATATATTTATGTTTATGTAGTTCTATATATTGATATAGCAATAATTAAATAATTAAGACAAAATAGAGACATTTTTTTTTTAAAGATCCATGCTTTTTCTTTAAATCTATTTCATTTATCTCCACTCAAAAATTGAAAGAAAGTTATGAATTTGGTTACAGAGACAAAATAAATAATTATGAAAGCACATGGCAATAAAGAAAGTAAATCCTAGCCAAATTTTAATAAAAGAGCACATTTAATTAATAAACTAATAATGTAAATATACGAGTTTGTTACTTATATAGTAGATATAAAATCACATTAGAATTGAATAATTTGTTTTATTAGTATTCTGCTGCAAATGTTAGCCTATCTTTCAAATCTTATAATCAATAATGCTATATCTGGAAAAGCAGACCTTAAAAAAGTACATTTAACAGATCAATATTATATAGAAGATAATAAACTAAAATAGTGTGATAATTGTAAATGCTTATTATCAGTACTTTAAATATTTGATAGTTATTTTTAAATAAATCACACCATATTAAAAATATAACAATGAATAACACAATAAAAAATATAATAAATCATACATTGGAATATGATGCCTGCAGAATTTAGTTAACACTGTAGAGGTTATTAAGTTGAAATCTTGCTTTCACATGAAGACCATCTGTTTCACATATTAATATATGATTTGCAGGGTAGGGTGTGGGTAGTACATATAAGCACAACATTGATGACAGAACTTCAGCAGATATTTTTCTTCTAACAATGCATAGTCTTTTAAAATTTCCTGTTATTAACATTGATTCTTGATGGAATGGATTATAAATATGACATGATTACTTTTGCTTCAAATCAGTTTGTAAAGCAAACAGCTTCTACTACAATCACCAATTAAATAGATAATTTTCATGTGTCCAATATTTACAAATCTTTCAATACAAATTGGCCTTACCCTTTTCTTCCAGATCTTTCAAACTTTCTGTAAATATAAAAAAATTTCCAATTCACATAGTAATCAATTAGAATATGAAAATGAGAATCAAGCAAATATTCAACTTTTAAAATAGTTTAAAACACCATTCATTTATTTCATGGTGCCAAGTAGGAAGAAATATTTCTTCAGAAATATGAGAAATTGAAATTACTTCTGATTAATGATTTGTTTTGACATAAAATGATTCACTATTATCTTCTTATTTACTGATATTGGATTATTTTTCCCAGTGCCAAAGTAAATCAAGTCTAATAACTTGGAATTTGCATTTCTATTGTTGAAAGTTATTTTTTTCCAAGATGGAATTCAAGGAAAGCTAAATTAATATATTGGACATCTTGAATGAAATATTAATAAAATCTCTCCAATTCTCTCTTCTTATGATAGATTCAACAAATTCATAACAACAGCAATCAAAGGGCTCATCTTTTGAAGATATTAAAACAATCCATTCCAGGTTAAAAACAACAACAATCTTCCAAAAATATTGAAATTGCTGAAAAGCTTGGTGTTGCTAGAAAGTGGAATGGGACTGTTTACAAGATTTACTAGAAAGACCTGATCACTCTC
Source organism: Epiperipatus broadwayi (assembly GCA_028023455.1). Classification (NCBI taxonomy): domain Eukaryota; kingdom Metazoa; phylum Onychophora; class Udeonychophora; order Euonychophora; family Peripatidae; genus Epiperipatus; species Epiperipatus broadwayi. The sequence goes on along the minus strand of JAQFVV010006219.1, from coordinate 1,282,144 downwards.
TATTAATGATTATTAGTTTTTTATATCTAAATTCTAAAATCAAGATTAATAAAAAAAAAAAAGCACTATGAACCAGAACTGCAAACTTATTTTTCACAATGTCAGTTTAATAAAATAACTAGTTCAGGTGTTCCCAACCTAGGAAGCTTATCAAGGAAATATGCTGATGCTATTAATATATTCCAAAAATAGTTATGTTATCAACATTTCTGGGCTATTCCATGTTGGTCCTGTCTGTTAGCTATACCAGCAACATTTCAGACCTCTTTTCAGACACATAGTGAAGTTGCATAGACTTTTTTTCTTACTACAGGATCCTTAAATCAAAATATTCAATTAAGATTCAAGATAGCTAGTGAAATTGTCACATTGGTACTCCCTTGAGATCTCCAAGGCATCAGCTCAATTTGTGCATACCCATGATGTACTACAAGGTATATTCTGACTGCTTACTTCTTATTATAATAAATAGGGGTACCAGATAATTTACTAAAAACCATGGGAATATAGTGACAAAAAAGATTGTGAACCTCCATATGAGACATTAGCAAATTTTGTGTTTTCCTGAAGTTTGTGATGATGTCATTTTAGTTTTCATAATCTGATATTAAGTATTGAATGTCTTTAGAAAAATACTTGATTTAAATTTCCAATTACATTCAACTGTTAGTAATAGCACACAGGTTAGTATATGCATAACATTTTGAGTGTTATTATTCTCTCTTCTTCAGGTATTGATGGCCTGGCCAGTGACAGTACTAGTACAGTAATCGAACATTGATCCTTAAATCCTTGAGTATTGAATTTTAAGGTAACACTCTAACCAACTGAGCACCCTGCCAAACTTTTTTGATTGTTTTAAAATAGGAAAGACCCCAGAAATAGACAGCATAATTCCAGAATTTTCTAAAAAAAATTGCAATCTAAAGCCAAAGCATGATTGGTTAAACTGCTCAGCAATGTTTACTTCAACTTCCAAAATTTGAGATAAATACAAAACTATAGCAGACCAAAAAACAAATAAGCCCATCAATAATGCAAAAAATTATCATCCTAAGTGGGGACTAGGTAGAAATTGCTCTGAATAAGTTTTATTTTTAACAACTTACATTGTAAAGGATTTTTAAAATAAATAAACACTAGTGCTATCTTTTATTGATTTAATATGATTCTGTTTGGAAAAATGTGTTGTTGTTTTTTTTTCAAATATTTTTGTAATGCATGAAAATTAGCAATTTATTTGATAAAAGGTTCTTCCATAGCAAAATTAAAATGACATTAAATGATAATCATAGTAGATACAAAATTTTACAGAAAAATCTTCACCTACTTTAGATACAGAATGTGGGAAATACATCGATTTAATGACATTACTATGACTTCACAAAAAAGACTCATTCTACAAACAGAAAAATCTTTAATAAGGATATAAAATGTTAAGAAATACTTTTTCAAATATTGATGTCTTATTCCTGATATAATGAAGACAGTTTATTCAACTTTTCACCTAAGTAACAGAAAAAAGTCTCAAATTGAAAATAATCTCTTGAAAAATGAAAATAATCTTACCTATGCTGTTTAAGAACAACCTTGGATCATAGTTCAATTTATTTTGCATATTTATCTAAGGTCTAAAATAATTGCCAGAAATAATCTCTTTGGAAAACTTATTAGTAGTATTTCAGGTAGTAATGTAAAAGCTCTATGGACAGGAATACTTAACTAAATATAATTATAAAAAATATTATTAATCTATTCTTTCATAGTGACTTTGTGTTCTTCGCACAATCTCCCAACAAATATCAGAAGAGAAATTGCCTCATATAAAATGCATTAAAAAAAGCTGTTTAGTACTCTGAACTTATTAATAATTCAAAGTATAGTTTCACTACTTAACATTCATATTAAATTAAGATTAATTTTCTGATTGTTCACCATGAATATATAAACCAAGAATTATGCATAAAAATTAACCTTTTAAGATTCCAAATAATTTTTTTTTGGAACTATAAAGTCAGATGGATTTGATTTTCCAATATATTACTGGACTCTCTTCAATAAATTCAGAATTACCCATGTTTCTCATCTTTTTCATAAAAAAAAATTAACAACTCTGACTTATATAGATATCTAATAAAAATATGTATACTAAATAAAAATGAATTATTGATTTTTTAAGTGTTTTAAATATATAATTACTTATTTATAGCTTGGTATATTTTCCTAATTTTTTCCCATAGCCAAGACTCAAATACAAAGATGAGTCGTGCATACTGGTTTTAAGATGATTTGAGTTTTGGGAAAAATCAAAAAGTTATAGTTTAACTTCTCATATACTAATTTACATATCAACTATTGACATAATTAAATAACAATGTATTGCAGCTTATATAAATTTGAGAATTCCTTTTACAATAATGTGTTTACAACTTTTTACTGTATTTTTTTTAATCTTTTAATTTAGTTTAAAAGAAAAATATTTTTTACACATCATCATCATCATTTTCAATCATTATAATTCCATTACAGGATGAAGGTCTCCAATCCATCTTCTCTGATCTCTAACCTCTCTTCTCCACATCACTCCAACACTCTTCCTTATTTCATCTATCCATTTCATTTGTGGTCGCTTTCTGTCTTTTACAATATCTTGGAATCCAGTTTAAAATTTCAACTGTTCACCTATTATCATCTCTTCTAGAAATATATCCAACCCAATCCTACTTCAATCTCTTAATTCATTCAATGGGATTAGTAACACCGGTTTGTTCTCTTACCAATTTATTTCATTTTTGATTTCTTCTTGTTACTCCTAACATGCATCTCTCTATACTTCATAGATTGGTCTGAAACCTTTGTATTGCTCTTCTGTTAAGTGTCCAAATCTCAGATTCATAAGTAAGACACATTTATTAAAAATCTTTCTTTTCATACACATTAGCATATTTCATTTTAATATTAAGTTATTTCTATCAAATGAACTCCAACCAAGTTTGATTCTATGATTAATTTTATCCATTAGGTTTCCATATGTAGTAATAATATAACGAAGGAATTTGTAGGTGTTAACTTCTAACTCATCAACTTTTATTTATTTATTTTGAAAAAATCCATTGAACATTACTTTAATCTTTTAAACATTTACTTTTAAACCTACTTTCCTCTGATAACTCTTGAAACATTTCCTGAACCTTTAAAGCATAATTTGCAAAAACAACAATGTAAATGACTTAAATAAACTCCATTTACTTTTACTCCTTTAACTTCCCATTTTAATCCACAAAATACTTCTTACAAACTGCTATAAAAAGTTGTGGAGAATGTTAATCTTTTTAGCATCATTATTTAATCTAATTGTCGCTGATGAATTTTTATAAATATTCTCAGAATATGACAACAATCCTAGTCTATACCTTGATGATCCATGCTTTAATCAATGAAGAAATGCTTATAGAATCAAATGCTTTTTCTTTAATCTACAAATCCAAAGCATAATGGCAACTCATATTCATTGATCCTTTCTATAACTTTTCTCAATACTTGGATATGATCCACTATATTAAACCATTTTTAAATCTAGCCTGGTCTTTTGATTGGTTAAAGTCCAAAGTTTGCTGTAAATGAGTTGTAATTATTTTGGTAAAAAATGTGTAAAAAACTGATAGTTCTGTAACTTCTAATATCTTCCTTATCACCTTTTTTAAAATATTAATTTTAATACTGCATTCTTCCAATCATATGGTACATCTTAATGTCTCACTTCTTCATTTAAAATCCTGGACAATTCAGAAGATATTGTAGAATGTACTTTTTCTTGTTCTTTATTGCTATATATTGATAGAACTCTTCTACACATTTCATGTCATTTCTCTTTTTAATAATAGTTCCATCTTTTTTTATTGCAGAAATAAGTTTTCTACCAATACCAATATGTTGTTTAATACTTTTGAGACTTTTATTCCCTTCTATAGCTTTCTTTGCTAGTCCATAATTATACTTTCTTATATCATTATCAATTCTTTTGCTAGTTTACCATAAACTTTCTTATACCATTATCAACTTTAATTCAAAATATTAAATCTTTCTTAATGCATCATTTTTATATATTTTCATATTCCTTCTTTTCTTCATCAATTATTTAGTGTCAGTAAAAATTTTACTGGTCAATGGCTGCTTTTTTGCACCAGCTGTCTTTGTTGCAGTTTTTAAAAGTGTATCTATCAATTATCTTCCTATTGATTTTATTCAAATCTGACTCATGTTTAAAACTGTTAATATTTGAAAATGATTTGCAAGTTCTAATATAAATATATTGAAATATCAACTGTAAATATTGTTTTTCTTAATAATTTTTGTCTCTCTAGTTTTGTATTAACACATATTTTACATCTTACTAATCGATGATCACTTCCTGTGTTGAATTTATTAAAAACATTATAATCATAATCAAATTCTGCTGTACCTTCATTTGGATGCTTCCATGTCCATTTCCTTTTAACATTTTCTCAAAAAACGAATTCATAATATAGAGTTTTTCTTTTTCTGCTTATTCTACAAGTTTATGTCCTCTCTAATTTATATCACCATAATCAAATTTACCTACAGTAATTTCATTTTTCAATTGTTTATCAAATCCAGCATTAAAGTCTCCCATGACAATTTTAAAATATTATTTGGTCTGATCAAAAGGCTAAACATCATTTTAAAACATAACATATAACTCTAATTATAATATAAAATAACACATCTTTTTAATTACAATATATAAGAGAAAGTAAAACAAAACTTTCTATTAAATATATTACAGATTTATTACTTATTTAATCAAAATTCAGAACTATAAGATTTAACTAATTAAAAAAAAGTTGGAAAATAAAATTTAGATAGAGCAACTCATATATTTATGTCCATGTGCTTTATGTGCTCAATATAGGATTAAGACATATCTCAATGTACATGTATTGAACTGGGTCAGCTAAAAGAGAAGTTTACTCTTGCTAGGTTTAAATGGGTTTAAGGGTTTAAACACTTTTTATCGGATGGCCTTTCAAGCAGAGGGGAGAATACCATTGATAGCAGACCTGTCAACGATACCCATGATCAGATTGAACTATGCAAAGCTTAACATGATCACATTTCCAGACCATGGACCCATCTCGACTGCTGGATTCAACCCCTGTCATCTAAAGCATTTTATTTGTTTTGAGAATCAAACTCAGATGCCAGCCAAGTATAAGTTATAGTCCTTATGCTTTGGACAACAGGCACACAATCCAGCATTTGATATATCCCATGACTAGCTGACACTCTTTATCAGGGTCTAGCCCATTTACTTAACACATAAAATAACTACACCTATTTACTGGTGATGCAGTGATGAGAAAGAAAGAACAAATAGACAAAATAACAATTAAAGCAAATATTAATATTTATTTATGAACACATATATTTAACACACTATAGCAATAATAAATTTACATAAGAAAAATATAAATGACTTTAAGTTATATTTATAATAGTCCATTAATTAAAGTTCATTTAAAATAAAGAGTCTAGATTGTGATCAGAATATATTTAAAAGTATCTTTATCTAGGTTTTCATTTGTTTAATTTTCCAACCAATTGGCCTTTTTGTTTTCATCATCGATGGCTTCATGGCTTTCCTTCCGGGTTTCATTGTCTTGACAATGAGAGAGAGTTTTCAGTGGCATCTACTTCACTATTTTGGCATTAGTTTCCAGCGAGGATTCAGGTAGGGATAGTTGATTTGCAGAGAACTTTGGGTATGAAGCCCTGCCGAATACTCTTATAGCTTATGCACCTTCTGCATTATGTTGACCACAACAGTAGTTGACTGGCTTACTATTGGGTTTACAATTTCTGAATATTCTGCATTCTTTACAAAGAACCCAAACTCTGTACTAATATAAACAGAGCAAAACTCTCCATACAGTATTGCCACCTGTGCTAAACAGAGTAATCAATGGATGCCAGAAGGCTTGTGCATAAAATCCCTATCTAATGCCTACTCATCCAATATCCCCAGACTAGTTTCTGGCTTGTGGCCTTCGTCAGTGAGGAGCTTTGGATCTGAGAGCACTCATCTAGATCTTAGGATCTAATGCAACCCTCTAGCAACCACCTTTTATCTCTACTTAACTACTAAACTATGAGAATGAAATTGAAAACACAAAAATATTTTCAATCTAAGCTCAATAGCTTAAATAGTCATATGGTCTGAACTCAGTTCACACCCATACATTTTTGTCTTTGGCTCTTTTACAACCATAGCCACCACTATCCTATTAGGCAGGATTGGTGTTAAACCATTAAGCATCACATGATCACATTTCCTATACTAGCACATTAATTGTTGATAAACAGAGCAAAACTCTCCATACAGTATTGCACCTGTGCTAAACAGAGTAATCAATGGATGCCAGTAGGCATTAGATAGGGATTTTATGCACAAGCCTTCTGGCATCCATTGATTACTCTGTTTAGCACAGGTGGCAATACTGTATGGAGAGTTTTGCTCTGTTTATCAACAATTAATGTGCTAGTATAGGAAATGTGATCATGTGATGCTCTGTACTAATAGTAATATGAACTCTATATCACAAACTTGACTGAAGAACAATAGCCAAGTCACTCTTTATATACCATTTTGTTTCTCATTGTTTTTCACAGTTTTTAATGTTTATCGTACTTAAAATCTGCCCTTTTAATTAATTATTTTTACATTTCCTGTTAACTTAATCCTTTGCTTAGATTAATCTATCTTTCTGATAAGATAGTTTACAGTTTGTAATCATTACAATTATTGATTTCAACTTTATTATCTGCTAAAAATCTTTTAAAGTAATTATATAATGAAAGTTTTACTAACATTTACTTTTACAGGCTAATTTTTAGTCTGATTTCACATTTACTTATTTTATACATTTATGTAAATAAGTCAATTATTTTATATAGCACAATGTTTTTTATAAACTATAATATTTAAACAGCATTAAACTGTTGCACATGCGCTTTGGATTTTAAATATAAAATGAATGAATACTAACACTTCAACTACATGATAAGTCTTTATCATGTGGTTGAAGTGTTAGTATTCATTCATTTTATATTTAAAATCCAAAGCGCATGTGCGACAGTTTAATGCTGTTTAAATATTATTATTTTATACATTATAAAAGGAGTTTTCTTTAGAATGAGTGAGAAAAAAAAAGTTTAAATTTTTTTTCCAATTCTTTTTAGATTTCTCCTCCACTCTCTTGCTAGGAATAATTTTACTCTTAAAAAAAAAAAAAGATACAATACTTTTATTTTTACAAATTTACATTTTAAAATCTACTTTAAAAACATATTATATTTTTCTTTCTATTTTACTATTCTCACTTTGAAAAAAAAAAAAAGGTTATTTATTTTTTAAATGATAACATATGTAACACGGAATATATGTTTTTAACACATATTTCGCTAGCGGTACAGTATATACAGTATGTATAACAAGACATTTTAAACTTTCATATTTTGCAATATAAAATACACAGAAAAAAAAGGATTATTAATAAAACTGAAGTTTTAATGTAATAAAAGGAAAAAAATTTAAGAGATTAAAAATAATTAGAGTATAATTAAACACAAAGTTTATAACAGTATTATTTTTTAAGTTCATTCAAAAAATTTTATTATATACTATACATAAATGAGTTTTAAATATATTAAATTTTCAAATTGGTGATAATCATGAAATAATTTCTTTTAAGATTGCTCATAATACATTATGGTAATTCAAAATTCATAAATTACAATTTTTTATGTTTATATTAAGTATTTGTGTAATTTTGTTGACATATATATATATATATTGTCACCATGTGATATGCCACCTGCTTTTATTAAAACATTTTAACAGTGCATTATATAATAATTAGCCATTATGGTAATTTAAAATTCATAAATTACAATTTTTTATGTTTATATTAAATGTGTAATTTTGTTGACATATATATATATATTGTAACCATGTGATATGCCACCTGCTTTTATTAAAACATTTTAACAGTGCATTATATAATAATTAGCCATTCAAAAAAATAAAAGATAAAATAAAACTAATAACAAGAGATGTAAAATTATATTATTTAATCTGTAAATAAAATGATATCACTTAATAAGTAATATTTCATATATTTAGATTTAAATAGTTATCTAATAAAAGGTATTAATAAATGATATAACTGTTATACACATATTTAGGGAGTACTTAATAAAATGTGCATTCATAATGTTGAATTTATAAAAGTTAAAAGAAAGAAAGAAAAAAAACTAACTGAATTGATATTTTAATTTTTAGTGTTGAAAATTTATTGGCTTACTAAATTGCTAATAAGTTAGTTAAATTATTTCATTTATTCACCTTTATAATTTACATTTCAGTTAAGTCTTAAAATAATTCAATAGCAATTAGTTATTCAAAGTTTAAGTGGATTATTAAAAGAAGCTTGCCTTAAATAAGATTAGTTTCACACTCTTAGCTGTGTGCATGCATGGATTTATATGTTGACTTTTTAATCTTTAATTTTATTCATTAAAATATTCAATTTATTTATTAACTTTTAAAAATAAAATATGTAGTAAAACTTAGCAAGTAGAAAAAATTACACTTATTATTTTAAATTTCTGGTATGAATAAATCAAATGAAACAAAAATGTTATTGGATTTAAAATATGAGAATCATTAACTTATTATATTTGTTTGCAGTTTATTATTAAAAAAAACCTTTATTCATGTTAATTAGTTGATTTATTATTAACCTTGAAATTGAAATGCAGAATGCTGACACGTGTTATATTTTTGTTGAGATTGGAGAAAACTGAGAAAAAGAGAGGGGGAACTGATTTTTTTTGTTGCTTTAGTTTCATCACAGAGGCTGTTCTGGAAAGAAGGGGAAAAAAACAGTGTAACTTTTATTATTTGCATTTGTTTCAAACCAGTATAAACTATATTTTTTTTCTTGAAAGTCTTCATATAGAATGGGTTGCTAAGGGATAGATTAAGATATCAAGTTTTATGCTTTGTTTAAACTAAATGGTCTAAATTTCATGATATTATGTGCCAAGTTAATATGCATTATTTATTACTGAATCTTCAAAAAGTAGAATGAATAATATTCAACTTTGGAGTCCAACAAATGAAAATGTTTTCATTAATTAATAAAGTCATATGGATCAATATGTTAAATCATTTTATAATAATCAATGTTATTATCTTGGAAAGTTGCAAATATAAAGCCAAGTTTAAAAAAAAAAAGAACTGTTCAAAATTAAACTGACTTAAATAAATTCTTAGTCATTAACTATTAGCTTAAAAAAATGCCCAAATGATTTAAATAAATAAATTAATAATAATAATAATAATAATAATAATAGTAGTAGTAGTAGTAGATGTAAATTTATGTAAACCATTGAGATCAATAAAGCCTTTATTGAAATGTAATAATTATTATTATTATTATTATTTTATGGCTGAAATATTTCTTGATCATCTGCGTTTTGCAGAAAGAATGAAAAACTTTAAAAATATATATTTTCCAGTGAAACTGCAGATAGTTATTAAAATTTTACAGTTAACAATAATTGTACATAATTGTCATATTTTCAAACTAGCTAGTTAATATTAAATTGTGTCTTTGTATAATGGATCCATACCTGTTCATGTTTAAAGTAAAGTATCGTATTCATGTACTTGTCTTCTATCATAGTGAAGTTGTAACTGCTTTGTTGTTTTTAAAAAATAAATAATATATTGGTTTGAAAAATACAAATGCATTGATATTATGCCCATAGCTAATGATGTGGGACCTTGCACCATAAATTATTTGTCTAATGTTGAGGAAGCTTTACTAATGAACTAAATTTATCATTATTATTATTGTTATTTTGTTTTAAAAAAAATGGTAACATAATAGCTATATATACATATTTTTATGCTTTATTTTATATGTCAAGGTATCTTACTTTACTATCTGAAACTGTCTCAAGGAGTTTGCAATAAAGTGTGTAGAGATTTTATTACACACAAGTAATTTTAAATAGATTTTATTACACACAGGTAATTTTAAATATATTGGTAAAGTGTTTAATTTAAAATTGCCTATTCTTTTATAATTTAGGACAAATAATCCTTACAGGTGCATTTATCAGAAGTTAATAATTTTCTTAATAACATTCGTAACAGAAATTAGATTTTGAATTTGTCTGAGAATAAATTTATTTCCTTAATCATTGAATTAATAATATTTATTGCATTAGTCTGTCCACATAGTTTCATATATATTTATTATACTCATTGTTCGTGTGTATATTCCTTATCTTATGCAAATATTTCCTATGCTCTTTTAATGTGTTTATAGTCGTTTTGACTAATACTTTCTTGTGGTTTTCGAATATTGTTTAATGTGTGGAGTTTAATGTTGATACAAGCTATTAAATTTTATTATCAGGGATAAATTTGTATCTTGCCATTGTGAGAAGTAGTTATGCTTTATAGCTCAAGATTTATCAAATAGTATACTATTTATGATGTTTGTGGAATGGGAGATGTTCTCCCATTATTATATGTATTTGCCATGAGAGGACAATGTTTTTCAAGATATTTTTATATATAGCTTATTTAGATAGATTCCATGGAGAGAATCATTTGTCTTTGGTGTGTTTCCCATTTTCCTTAGGTGGTAAGACTGCGTCTACACCTACACTTATGCTTGAGAGATAAGCATGGGAGTCACCATTATTAGAGTCATGTTGTCTTGCTCTGAGGAGCTTATTTAGTGATGTTATCCCTCATGTGCTATTTGAAAGAATAGATTGTCCATCATAGAAGATGTAGGCTATTGTATTTATAAAAGTTATGGCAATGGTAACTAGTTGTTGAGGTAGTAAATGTCAGTGCTTTGGTTGATCATAATAATATCCCTACTGCGCTACTGTGCTTTGCCAGTAGTATACAAGTAAATCCACAAGATTTAATAATTTAATTCTTCAGTTTAAAGCATAGCATGAAGAGAATACACACACACAATGCTATTTATATATGTCATATGGAGAAATTCACCGAGGGGTTTTGTAAGTTTCATAAAATTTATAAATTTAATATTATTATGTGGACATTAAATAAATTGACTATCAAGGTATGTATGACTTCTGATGAATGCTTTTTTTATTTACCATATGGTTTTAAGATTAACATAGTGTGAGGCAATAATCAGTTGTAATGTGATGATGACAGTTATCATCATCATATTAGCCATCTAATTTAGAAATAGCAATATATTATATTGAAGTTAATTTTCCATTTTTATTATATAATTTTAATAATGAGATATTATAGGTAAGTGCTTGGCTGTAAAATATATGGAAAATGTTAATTGGCTTATGGTGTAAGCTTGCCAACCATTATAATTATTATTTTCAATTTCATTAAACATTTGTTTAATGCCTTGTTTAGCTAGAATAAATTGTGATGTTTCAAATAAATATTTAGTAACTAATCATAGATTGTATTTTGCAATTTTAAAATTAGGCAACTAAGAGAGGAATAAGCCTTGAATAAATTGATCTTTACTTATTTATCCTTCAAAATCAAAAGTAAAAGTACATAAGTAGCTATGATGTTCAAATTGTCATTATATTAGTGTGCTGTAACAATTGTTTTTGTTTTTTTTTACATGTAGTTTTAATAAATGTATTTTTTGTAAATTATTAAAATTTGGTTTTTGAGTATTTTTTTTTTTTTCTGTATGAAATTCTTTTCTTTGGTTCCTCCACAAAGTAAAATAAAATGTATATTTTCCAATCAGATAATTATTATTCTCATGATCCAAAATTACTAATACTCAATAAGAAACAATGATATCAATTTGTTTTAATTAAAATCTTTAAATTGACAATTGTTCATTTAAGTATTGCAATAGATGTATCCATCCATAATTCAGACTGCACATTATTAACCTATTATCAGAATTTAAATATTGTAAATGAAGTATTTTATCCGTGTTGTTTTAAGATATGAGAGGGAAATGAAATGTACCCTTTTCCTTCTATTATGTGAATGCCATTCTAGGTAAAAGGCCATAAGTATTCTAAATTCATTTACATGATTTTTTTTTTATTAGATATTTGTTGACTAAAGTAAGCATTTCCTTTTTGGTAATCTAAATGATTATTATTATTATTATTATGATATTAATAGGATACCTTAGCTTATTAAAAAGTGTATGTCCCTAAAGCCTGATAGAATGTCAGTCATTTGCCTTGCAACATTATACTATTATTTTATCTGAAAAAATACCAGAAAGAAAACCCTGAGATCTTTATTTTGCATTATAAGAAAGGATTACTTGTTTATTCTACAAGATGTAAAGGAAGTCAAATTATATCAGTGGATAATATTAAACTATACAATAGAGTTTGTTAATCATAAGAGTCTATTAGAGAATATGTTTTGAAAGTGCAAATATTTGTAGCTCAGAGAGTTTGATTGAGATGAAGGTAGAGATTTACTTTATTCTAAATTATTTATTAGGGAATAATTGAAGTTTTATCTCTTCCCAAAATTATATGTTTTATTTGGAGTAATTTACTCTATAAGAGTTAAGTTCTTCCTTCATCTTAATTGTATATCTCTGTAGCTAAATCTTTCATATGTAACCGACCATTGAGCTTAGTCTACTTTATAATCCTTATTGTTAGCTATAAGAGTCTCAACCCAACCCTAATATTGTTTAAAAGATATGCGTCCAGCAATCAGAACTTGTTAGAATGCTATCAAGATATTTCTGTAGGTTAGAAAGAGGGTCTCAAATTAAAGAAGGATATATAAGATGATTAGTAGTAGGAGGTTTCAATATATATATATATATATATATATCTGTGTTATCATTTTATATATATATATATATATATCTGTGTTATCATTTTGAGATGTGAAATTCTATAGCAAACTAAATTTTATGTGTACATATTCAATCTTATTCTTTAGATTATCTTCACAATCTGATACAAAGATTAAATCCAGAACCTTTCATTAAGCTAACCAATGGTAAAACTACCATAACTCAAAGGAGTCATTTATCTCACTGATCGTAAAACTATCAATACCAAAATTTAAAATAGAACAAATATATAACAATTAATATATACATATATAAGTCCTCTTAGAATTTTGGCTTTCTGTCTCAGTTTTAAAATTTTATTAATATAGAGAGTGCACCAATAGTTCAAACAAGCTCTTAATTAGTAAGTGCGGCATGAGAAAATATTTAAAATCCCTATTCAGAACACTCCCATCTCCAGACCAACTGGTTTCGAGATTATGGCTCACATCAGTGGAGAACTAAAATATTCGAACACTAGACCTAAAATATCAACTCAAAACCCAGCACTTATTTCATATGTAATATTTAAGTAGAAACTCTGAAATTTTCTGACATAAAAATGTCTTTAAATTCAGATATCTAACTTAAATAGCTATATGGGACTGAACTAAATTCAGATCTACTATATTTTAATAGCCTCAGCATAGCCAAAGCCTTAAAGGTAAAATTATAATAATCAAAAAAGCAAGTCATATATAATGTGACATTACTTTTATACGCTTGTACAAAAATGCAATACAGAGAGCGTACCAATAGCTCAAACAAGCTCTTAATTAATGTGCATTATGAGAAAATATTTAAAATCCCTATCCAGAACACTCCCAAACTCCAGACCCATAAGGTTGAATCCAGTAGGTCTGGAGATGGGAGTGTTCTGCATAGGGATTTTAAATATTTTTTCATACCGCACTTATTAATTAAGAGCTTGTTTGAGCTATTGGTACACTCTCTTTATTGCATTTTTGTAAATATAAGCTTATAAAAGTAATGTCATGTTATATATGACTTGCTTTTTTGATTATTATAATTTTACCTTTAAGGCTTTGGCTATGCTGAGGCTATTAAACTATAGTAGATCTGAATTTAGTTCAATCCCATATAGCTATTTAAGTTAGATAGCTGAATTTAAAGACATTTTCATGTCCGAAAATTTCAGAGTTTCTACTTAAATATTACGTATGAAATAAGTGCTGGGTTTTGAGTTGATATTTTAGAGCTAGTGTCCGAATATTCTAGCTCTCCATTGACCTGAGCCATAAGCTCAAAAACAGTTGGTCTGGAGATGGGAGTGTTCTGGATAGGGATTTAAAATATTTTCTCATACTGCACTTATTAATTAAGAGCTTGTTTGAGCTATTGGTAAGCTCTCTGTATTGCATTTTTGTAAATACAAGCTTATAAAAGTAATGTCACGTTATATATGACTTGCTTTTTTAATTATTAAAATTTTACTTAAAAAATTTGTCTCAATTAGTCAGAAAATATGTACATAATAATAATAAAAATTTCTATTATTTTAATAGATATTTTTCGATTCAAGATATTTGTATAATTTTTTTTTCATGTTTCAAAGCATCGACCGGAAGCCAACCCGCAAAACTGCTTGTAAGGCGGCTGTGCTGACCACTCGACCACCAACGCTTGACTACATTTCTATAATTTTATGCATATAAATTCAAAAATGTATTTTTAGGTTCTGTTACACACACACACCCCTCACTTCGTCAGAATAAAATATTATATACCAGCACACAAATATATTATTATTGCAGAAGAAAAGCAAATGCTAATATTTTAAGTTTCTTAAAAAAATAAGATATATACCCCAACCATATACTTAAATCTCATTATTATTTTGTACATGAATACACAGTGTACATATGTAATTTTTAATTTTTCAATAAAAAAATATTTCAAGTTGTCTTTTCAGCAGATTAATGTAAATTAGTGATTTGCTTGAGTAGTTAACAGCCCGAATTAAAATGATTTTTACATAAATTTGATGATAGAAAAATTATTTCTGTTCCAAATAAAGCATACCATTAATGAAAATAGTAGCTTACAAAGTAAACCTAACATTTTAATTTTATTTAGGTCATTTAGATTATTAGCAAAATAATAAATTACTTTATTTTTTAAATTTATGATGGAATGAATATTTTTTCAATATATGAAAGCTAATCATAAATTTAATTCGATTTTTCCATTTTATTTTTAAATATACATTTCATTTAAATAAATATATAAATGAACTTTATATTATTTATCTCATATAACTTTTCAGTTATTTATTGTCTATTTTTCTTGCTTATTCTTTAAATGGATAAAAAAATCCCCCATTATATTTAGTTTTTCATTTTCTTCAAATACTTTCTTCAAAAATTGTGATCTTTAAAGGTTCATCAAATTTGAAATCTTTTACATTTTTTAAATATTAGATGAGTAAATAAGTGTGTTAGAAAAATGTGAAGAAGTAATGAATTACAGCAAGTGAATTAAATATGAAAAGATCTTCAACCTGTAGAAGGTTCTTGCAACTGTTGAAAATGATCTTTTTTTATAATTATATATATATTTTTACAACACATTTCAAATTAAATTCATTATTTTTTCCTATTCACCTTTTAAAAGCCTTAAACAACTACATTCCCTCTCTAGCGTCCTTTTTTAAACAATTGGCAATCGATCAAAATAACAATAAAATGAAAAACAATATTTGCAAACTAATTTCAGTCTAGGTGAATTATAGATATCTAATGAGTGACCATGTACATGATAAAGTGACTAAATTTTATTTTTAATTGACTAATTTATAATAATCACAAATAATGATCAGATTAAACACACATAAAAAATAAATCTCTATGCAGATTCAATCATATTTCCTGATCGCTACTCTACTCCATCTTAATACTATTATTAAATGACAAAATAAATAACTGGCTTGGACTTCAGATGAGAAATGAACAAGCAACAAAATTATTAAAAACAACAATAATTTTAATTAACAAATAGAATGATAATAATAAAAAATTTGTATTTACATTTAAGATTGTATTAAGAGCACACCCAAGAGGAAAAATCTTTGTGGATTTATAATAATTCATCTAGAAAAAGTTTATAATAAGTTCATCCAATTACTTTGATATCTCCATGAACTCACATTTTATTACCTTATAAAAGTAGACAGATGGCAATCAGTCATTATTTTAAATATCTACAAACAATATTCATATTTTAACTTCTTGTGATTTATTTCATCATAGTTTTTCCTATGAGATGTTTGCAGAAATTTTGAGCATCGAAATAAAGTAGATTTGTAAATTAATTCAGAGAATATTTCCCTTTTATAATTCATTAAAGGCAAGTTTTCTTATATTGGAAGTGTCACATATTTTTAGCTTCAGCTTTAAATAGTAATTAATAAACCAGTAGAATCACAGTTAATTTTAAGGCATTTCTTTGTTACAATTCTATATTTAGCTACACCATTGGAAAGATCAGGGAAGGCATTCTGAACTTTGACACCAGAGACTGCATAATATTTACTTTAAAAAATCACTACAATTTTTATTGACTTCTATCCAGTAAGTGACATGATGCAAAAGTTGCAGTTCTTCCATTTTCTTGGAAAAGCAGATGAACTAAGTATTTCCAATTGTTTTTCATAGCAATGTTCTTTTAATTGTTGACTTTATTTTAAAATACAGAACGTTATAAAATTTTAATTTTTACAATTATTATTAAATACTTTATTTTATAATTTATTTATACGCATGACTTTTAATATATTTTAGAATATATAATTTAAAAAAATGCATATAAAAGCGACACCTGTAAATGCAGCCATGAGGGTTATATTTGCCCCTCCTCTATTTAGGAATAAAATAGAATCGATTTCATAAATATCGCTCAATTTTATTTCTACACTAAAAAATTTTCTTTAACTCTTAAAATAATGTATCGCTTAGCCATACTTATTTAAAAACGGACTTACAAGCTGGTATGAACATAACAAACAACGGACTTACAAGCTGGTATGAACATAACAAATAATGTCACTCATAGCCTAGATAATATTTACAAATCCATTACATTGTTATGCAACTAAATTTTTTTTCATTAATTCCTTTAGCATTATTTATTGGACTTGATCACCCAACTGCAGTACTAAGATGAATAAAGATATCCCACTAACAAATGAGCTTACTATGCAACATGAACACCAACACCAAGAGAGCTATCCCAAGCACAAATATAATATCAATCAAACCATATATAAATGAACAATATATTGAAGCAGTCAATCTTAGCTTAAGATTGTGCTTCATGTTTCTACCTACTAACCCGTGTTCAAACCCCTATTTCCCATCCCGCTCCTTTTTGTCCTGTATATATTTTTATGTATATGTTTGAGATGCGTGCCTAAATTATAAAATTTAATGTTTCAATAACATGTTTTAAAATTATTATTAATTCTTTTTATTAATTATTAGTTCTTTTTTATTAAAGTATTATAGATGCGGCTCAAATATATACATAGGAGCAAAACTTACTAACAAAATATTGATGTTTTTAAATATTTATTATATGTCATTTTTAGCTTTTTCTTTTAAATTGCTTGTTTTTCTATTAAACTATATATTTTTTATAAAATCCAATATGGAAGATGCAAGTGTTATTAATTGTCTAAAAATAATTAGGGGTTGGAAGCATTGTTGTTTTAATCTAGGGAAGGTATTTTTTTTATTAAAGTTTGACTTAAAATAAATGGGATTAAGTAGATTAAAGATTTACTAGTGTTAAAAACATGTTGTCAAATCTATTTCTAATCTGGAAATAGATTTGAATTTATTTTTGGACATTATCTTACAATTGCATCTTCAAAAACAACTGATAAAAGAAAAGGTATAAAATGACTGAATTTTGAATGAGAGGGAACTACTATTGAAGAGGAGATTAACTACTATTGAGAGATTAGCTACTTTTATAGAGAGGTAATATAAACATATTTCGTTTGTTTGAAAACTTAAAAATGATGTAGCAGTAAATCCACCACTCTTCCGGACCCCTGTGGGTCGTCTTCCGCGGCCATAATATTCTGCTACCCTAAAGTGAATGGAGAACTTTAAAAATGTTAATAGAAGCTTGCAGAACTTTCATTTTCAACTGCCGTGCACGGGCAATATTTTAAATCGGACTCTTCAAAATTGAAAGGTAAATTTCAAGCCGCTACCTAATAGTCAATTTAGTCTAAATAATCTATCAAGATCTCTTCTCATGTATTCTTTAACTTTGCTTTTATATATATAAATAACATGTAATTTGCTCTTAAATAATTTATATAAATTTAATTCTCTCTTATATGCTCTTTAATTTTGGTGCGGTCATTTATTTATATGTGTTTATTATTTGATTTATATATCTGTTATTGATATGCCAATCTAAAACAATCTGATGAGTTGAATTTTGTAAAATCTTTTCTGTCATTTTTAACTAAACCTTCATGAAAAGGTTATTAACGTCCCCTTTTAAATATACATATATAATGCATTGTAAATTAATACGTTCGCCAGATTGTTTTATGAATCAACATTTTAGGTTCGTTTTTAATATAAAAAATTGATTTGTTTAACTCTGGATTTTCTACCGGTGTAAATCCAGAGTTAAATCTAATTAACGCTTTGAAATCTTATAAAATACTATTTCTTTAATTCTAAAGAAAGGTAACTTAATTGTTTTATATATATAACTGCTAATCTTACTTCATTTTTCATACTCTTAAAATTTCAAATCTTGTATTTAAATATTTCAGTTATTGTAAAAATCAACGAATGTGAGATTGATTTATTTTAACTAGCAGAAAAAGGGATGGGGGAAATCTTAATGTTTCTTTAACTAACTCAATTGTTAACGTATATTTTATTAATTTGAAATCTAAATCTTAATGTTTCCTTTGCTAAATAAAATCTTCAAGTATATTTTAGTAAATGAAATATTCTCTCTCTATATATATTATAATTGCATTGCATATTATAGTATCCAAAACAAGGGTCATTTATTTTGAAGCTGTAAAATTTATTCAATGTTTTTTAGTAACATTCATTCATTATTGCGTTTCTGTCATTTAGCCTCTCTTCGTGTTTTTTATATATATGTGCTTCTTAATCTGGGGGTTACGACAACTTCGAACCCATAGATTTCTTCTCAAGTCTTGTCCTGAGGATAGTTGAAGCTACCCAGGACCATTTATTTCGTATAAAATGCCTCTGGCGGTGATCCCCTAAGTCTGGCACACGCTATGCATATTCTTTCTTCGTATAAAAAGGCCACTAGCGGTGACCCATAAGTCTGGCACACGCTATGCCCATCCATTTCTTCGTATAAAAAGGCCACTGGCGGTGATCCCATAAGTCTGGCACACGCTATGCCCATCCATTTCGTTTTTCATCCAGAAGCACGACCTTTTTCCTCTTAGTTATTTTTAGGCTATTATGTCAGCACCGCAAACTTCTTCGTATTATTATTATCTCTTTTGCTTCATGGCCCAGTTTTAATGCTCTAATATTAAAATTAAGCTTTGTTTAAAAGATATATATATATGCCAATTACTTCTATTTATTAATT
This sequence comes from Epiperipatus broadwayi, assembly GCA_028023455.1. Lineage (NCBI taxonomy): Eukaryota > Metazoa > Onychophora > Udeonychophora > Euonychophora > Peripatidae > Epiperipatus > Epiperipatus broadwayi. Next base: position 1,262,573 of record JAQFVV010006219.1, on the reverse strand, counting down.
AAGTTTATTTCAATCATATACAAGCTCACCGTCGTGATATATATATATATATTTAAGAGTATCTATATGCCTTGGGAAAAATAAAGCGTTCGTCTTATTATTATTGTTAAAATAATTTTCATTAAATATTTTGTCATGGATTCAAATATAATCAAATGTTTTCAAATGTATTTTGTTTATTTTCACGACCTCAATGGCGTGAAAATAATTTATATCATATGTATAATGAATTTCAGAACGCTCCCCTCAATCATATGTTAGTCACCACGTTTCAGAACCATAACCCAAAGCGTTAATAGCAATTTTATGTAACTTCTTTCTAATACTGATTGGCATTTTAATATTAGACCCACCAAAGATGTGTGTTTATTTGTAATATATTATTTAGCTAATAAAGAGCATATGAGAACTAATAGCGTGAATGACACTATGTAATCGCTTGCTCATTCACGCACACACTAATGTCTATAATTTATTTATAAATGTATAATAATTTGTCAGTATATTAAAATAATTTTATTGTCTAACTTATTTGAGTAGTTCGAATTCCTTTTTCTCCACTTCCAAATGTACAGCCTAGTTGATATATATGTTAGTTTAGTCATAGTCAATAGATGTCTCATTGTCTTCTCCGCTCTCCTAGTCGGCCGGATTTAAAATTAATTCTCATGTGCCATCACTATTATGTTATTCATTAGGGGTTAGATCTGGGGCTTATGGAGTGGGTTCAAATCCAGGTTGGTCCCTGACCTAAATCTTGGACTGGACTGGGTTTGAAGTACATTTTGTGAGTTCCAGCTCATGTTAGATGGATAAACATGTTTTGACCGGTACAATATTTAACTAAAAACTAATACATAATACATCATAAGAATTATGCCTGGCTCACTTTTGAGACTTAGAGGCTGGCAAGTAAAAAATATAAGATGGCTGGGTATAGTGCTGAGATAAAGACTCTAAAGTAATATGAAAACATGACAACCTCAAAACAATAAAAACCACTCCATTCATCATCAATACAGAAAATAACATGATTAACTATCAATAAACCCTTGAAATTAATTTGTTCAGGTTATATAGTGTTTTCTTTTATATGCTTTAGCAAATAACACTAAGATACCTAATTCACTTATCATGACTTCTTTGTCATTACTGCTTTTGCATTTGAGCAGCACAATTCATTTTCAAAACTAATAATTTTTTTGATGCTCAGTAGCATCTTATTTTTATAATCTGTATTTCTAATTATTTGTTCATTATCATATATCAAATATCTATTAACAAGTCCAGAGTCATCAACTTAGAGGCTAACCTTATTCATAGAAGGATTAAACTTTGCCTCTCTCTAAATATTTTTTCATTATTATGCAGTCCCTCATGTGAAATGACCTGAATACCTTTTATTTACCATATGGTAATTCTGATTTATCTCTAGAAAAAAATGAATTTTCTATTTTTTTCTTTCTAAGTCTATTCTTTACATTTATTCTCGCATAATGAGTTCTTGAACCTAATAATTTCTTAGACAATTTACTTAGCTTACTTATTTGCCTTAACTCTGTATTTCTCTTCTCTAGTTCTCTTATTTTTAATCTTGGGAGTTTCCTGGTATTGTTTCTTTTATACACCCCACCAAGTAAAATATTATTATACATAATTCTATTAAAATGATCTTGATCATCTATTTCTTTAATATTTAAATAACCTAATTCATTTTCCAAATCAGACAATTTTTCACTTTTACCTTTATTATGTGTGCATTCAGATATGTAGTCAACTATAAGGCAAGCATACCTTCTAAGGCTTCGATGTTAACTTTAAAGTTATTTAGACTAGCAATATACTGAATATTTTTAACTAATGCAGTCAGATATTAGCTTTATCTGTTTCATATAACTTAGATTGAATATTTATCATTTGTGATTCTAAAATTATATTACAATTAGCTTTATCTGCTTGCTCAACTACCACAACATTTTTATTATTTTCTCTTATCCTCCTCTATCAGCTGGATTCTATCATCTTTTACTTCTATAAACAAATTTTTCATTTGCCTTCTCAGTTCTCCATTCTGTTTTTTCATTAGGTCTTTCAATTCTTTGTTTTGTTCTTTCATTTGATTCTTTATTTCTTTTTGAATTTCTGCTAACGTGTTCATGATTATATTCATAAATTCATTGTCCTCAGTTTCATTTCTCTGAGTTTTCATTTTTGCTTTAACTTTGGGTAATCATATATAACAATTTATACTAAAATTAGCTGCCAACTTTTCTATAACAAGTTTTAAAAAATATATAAAAACTCTAATTTTTCTTCTTCTCTTTTTTATTTGACAAGGTAGAATGACCATCTCTCTTTCCACCATGTAACCTTTCTAAAACTGTACTTTAATCCAGTTTTAAGGCCTTATTTTATTTGCCTACCATTATCTCTAACAACCCATTTCTATTATTACTATTGCTTAAGACCCTTATGAGTTTATTGATTGATTTTTTTTATTTTTTTGCTTATAACAAAATAAATTATTATATTTCTCATCTGACCAAGCCTTTATATTCCATATTTCAATGACTAATTTATTTATTTTTCGAATACTAATAAAAAAATGTTAAACTAAACTGGGTTTCATCTCTGTTTTGATTGAGATAATCTTGAGCTAAGGCCCCCAGATGTAATGGTAACCACCCTTTTTTAATCAATTGGCAATTAATCAAGATAATAAAATGAAAAACGCAATATTCCAAATTAATTTTAGTAAAGGGGAATTGAATACACTTAAAAAATAAGTCTTTATGCAGATTCAATCACATTTCCTGATTGGTGGTCAAGAGTTCAGTGACTGCTGCTTTACAAGCAGTTGTCCCGGGTTAGTGAGTTCACTTTTAAAAAATAAATAAATAAATAAATAATCGGCTTGGACTTCAGATGAGAAATGAACAAATAACAAAATTATTAATAACAACAATAACTTTAATTAACAAATAGAATGATAATAATAATAAAAAAATTGGATTTACATGTTTACATTTAAGATTGTATAAAGAGTACATACTTGAGAGGAAAAATCTTTGTGAATTTATAATAATTCATCAAGAAAAAGTTTATAGTAAGTTCATTCAATTACCTTGATATTTTTGTGAGCATACACTTTATTAGCTTTATGAAAGTAGACATATGGCCATCAGAGTTATTATTTTAAACATCTGCAAACAATATTCACATTTTAACTTCTTGTGATTTATTTCATCATAGCTTTTCCTATGAGGTTTTTGCAGATATTTTGAGCATCGAAATTAAGTAGATTTGTAAATTAATTCATAAATGAATATTTTCCCTTTTATAATTCATTAGAGGCAAGTTTTTTTTTTATTGGAAGTGTTGTATTTTTTAGCTTCAGCTTTAAACAGTAATTAATAAACCTGCAGAATCACAGTTAAGTTTAAGACATTTATTTGTTACAATTCCATATTCAGCTACACCATTGGAAAGATCAGGGAAAGTATTCTGAAGTTTTTCTCCAGAGACTGCATAATATTTATTTAAAAAGTCACACAATTTTTATTGACTTCTATCCAGTAAGTGACACAAGAAGAATTCACAGTTCCCTCCCTTTTCTTGGAAAAGGAGACAAACTAAGTGTTTCCAATTGATTTCCATAGCAATGTTCTAAAAGTTATACAGAATCATAATAAATTTTAATTTTTCAATTATTATTAAATATCTTACTTTATAATTTATTTATACTCATGATTTTTAATATATTTTAGAATACATAATAATAAAAAAATGTATATAAAAAAGCCATGTCTATAAATTCAGTCATGAGGATTACACTATCAAGTATTTTAGAATCTTAAAAAGTTACCAATTACTACCATGTTTACCTAGCCAGAAAATATGCCATAGCATGATTTTTCAGAATGCTTATAATATAAGCCTTAGCCCAAATATAAATCCTAATCCTAATTAAGATCATCATTTCAATGAAACATACAATGAACATATTGAATTATAAAGTAATGAATGTATAAATAAGTAATATTATTTACATTAATGCTTTAAACAAATGGTAATATAAATTATATAGCTCTTTTGTATTTTCCTGTCAACAATTTTTGACAAATGTAACTCTACCTGTATAAAAAAACAATTTATCTACCACAAGTCAGTATATCAGACATTTTATAATTTCATTTATATATTTATAAGTACTTATTTTATTTTTATTTTATATGTAGATTTAAAATGCTTGATTTAATTTTAGAGTTTCCTTATGTTAGGTTTTAAATATTCAAGATAAAAGAAAATTTAATTTGATTTCTTAAACACTTTTTTTCTTCCTAAAAGATTATTAAAATAACAGAAGTGATTTTAATAATCAAAGTTTAGTTTAAGTTAAATCATCAATATTTCTCCTAAAGAAGTTTTTTTTAAAAATACCTATGCAAGGCTATTACAAGTAATTTGAAAAGTGTTTATAATGTCTGCACTTGATAATGAATGGACATGTTTGTGTCACATATAAACCATCATAAATCAATACATCATATGTTGTAATAGAGAAACTTAATGTGCATGTGTAAAATATAGAAACACTTTCAGAATTTTTGTGTTTCCAATTTTTTGTTGCTTTTGTGTGGACAAATCATTCTCAACTGTAATCATTTTTATTACCACTTCTGTCTAACAAGACTTCAATTAACACTTGATTTAATTTAAAATTTAAACAGAATAATATTCTGATTGCCAAATAAGATGAGAGCTATACCAATGAGTTCTCAGAGTAAGAATCTTACAGCTTTCTGTAAAAAAAAGAAGTACTTGAATAAATGTACATTTTTGTACATGAACAAATAAGACATTCTCTGAAAATAAATCCTATGGCATCATTTGGAGCAAAAATTAATATAAGACCCAGTCTTACTTTCAGGGAAACATTGTATTAAAAATTTATAGATTGAATTGTGAATAAGAAAAGTGAAGTAAAAAAAAAGGGGGGAAGGATTTCAGTCCATGGATCACATACATCTTTTTCACCTTTTATGAATCCTACAGCAGTATGATTTATTAGTTGGTATACCAATAATACTTTATTTTTATAATAATCATATAAAAAATAAAGAAATAATTTAAAATAATTTCCACAAACTGATTTAAGATATGACAAGCAAACAATCTTATTGTTAAATTATTTGTCTGAAGACAATAAAATGGTACAATTAAGAAATAATACTTAATAATTATATTTTAAAATTTATTTTAAAAAATGATGATAAATCATAAAAGACTAAAGTTATTGTTTGGCAGTAATTAATTCAATCTACTAAAAAAAATTATGTGAAAAAGATTTAAGTCATAGTTGATTTTGAGAATTTTTGAATCTCTACAATTATTTTATAATAACATTAGTACCCTATTTCTTTTCAAAAAATTTAAATCCTCAAATGCTTTGTTTAACTTTGTAATTAGAAAATTAGCATCCATGTACTTTTACCATATAAAATAACAATTTCTATTTAAAATGGACTATTCTATGCTACAATTATCTTATGTACAACATTGTAAAAACTTAAAGGAGCATAAATCAGTCCTAAAGATTGAAACTGAAATAATTTTTTTAAGTTATAATAAAGCCCATTGTGATATATATAAGTTACAGACATTAAACAAAAAAAATTGAGTAATGTAGATATATTTAACATATTGCACCAGATTCAGACATCTTTTAAAAATAAATCTGGTCTGACCTTACAAGTTTATTTTCAATACACTAAATAGACTTTTTTTTTTTTAAAGAAGAAAGAAGAGAATGTAATTGTTTGTTTGCTAGGTTTTTTTTTTTGTTGTTTAAATTAATGTATAATAATAAATAAATGTTCCTGGATTTATTACATATAATCTTAACATTCATTTAAAAAAAAAAAGTTGTGAGAGATATTAGTTTTTTGTTTTTATTTTAGTGTTTAAAAACAAAGCTTTGGAAGAAAGCTTTTTTGTTTTAAGACAACTTTAATATCCTTATTATGAAGAATTTTTGAATCATTTTAACCAGCAAATAACTCTGTGTAACTGTATTATAAAATTAAACAGATTAGAATAACAAACCTAACTTGGAAATTGTCAGTACAGCTAAGATGGGATACTATTAGGATACTATTCAAACCACAATTATGTAGTCTCTCTCCTGCAAATTCTAGTTTTAGAAGTGTCTCCTTTTACCTACACTAACCATTGAGGATGAAAAATTATTATTACCTATTGTTTTTTACATAACTTCTTCCTGCCTATTTATGAATACATAATCCTGTATCATCATTGTATTCAGAGAATTCTTCTGGATCAATTTTTGAAAAATGTTTGAACCTATATTTTATTAAGATATAAAATATCAGAATTCTGGCATCATGGTAAGAGAAATTAGTATTTAAATTAAAGGGCCTTTATGAAAGAAAGAATAATAGTAATTTTATTTATAACAAATATTAAAGTTAAGATTAATATACTGTAAATATTTTTTAGTATTTTATTTCCTTTTAAATATGTATTAAATGTTTTTTTTTTTTTGAAATCTTTTCTTAAGATAATTTTTTCTTTATAAATGCTAAATCAAATATAATTTAAAATTGATTTCTTGTTCAATTATTATAATATTAGATATTTTTATAATTTTTATATATACATATTTATTTACTGATTAATTGATATTTTTCATACCTTCATTTGTGTTATTATAATTAAATAATAATAATAAAATAATATGCGGTCCTGCTCCTACTCGGAAAAGAACACGCTGACTAAAGCTCTCAATTAAGTTTAAAAGTTTTTAACCTACAAAGCGATTTTTTTTATTTTAAAAACATTTAAATAAAAAAGAATAGCATTTCCAAACAGCTGAGTTTTTTTCATGCCAAAAAAAGTAAGTAAAATTATATTTTTAATAGAAATATAACTTTTACAGAAAATAGAACGCCATGGCGTCTTTAGAAAAAAATATTGAATCAGACAGTGAAAAAAAAAGCAAATCCAACAATATTAAATTAACCTATGCCAACGCTGCGAAATTAAACAATAAACAGCACGTTATAGAAAAAAAAACAGACTAGCCGCTTTAGAAAAGTAAACTCAACAGATATTGATGATTTAAATCTAGTAAATAGTGATATTACAGAACCCCCCCCCCCTACCAACCTATGGAACGAAGAAGAATTACAGTTAATTAATACTAACTTTAACAACACTATTCCTAAAAAACTTTTTAATACATTCAAAAAATTCTTTTCAATAAAATCAATAGTTCTAGCGGTTACAGACAAAAACCTAACGCTCTATAAATTTCCGAGAGAATTATTATATGATGAGTTAACAAAAAAAAAATTTGTGGGATAGTATCGCAAATATTGGAGAACATCCCAACAATAGATACATAGCTATAGAATTTTATCATGAACACCAAAAAACAAGATTTCAAACTCTGGTTAAAACACTTCAAAACTACGCCCTAATAATAGTAGATCCAAGTTTACAAAATTATATCACAGGTATTATCAAAAACACGTATTTCGGGTACAGCATACAAGACTTTAATAATCTAATTCAACCTTATGGCAAAGCAATATATATAAAGCAAATTTTTCTATTGGTAGCAATAGCTTTAATTTTAAAGTAAAATTAAACGATAATATTGACCCAGAAAACATACCCACTCAAATAATAGATCAAGACGCAATATTAACTCTTTATATAAGGGGACTAAGACCACAATGTTTTGCATGCAAGGATCGAGAACACTTAGCAATCAACTGTAATGCAAAACAGGCCAACAAAAATAATAATAATGAAATTCAACTTGAAGAAACAAAAACATTAAACCAACTAGATAAAACTACAAATAAACTTGAAATAACTAATAAAAATGATACTAATGAAAATTATAATAGCACCAATATGCTTTTAGACATATCAATTAAAAAAAATAAAAGCAAAAATCAAATACCAGATAAACAAGTGACAACAAATAATACGTGTATAAATAATGAAAAAATAGCCCTAACAAAACTTGCAATCAGAAATAATACATCTCAAGAAATAATGGAAGATCTCAGCACAAATTCATCACTAAGTACACCAACTAATCAAGAGCAGAAAAGAAGACCACCTGGAAGACCACCAAAAAAAAAACAAAAGGGTCAAAAAAGTCAAAACAGAACAATATGACAATTCTAGTTACTCACAGCTAGATGACACAAGCAGCACATCAGATGAGGATTTAGAACTAAATTATCAAGATGCCCAAGATCAACCACAAATAGCTACTCAAATAACTAACACACAACCACGAACAATACTTAAACATAATGAAATTAAAAATTGCAGCAATTAATGTAAGAGGCCTGAACTCAACTACAAAAATTCATAAACTTAAACAATGGATCAGAAATACACAATCACACATACTTGGATTACTGGAAACAAAAATCTACACTGGATCAAAAACAGAACCAGCTAAATATCTAAGTAAAGAAGGATTTTGTTCCTGCTCAAGAGATTCATCATCTCCCTCAGCAGGTACTGCTATCTTAATTACCCCAAAATGTTTTTTCACTACATTTAAAATAATATATATTGATTCTAATATGCTTATTACAACTTTTCAACATAAAATTATAATTATTAATATAATATTTATCTACATGCCAATACAACACAACAGAATCAATACCATACTAGAAAACATCAATTCCATGCTAGCAAACACATCAAATCCAACAATACTAATAAGTGATTTTAACACAACATACAAAGAATTCACAGAACGATGGATTCATAAAATATCCATACCACTCATGAATGCACAAGGATTCCTACCAGAAAATGCAATTTCCTTTCACAATGGCCGATTCTCTTCACTAATTGATTTATGTTTCTACTCACCAATGATCCACCATCTAGTAACAATAAAACTTACGCCATCAGCTTTCTCAGATCACTCAGCACAGACAATAACAATTAACTTCAATGATATCCAACCATCAACCCTTCCATTCACAAGAACAATTAGAGTTCTATTACCAGTAAACACACCTGAATTTATTTTTTCTGAAACCTACATCATGATAAACAAGCTTAAAAATATAAAACAATCCTATACAACAATATATAGCATTTATAAACATTATTTCATTTAATATCAATCATATAGTAATGAAGCAACCACCACCATCAAAAGTACTGGCACTAGCAGATGAAATTCACAAACGATTAACCATGTTTAACCCTTCAAAGCAAACACAAAAATACATATTCAAACTTACACATGCATACAATAATGCATGTCACACTCTTAAAAGCTACCTCAAAATTAAAAAAAGCAAACTATGTCTTACAAAACCACACACTTGGACAAGGGAATACATTAGATGGGCACTTGGAAGGTCACAAACTATCAAGGTGCCAATGGCAATACACACAAATCAAGGAACATTTGCAGGTCACAATATGATTTTGCCCATATACCAATATTTCAAGCAAAAACTTCAAACAAGACAACTTCAAACATTTAAACCAGATTTAGTTGGCCCAAAAGAAACAAAAACACCTTTTACCACAAATGTCTTTACAGAAAAAATAGACAGTATCCCAAATGCATGCCACCCAGGTAGCCCCGGAATTCCAGCTTTTGTCTTAAAACATGAGTCAATTCACTGCAAAATATTTATGCAATTTAGCAAACTATTTAACACAAAAAATACAGTACATGGAAGGAGTGTACCCAATTGCAATTGTTCCTTTCAACAAAACAAAACACATTACTCCCTCACTAACTAATATACGACCTATATCCATGGGGCCATTACCGATTAAAATCATAGAAAAAATCATAAAGCAAGAAATTGAGCCACACATAACAATGCTTATTTCAAAATACCAATTTGCAAAAAAAAATTCATCAACAATACAAGCAGCTCTATTCTTTAAAACAATCCTAGCATCAATAAGAAAACAAAAAAAATATGGCCCCATAGCTGTACAATTAGATATTGAGGCAGCATTTGATTCAATAGATATACCTATACTTCTAGAAATGCTCAATAACACTGATATACCGAAAACTCATCTATATCTAATAGCAAACTTACTTCTAAATTGTGAAATCCATATAACCATCAATGGAAGAAACTCCCCATCATTTACTCCTACACAATCAATATCTCAAGGATCACCTCTCAGCTCATTACTATTCATACTATACATTAACCCTCTCATTCAAAAAATAGAACAATCTTTTACTGGAATACAGATACCAGGCACTACAGAACATATACCATGCTTAGCATATATGGATGATGTTATTGTTTTCTATCATCAAAAAAACAACTCGCCCAGCTACAAAATATTCTTGAAGACTATACTAAGCAATATAAATTGAAATTCAATCCCACAAAATTTATGGGAAAGCTGTGCACAAACACATACCAATCAAAACCAACTTCTTTTCTTAGTTTTCCTTTCCATATGGGACTTACAGGAATGAGATGCCACATACAAAATAAACTAAAGGAGGAGGCCAAACAAATAGTAAACTCATTATCAAAAACATATTTATCCATATATTCCAAAGTACAGCTGATAAACCAGCTCATCATAACAAAAATAGTTTATTATTTACCGATTATATCTTTCTCAAAAGTTTTTAAATCAAAAATAAAAACCATCTGCAATCAACTACTATGGTCCAAAAAAACAGTAGCAATTTCAACAAGAAGGCTCAATCAACCACTCATTAAAAATGGACTAGGTTTACACAATATTAACATATTTCACATTCAAAAACAAAGGAATCTCATAATTACTACTTTACAGCAATTCACAAAACTAAAACACCTTGTGCAAATCATCCCAACTGATCGTCCACCTCCAACTCAATCATACATATCAACAATTATTTATGAATTTAAAACTATGGCAAACATACCTGAACAATATACACACAAATATTCATATTGGAATATCTATGATCTCACAAATGAAATAAATAACATTAATGATGTAGCACCAATGTTAGGGATAAACAACAAAAGATTACTAAAAGAATTTAAAAAATGGGCTCTGGAACCAAAATTTTTTGATTTTATTTTGAAATTAAATCTTGTTGCCATGCCCACAACCTATTTTCTGCATCACAAGAGAATATACTTCAAAATAGATCCTTTTTGCAGACTGTGCCATCGATCAGAAGAAACCTTACAACACATGCTATACCAATGTACAGCACTCGAACACATAAAAAAAATAATTTTTGACACCTACAGAAAACCTAACACATCAATTGAAAATATAATTGCTGCATACAAAACAAAATCAATACCAAACATTAGAGCAGCTACTTTTATTCTATATGCTTTTTGGTGTACAAGGTGCACTTTTATAATAGGAAATAACACCAGGCGGCATCCAGCTACCTTTCGCAACAAATTAACACAAATAAGGAATCGAGATAAAATCATAACAAACCCCCACTTATATGCTGCAACATGGTCACTACTAAAAGAACAATCAATGCTATAACACAACACTAAGTATCTGACAAAAAATACTAGAGAAAAACTATTTCAATAGCTTCTCAGATTTTTAATTATATGCATACAAGCTATAAACAGCAAAAAGATCAAAAAAGCAACTTATACATCAACTATTATGATTTTTTTAAGGACTCATTCAAGTCACAAAAGTTCAAACAACTCAAGAAGCCATAAATTGAACTATATCATTCAAATATTCATTTTTTATGTAACAGAATAAATCAATGCATATACCAAAATTATGTAAACCACTTTTAATGTAACCTTTTATAGAATCAATAAAATGCCTTTTTGAAAGATGATGATGATGATGATAATAATAATTGTTTTAAATTGGATGAAAGCTTATGGAAGCTCTTAAACTAAATGCAATCTAATTAAATAAATTTTCTCCAATAAGGATACATTTAAATACATAAGTGTATTTTATTTTATTATTTTTTTTTATGCCTAAGTATTATATAAGATGTGTAAATATAGTAAATAAATTTTGTTTTACTATATTTATATTATTGTAAGTATCCATTTTTCTCTCTCATTCCAAATCTAAGTAAACATAGCTATCACATACACCCTATGACACATTTTTCTTTTGAGCTAGTAGTAGCTAAGATCTAAAAAGCTATGGAAGATTTTAGAATCTGATTTAAAGATGTTTCTCAATTTAGATCTGGCATGCTAATCTGCAGTAGGTAGTTATTGTTGTTTTTTTTTTTTAAATAATAAATAGCATCTATAGTAGCAAGGGATAGATCTCTGTATTTAGACATGTTTGATAGGAATGATGGATAGGCAATATGGCTCAATATTCAGTCTGACCATCATTAGTTATAATATTAAAATTTAAAAAGCAATCGGATTTAAATCCTCTTACAATCTGATAAAAAACTATTCAAAAAAGGGAGTAAAAACTGTAGACCTATTTTAATATATTTCATTTGTTTTTGGAAGATTGTTGCAAAAATAATAAAGAAAATGGTTGCAGAAATATCACTATTTTTTTTAAATTCCTTGTTCTTTTTTTTTTTTTTTTGATTAATAACAATAGAAAAAACAATTTTCAAAAGGCATTAAAAATATATAATAGTAAACAGAAATATTTTCAAATAAAAACTTTTTTGAAAAGTATATTTATTTATCAGGGAAAAACAATTATTTATAATCACATTGAATTAAATAGTTCTGATTCAAAAACTGAAAGACCTCCCCGTCCTCACACACAAAAACTCATAATTCAAATGAAATAATCTCGGTAGATATTTTAACAATTTATACATGAACAGAAATAATATAATAAAGTTATGAAAGAGAAATGAAATAAAATTTAAGTGCAAGCTTTGATATACCGAAGAATAATATGCTCTAAATGAACCGTATATAATAAATCATTTACAATTTCTTTTTTTGGTGAAAGATCATCATCAAAAAATATTCACATGGTTTATTTCTGGAGATGTAATGTGACATTCAAGTATTGGAAGTGCCAAAATAGAGCTTCAATCAATAAATCTTCAGCCCCATAGTCGTTACTCTGCGACTACATAATTCATTACATCATTTGGCAGAAGTTCATAAAGATCTTAGACTAAAATTACCATAAAAAAATGAAATTAAAGGAGATTATACATTAAATCAGTAGTGCAACCACTATCAATACAAAGTTGTACAAGATAGACCAATGTCCACATAATAATACATGCATGAGAACTTTTAACCAAGCTTAACCTGTTATCCTGTATATCATAATACTATGTATATTTTGTGTTAAATAAATTTCTTGATAAAAAAAATAATAAGAGAACTTTTCTTAATTTAAAATATTTTTTGGTTTATACTAGAAAGTAAAAAAAAAAGAACTTTAATCAATAAAAAGATTTATAAAATTGAAGACTAGCTTATTTTATTTCTTAGTTTTTGAATGAATATATTTATAAATATGTTTATATTTGAAGGAATTTGTACTTATACAAGACAAATGTCATTAACAGTCACTTTCTTTTCTCTCTTTTATTTATATAATTTCTATGAACTATTAAAATCTTACACACACATCCCTTCAAGCACAAACATCTTACATGTTCATTCTTTTATACCTGGATGAGCTCACATAATAATATATAAATAATCTCTTATATATATTTTTTCCTAAATGTTTTTTTAATATATAGCATATATATATATATAGCACAGACTTTCACACGACCCACCACTCTCCACTCTATCTCATATACTTGAACACATATATGTTTTATATTTTTTTAAAAAAATTTGCTTTTGTAAATGCATTACTATACTTATATTTTTTCAAATATCAGAAACAGTTCTGTTAGACCAACAAAATGACATTTTTTTTCTTTTTCTCAAAACAAAACTGCTGAATTAATTAAAGATTGGCTAGTAGAGCTAGCAAATGTTTTTGATAGTTATGAAGAGAAGTGCTTTTGCTATTAAAAATTCCTTCAAAAAGATCTTTATTAACATATTTAAAAAAAACAGCATCTGACGACAAAATAATTACATAAAGTTCTCTCCTCAAAAAAAAAACAACAACACACAAACAAGATAGCATAATATTTAAAAACAACAAACTAATTTAATTATTTTTATGAGATAGAAGTGAAATAAAAGGCAAACAATAAAAATAAATCAGCAGCAGACATATTTTCAAAAATAAGAACAGCAAATTACATTATTATTGTTTTTAATTTCTTCTTTTCCTTTTATCATTTATAATTTTCTCATTACTCCTCTCTATCTATAAACATAACTAATACAGTCTTCCTTTTCTTATTTTTTTCAATAAATATCTTTTTATTATTATCTTACATTCATAACCTATTTAATATGTGGTTATTATTGATTGTTTAAGAGTTTGTTTGTGTTATATATAAACAATTGATAGTTTTAATTATATATATATATATAAGCATACAATAAAAAATATCAATAACAACCTATATTTTAAGACGATTTTTAATTTCCTTCATGCATTTCCAACTCTTTGCTTATATTTTCTTAATAATCTAAATTCATTTCTATATAAAACTATCTTTCAAAAATACATTTAGAAAATTCTTTTTGACAACCACAAAATAATATTCTGTTGATAAAAGATTATCTAGAGATATTCAAATCTCATTTTAAATTCTCATTTATTTCTTAAAGCAATGCTAATATTTTTTCTAAATGCATTGTTCAACATAGAAATTGCAACATTCATGAGTAATACTGCAAATAAAACAAAATTCTCAGAATTGTTTAATTTCCAAGCAAAATATGCGTAATGGATGAAAAGATGGTAGAATGTTATTGTATTGTGGCTTTTCAAGAAGTTGTTTGCAAGCATCCATCCAATAATATCTCACACACATTGACAATTACATTTTAAAATTAATGTGGCTTATTTAGAAAAAGGGTTGAAAAAATATTACTACTGCCATGTATTATTCTATAGAAAACTGGTCACATGACAACTTGAGATCACATATTCAAATAATAAAGATAAAAAACTGCTAAATAATGACCAAAAGTAAATATGATAATCAAAGATGTTTAGACAATATTATGGCTCAATGCTTTATCAGAGTTTTTTTTATTATACCATATTCGCCAAGTTGCAGATAAAGGGAAATATTACAAAAATTGTCAAAAACTCCAAGTGTGCTTATATTAATTTTTGATTAATTATCTGTCACACAATGGGGATTCTATACGATTGCATAAGATTATTTTATATTAGCTTAATTGCTGTCATTATCATTCATGGATTATCTAATTGTAAGTGGGCTTTCAATCATACCCTTATAAAGCATGTCTAACTATAACAAAGTTGAAAACAAAGTTTATAAATATATTTTATTTTGAATATACTGCAATAATACTAAATTTTTCTCAATATTATTCTGCTTAAAATGAGGACATAGTTTAATGGGTGAATAACTTGAATCAAATATCTTTCTATTTTATATTATTAAATGGTAAGTTTGATGATTGGTATATTTTTATCAACTGAATCACATCTTTCTTCTAAATAGAATAATTCCCACATTAAGCAGTTTATTTAAAAGAACACTGTACATTTTACAAAATCTTCATAAAAACATATTTAGCCTTTTCATAATATTCACATATTTTTTTATTGTATTAGAGCAGGGGTCAGCAAACTATGGCTCTCTAGCCATATGTGGCTCTTTGGGTATATATATATATATATATGGGTCTTCAGTAATATCTATATTTTTCCTCAGGGCCTAATTTGAACACACTTTCCAAAAAAAAAAAACATTGCAAATACCGAAATAAAAAAAATCATGAGATAAAGATAAAACCAGACAGGGACATATAGACCCTTTACTTTGTAGTAAAATTGAAAATAAAACTATCAAAATTTCAATTTATAAAATTTTTTAAAAGATTTTATTAACGTAATCGTGATTTTATTTGTTTTATAAGTACAGCAAAACTTTGCGATTAATTAAGTGAGCACACAGTTGCCCTCTAGTGGACAAGACAATGATGTTTGCAATGGTGATTTGAATATGCATAATCTAGAAGAGGAATGTATAATTATTTTTTGTATAGTTGTGCAAATGTGGATATAACATATTAAATAAAATACAATATTTAAAATGTTTTTCAACCTGACTACAAAGAAAAGACTGAGAAAAACATTAGATGAGCATTGTGATTTTAAAAACAAATGGACTGAATCTTTCACATTTAACCTGAACTGGGAGGGTCTTCCAACCTATCTTATTTGCCAAGAAACACTGGCACAAAACAAAAGGTATAATTTAGAGAGACATTTCATGACAAAACATGCCACATTTGCCATAAAATATCCTGTCAATGACACACAAAAAAGAGCAATTGAAGAACTTTAGAAAAATATTAAAAAAATCAAGTTCTGTATTTGATTACTAAAGACAGTTTTCCAATAATGTTACAATAGCAATCTTTGTAATAACTCAGGAAATCGCTGAGAGGAAAACCATTTACAGATGGTAAGTACATAAAATGTTGTTTTGTTAAAGCATCTGAACTTTTTTGTGATTTCAAAAATAAAACAGAGATTTTAAATAAAATTAAAAACATGCCATTATCTGACAAAACAGTAGCAGATAGGACAGTTAAAATGGCCTTAAATGTGGCCAACCAACAAATTGAGGACATTATATTATCTTCAGCTTTATCTATTGCAGTGGATGAACCTTGTGACATCAAGAACAAAGCCCAGATTTCCCTTTATGTGCAGAATATATCATCTGAAGATCCAAGAGAAGAACTTTTAGAATTATTGCCACTCAAGGGCCAAACACAAGAAGAGGACATAGAAAATGCTGTCATTAAATGCACAAACCATATCATACTTGGTAAAATTGTGTCAATTGCAAATGATGGGGCAAAAAGTATGATGGCATTGGAAAAAGGTTTGTTTCAATTTTAAAAGAAAATAATCATGTAGTGATTATTTTCCATTGTATACTTCACCAGAAAGCACTTTGTGCACAAACATTTCCAGAAGAAATCATTAAAGTTATGGACTTTGTAATTAAAATTATTAATTTTATTGTAGCAAGAGGATTTAACCATCGACAATTTAAAGAGTTGCTATGTGAAATGGAGAGTGAGTATTTGGATCTCCAATATAACAGGGTTTGATGGCTTACCAGAGACATGTCAAAACATTTTGCATTGAAATCAAACTATTTTTTGACAACGTCATTCAACATTTAGAATTAACAGAAGATCAGTGGTTTCAAAAATTGTATTTTATGGTGGATATTACATCACAACTGAATCAGCTCAATTATAAATTACAAGGTATGGGAAATAATGGTAGAATAAATTATTTTGTTTGAAAACAAATTAATTCTATTTGCTGAAGATTTAGAGAAGGAAACTTTAGTTTATTTCCCAAACTTGTCTCAATATTGTGGAGAAAACAATGCCCTCATTAACAAAAATTATTTAAGATAATTTTAAAGATGAGAGAATCTTTTCTTCAGAGATTTCAGGGATTTAGAAACAATAAAGCAACTCTAGCTTTTATTACGTAATTCTCTTAATGCCAATGTGAGAGAATTAAAATTTTCACAATTTAATATTGATGTGGTTAATTTTAAAGTATAATTGCTGGACTTGACAAGCAAAGATTTATGGAGTTCCAAATTTGTTATGGAAGAACTGGAAAAAGAAAAATGTAGTCTGCTTTCACGGAACCAGCAGAGTGCTATAAAAAAACATACAGAAGGCAGACTATGATTTTTACTACTTGGAATAGTCTTCCAGATTCATGCTATCTACATACTTATGTGAACAATCATCTTCTAACATGAATTTTGTTAAATGTAAATTGAGTAACCAAATTACTGATGCCAACTTGGCATCAAGCTTTAAATTAAAAACTACTAGTTACCAATCGGACATACAGAAACTTTCTAAGGAAATGCAAGCACATTGTTTACACTGATTAAAACCAATGCTAGCAATTTTCCATGTGATTTAATCTACATTTAATAAAGATAATACTATTAAATCGTGCTTTCACACTTGAGAAGTACATCTTCTTGAAAGCGCTCAGCCATTTAATTTAATTTTCAATTTGTTGTTATAGCTTTACATAGAAGTGTGAAAGCACAATTTAATAATATTTATATTGGACAAACGTAAAGTATAAATATACAGGTTATTATTTAATAAAGATGTAATTAATATTATATAAACTTGTTATAATATTTCTTTAAATTTTCCTTATTTGTAAAAATATATTCATGGCTCTCGAATAATTTTTAAATTGTTGCGTCAGATTTGATTCTTCCATCTCAAAAGTTTGCAGATCCCTGTATTAGAGGAATAAAAAAAAAGTGAATGTTTAAAATATAAATTTAAAAATGATTAAATTTTATAAAATATTTTTATTTAAGATATGCGATAAATATAATCTGTTGGGTTTTTTCCAGATCTAATATAAAGCAAATGTCATCAAATTTATGGTTTCATTGAATTAACTAATATATGAGATTCAAAAATATTTTAAAAAATATGAATTTCTTTATGAATAAGATCCATAAGTAAAAAAAAATACTTAAGAATATTTAAAAAAAAAAAAAAGATGACAAAACCTATTACAGTCATTATTTGAAGTCTTCATGATTAAATATATATCTAAAGGCTTAACCATTACTATTATATTATCTCTAAACACTCCAGACAAACATTTACTGCAATATTATCTGCTGAAAACTTATGACATAAGAGCTTTTTCAAAAAATTGAAGGGATAAAACAAACTTATAAAAGTTTGAGCTACTAGGCTCATAAATCATGAGTTAATGTGGCTTAACATTTTTTTTTAATGAAAATATGACATTCCCTGACATATTTTTTGCTACTTCATATATATTGACAAAACTTCAACAGGAATTGTATCAATGCATTCAAATATTAATCAATATAATATATTCTTTTAAATGCACAGTATGTATTTCAAAACATTCTTCCATTTTGAAAGTGAAATCCATAGCAAAAATATTTGTTTATATCCTCTAATGCAGGCATGTCAAACTCATTCAAACAATGGGCCACTTTATGCTACTGGTAAGATTCTCGCGGGCCACATCACACAAATTTTCTTAAAATTGTATTTTGAAAGTGAAAATGCAGGAATATAGATAGGGTAATTAAAGCATATTATGTAGTTTAGTGAATTCACTTCAATAATATACAATTGATATAGTATTGCTTTTATTTAAACATTTATTTTATCTGATTACATATTTATAAAACTACAATTTATTGTTTTTACTGGAAACTTGCCAGCGTTTTCCTCTTACTAGTTTTTCAATATCTGGATTCAAAGACTGAGAACAAGCAATTTTCATTATGGCAGATAGATGTTTATCAGTTAATCTTGATCTGTAAGCTGTTTTATTTAATTTCATGCATGAAAATAATTTCTCACATAAGTATGTACTTCCAAAAAAGCTTAAAATTTGTGCAGCAAATTTTTTAATTTCGGGTATCTTTCACCTAAATAGGAATAAATTTTCGGAGTTCCTACTTCTCGATATTTGGTTTTTAAAATCGAATCATTCTGGAAATCAATTAATTCCAGTTGTATCGAAGTCGGAGCTTTTTCGACTTCAAAGGCAAATGGTCCCGTGAAAAGAGAAAAAATTTCTTCGAACTCCTTGAAATCATCAAAACGTTTATCGAATTCGTCTTTTATTTTTTCAATTTTTGCAGAGTGATGTGAAAACGAGCAACTTTGATTTTGTGCTTTTAACTGCTCACATGTAGGAAAATACGTCAAAACGTTCTTTTGCAAATGATTTTTAAACAAATTCAGTTTTTGTACAAAGCTTGCAACTGCATCATACATATTCGTTATCAATTGATCTTTGCCTTGCAATGTAATATTAAGATTATTCAGATGGCCTGTAATATCTATTAAAAATGCTAGGTCTTGTACCCACAATGGATCTTTTATAATTGATATATTTTCGTTGTTTTCATCTTTCATTTCAAAAAATAATATTATTTCCTCCAAAATCAGATAGAAGCTCTTTAAGACATTGTGGCAGGACAACCAACGAACTTCTGTGTAATAAGGAAGATCTTCGAATTCGGATTCTAAATCTTTAAGGAACGAAGTAAATTGGCGATGGTTAAGTGCTCTTGATCGAATAAAGTTGACTATCTTTGTAACTGTTTTAAGTACTTGATCCATTTTTAATAATTTTAAACAGAGAACTTGTTGGTGAATGAGGCAATGAAAAGCTTTGATTTTCGGTTTATCTGGATATTCGTCTTGTAATTTCCTTGCTAGTCGTGGCCCTAAAACCTTTAGTTTCACCTGTCATCGATTTAGCACCATCAGTTGTAACAGAAACAAGCTTGTCAACAGGCAAGTTAAGTTTTTCTAAAATGCTCCATACGGCATCAAAAATATCTTCACCAGTTGTTGTTCCGTGAAGAGGGATGAATTCCAACAATTCTTCGGTGATCCTCATGTTATTATCGCAACCACGAAAAAAAACAGCAACTTGTGCAACATCTCTTATATCCGTACTTTCATCAATAGCAATTGAAAAGAACTGGATTTTGGTAGATATTTTCTGTAATTGCGAAGTGATGTCATCTGCCATTTCAGTAATTCTATCTGCCACCATATTTCTTGATAATGAGATGTCTCGAAACGCTTGTACTTTTTCTGGACAGACAAATTCGGCAGCTTTTATTATACATTCCTTGATTAAAGAACCATCGGTGAATGCTTTTGAATGTTTTGCTAATAAATAGCTTATTTCATAACTAGCTCTTGTTACTGATTCATTACTTTTTATAAATTTTGTAAGCACTCCTTGCTGGCTACTTAATGAATTCTTCATTGTTTTTAATTTTTCTTCTCTTATTTTAGCTTCAAAACACGAAAATTGTTTTTCGTGATTAGTGCTATAATGTCGCTTAATATTGTATTCTTTAGCAACACTAATAGTTTCTTTGCAAATTAAGCACGTAATCTTATTGTTCACTTCCACACAAAAATAATTCAGTTCCCACCTTTCTTGAAATTTTCTTCCCTCGTCATCAATCTTTCGTTTTTTATTTAGCGTTGGAAGTGGCATTTTCTGTAATAAAAATAGAGCTTTAGATTTAAATTTTTAAAATTTAAAAAATTGCAACTACGTTTATGCAAAATACGCTTCGTAAAAATTTAACGCTACTCTAGTATTTAAATGTAAAGAGAGCGCTGCTATCGATTCTCGCTCCTGGAATTATGCTCGATAAATGGAGGTAGCTATAAAAGGTACGGATTACGTTTTTCTCTCTCTCTCAGTCCTGACTTCCCAGCACGGAGCAATTAAGATAGAGATGTGACAAAGAAGAAAGCTGTGCATAAGGCCGTAGGTTAGAAATGGTCGAAGCCACTAAAGTTTCCCAAGGCCGAACATACACTGGTAAAATTGTAGAACTTTTAGTGTTTTCCAAACTGAAATGTAATCGTTACTAACTTATATGTAAAATATTATTGTTTCTCATGTTTGATTATAATTAAAATATTATATAACAAAATGCATGCTCGTTATTTCTTATGCTGTCTGACTAGTTTCAGAAAGATATAAACTCTTGGATATAGCAGTTTACTTATATTTTTTGAATGAGTTATAAAAGGAAACAACCCGCAAATTTTTAACACACCAATCCGGATAAAGAAACTAGCGCAACTGCCTTTTGTTACAATTCAAAGAAAAAAACAATATCTGCAGATAGGATTGCTACGTTGGTGGCGCGAATAGCTGACTAATGTATTTATGTTCTCGGAAGCACAGCAGCACATTATTAACGTTGCCAGCTTTGGTATTCACATATCTCAAATGCTTCATCATCATAAAGGCATAAGCTATGCGTGTAACCGAGAATTATAAATTAGCTATGTATGTAGACAACAATTACTGTATATATTTTAGTTCATGTAATTAAATATAAGAGCTTTTTAAAAAAAATTAATTTATTGTTTGCAACATATCGTTCTGTTTTCATTTTATTACATAGCATCTTAGACGAGGGCCATGAAAAATCCTTTCGAGGGCCGCATGCGGCCCTGGGGCCGCCAGTTTGACATGCCTGCTCTAATGGCTTAAAATATGAAACAATTAAACGAAAAAAAAATTAGTCACTCACTTTTTTTGAAATGTTTTTATATATAGTAGTCATCAGAATCTGTGGCATTTGATTAAAAGCTTTGTTGTAAATAATGAGATAGTGATCATGTGAAATTCACAAATGGTAGCAAGTCATATCAAATATGCATTTTAAATTCATATTTTTAACATACGTGCTGTTATATAAATATTTTTCTATGTGTAGATGCTATATTTACATAACTTTATAATACAATTTTACTTAAAATTTAAAAATAAAATTAATAAAAATAAATTTAATAAATAATTATAAATTAATAAGCCTAATTGCAGTAATCCACTTGTTTTATTTTTTTATCTTAGTCAAGTAACTCTATTTAAGTTGAGGAGGAAAATAAATTATTTAGGAAAGAAAAAAACATAAAAATTATTAAAAATAGATTGCAATGAATTATTAGGATGATAGATGAAAAAAAAATCACTGAATAAATTTACCCACATTTTAATTAAACTAAGAAGTACAGAAGGGGAAAGAGATGCAGCAGTAAAAGTAAATTACTGTTTTAATTACTGCTGTATAAAAATGTTGAACCTATATTGTTATTAATAAGATAGGTGTTTATAGCATAAAAATATTTATATATTTAATACTATAAACTAAAATAAATATTTGTTTAAATCTTAAACAGAGTTTAAGTGCAATTAAAAGTAAGATGTTTAGAAAAAGAGAGTAAACATATTTGTTTTATGCATTATTTTGTTAATTACAAATTACTTTTTTTAATATTAAATATATATATATATATTGCTTATAATTAAAAAGTGTAAATTGGGAGAGAAGAGACTAGTGCATGACTTTTTGTTAATCAAATTTTCAGTGAATAGTTAGTTTTTTACCTTCAATGACTCTTTTGGTACTAGGTATTATAGGTCAAGAAAAATAAAATATGTAAAAAAAATTTTTTTTGAAATAATGATTTTATGTAAACAGTACTAGTTGATTAAAAAATAGAAAAGTAACAAAGTAATCTGATTAAAAAATAGAAAAAAACTGAATTTTGGTTAATTTGCCATTCCTAGAAAATATCAGAGATCTTAAAAATTTAGATTTGTTATAAAACAATTGGAAATTGCAGGAATATTGACATTTCAAAAAGACATTTGAAACTAAAATAAATTATAAAAATCAAAAAGCCTCAAATGTTTTTATGAAATGGCAACATTTCTGCAATTTCCAATTGCTTTATGACAAGTGTGGATTTTTAAGATTTCTGATATTTTCAAGAATAGCAAATTAACCAAGATACAGTTTTTTTCTACTTTTTAGTCAAGTTACTTTGTTATTTTTTTACTTTTTAATTGACTAGTACTGTTTACATAAAAGCAAGATTTAAAAAAAAACTTTTTAACATATAATTTTATTTTTTACTTTTTAGTTATAAACTAAAAAAAAAATCTGATAACAAATTATGAGTTAATAATGAAACCAGTTAAGACAACAATGTAGATGTGATAAGAAAACTCCCGAACAAAAGTAACCTTTATTTATTAAATCTTTTATTTTAGCAAACTTTTTTCATTAAAAACAAAAAACAGTTAAAACTAAAAAAAACATTTAATTTAATTGCTTTGACATTGTAACGGTCTAGATCCCCTCTAAAAAAATCAAAGTGGTCACATCTAACTATAATCAGATTTAGTGTCTTCATATAGGATGTTATGAATGATATGATTTAACTTTAATCCAAGATTGAATCCATTTCCAACAAGATAATTTAAAATTAAATATTCTATACAGATGCAATTTAGATTAATTCATTCAATCTTCGCATTTGTAGATGGTTCAGTTATGCTCAGTATTTGAACTCTGCAGTTTTTACATTTAACTCTCTTCAGGTGTTTCCATCAATATCCTATATCAGTAATAGTACTTAATATAATTTCAATCAATTTTAAAATTAATTTCAACCAAATTATCAAGATATTAAATTAGTATGATATATGTATATGGGTATGTGTATTCATATCTTATTTAATTAAAATAAATCAGAGACCTCCTTGAATTTAAAACAAACTTTAACATATTTATTAACAGATAACAATTTAAATTTATTTCAAATATACAAATAAAAATATATTATAATAAGTGCTTTACATACATTTCTACTATTTTATAATATCAAATTAAAATAATACCTTTCCATATCCCCATAGTAGATATGTATCATAACACAACCAAATTTTAATAAATCATAAAACAAGAAAATTGTATAAATTCAACAAAAAAAATTATAATAATACTAACTAGCTAAATTTAATATGAACATTGTATATATAAATGAAGATTTTATATTATTCAAACCTTGTATAAGAATTCCAATTTTATAAGAACCCTCTTCTAAGTGTAGTCATTATTATGAAATAAAAGATCTTTCACCCAAGGATGTTAATCATTTACACAAAGAATAATAAACAAATATTACTAAGTTAATTATGTTAGTAATAAACAAAAATTTATGTTCTGTCAAGAATAAAATCAATATCAAGAATAATAAAATCTTACCTCCATATTAAGTTATTTTTACCCAGTCATGAAGTTGCTTTATAGGGAAAACCTAAATTTTATTTTTAAAAAATTTAAATCAATGATCTTTCCATTTCTCTTCATCTAATAACTTTCTTAAATGGACTATTTCAATGTAAATGGATTTTGGAAGCAAAGGAAATAAAATTAGATGTCCAAAGCTGATGACACACATAATAATAAGATGTATTAAAAGTTTATAGTATTGTCCTATTCATTTCCATAATTTATGAAGTAATATCCATTAAGGATAAAGTTCTTAATGTTTATTAAGGATAATTAAAATTCTTTATTCCCTGGTTATCAATCTTTGGTGAGTCAATTAATATACTCTGTTGTTCAGAATTCTTCCTCTTATATGATGTTGACATCTTCCATAAATTATTTCAATATAAATTGAAATTGCATTTTTAATTATGTAGATGAAGTACCATATAGTTTAGGCATTTCAGTAGGAATAAACAATTACATTATTTTCAGATCAAACAATAGCATTCGATCCTATGGCAAAATGGTCTTTACTCATGACACATTTTATATACTTATTATCTTCTTAATATAATTTAATTTACATATATAAATGTTTTTTTTTTGATGAAATTTATCTTCTTTATGATTCCAATTTAGAACGATCTTATTACGAGTTCCTCTAATTAATAAATAAAAATATATATAATTTTGTTTTGAAATTATAATTGATAATACTAAAGAGTAATTTATTTACTCTTATTATTGAGTGAAATTAGAGTTCCTTTCTAATAAAAATTTTATCAACAAGAAGATTCGTTCAAATTATTGATCCATCTTTTAATACATTCAGAATTCGAACACAGCAAAATGACTATGCATAGTGGCTAGTTCATTGGCAAAAGATAGGATTAATTTTTAAATTATTTGATCCAGCTTTTATTGTAGAATCGACTTCTGGTAGCATGTTTTCAATATACTATTTGATTTTACAATTTCATATTTGACTTGTTGAAATTACTACAATTAATAATTGTATAATTGAATTCTAACTTTTATTTCCTTTGTGTTTAGTTGCTAAGATGTGACTTGACCTAAAGGTTATCTCTATGTTTGACATCTGGATAGTGATTTTAATAATCATTATATATATATGATTTACTAAATATATATTAATATTTATTTTAATTTAAAACAACTGTATTTATTTAAATGGACTTTTGTCATTAAGGTTTTATAGTTTAACTTTTAAGTTATATATTTATATATATGTATTTTTAAAAAAATGTATTTACTATTCATAAACTTACACTTATATTTTTCAGTTTATGTTTTGATCTTTTACTTAAATAAGTGAGGTTAACAAGATTGTAAGCAACCCCTATCACCAAAATGTAACTGATGACCTGTTCTCAGACTAATTATTATCAAGCCACACAAAAAAGACTGATTAAGAGAACAATTAGATGTGAAGCAGAAATTCCTCAACTTTTATTTATTAAATCTTTTATCTTATCAAACTTTTTCATTAAAAACAAAAAGTGATTAAAATTAAAAAAAAATTTCAGCTGAAGCAAAATTTAAAAATGTGTACATACAGACAGAAATATACACAGGCAAGCTAATATAAAAGCATACAAAAAATAGCCCTTGCTAATTACCAGTGAAAAATTGCAATTGCTTCCTATTTTTTACGGATATTAAAATAGATAACAATTAATATATTATACAAATAAGGAATATCCTTGTTTTTGAACATTAATAAGAAAATTTAAAAAAAAAAACCTATATTAAAAAAAAAAGAAGCAAAATCTGAAAATTATTAATCAGATCTTTTTAATATGATATAATATTAATTTAATAATTCAAAATAAACACTAAATGTATCAATAACCCCTCATAATAAACAAAAAATTGTATTATTTTATACAATTTTAAAATAGAAAAAAATAATAGTAAAGTACTAATAATGGCAAGAATTGTCTTACTACTTCAGGGATCCCCAACCCTATGCCCGCGGGCACCACGGCGCCCGCAGACCATTTTACATGTGCCCGCCGCTATCCGAACAAGATAAAAAATTATTTATCTGATACAAATAAATTTAATTTTTAAAATTTGTTATAAATTATTGTATTATATATGGCCTTTGAGTGTTCCATCATCAGATTTTCAATTGGATGGACAGTTGAAG